>JAVRXN010000001.1:53720842-54083342 GCA_033556935.1 Timema podura
CCTCGGTGGCATAGTTGGCTAACGTGCTAGTCGTGTTGAGCTCGACTACCGAGGACGGGGAGATCGAGGTTCGAATCTCGGTCGGGTGATCTGGGGGTGGTTTCCCCTAAGTGGGTTTCCACTCTCCCTCCACGCAAATGTGGGTTCACTTCCTCTAAATACAACCTTCCCAATTCCTAATCCATTAGCGTAATTAGTACTTAGGTGACCTGGTGGTCTAGAGGTAAGGTGTCAGACTTCTGTGCTGAGGGTCCGGGGTTCAATCCTCGGTCCCGGCACAGATTTATCTGATTACCAAACCCTTCCTTCACCTCTGACAAGATGTTTATTAATCACAACTTGTGAATGTGAGGAATGCCAGGCCTCTACCGTGGTTCGGATTCCACGTTAAACTGTAGGTCCTCCATTTCATCTCACAATCACCCTACCATTGCACATTAGCGTAAGTGCGTATAACCCGAACGGGTAGTAAGACGCGGTGCTAATAATAATAATAATAATAATAATAATAATAATTAGTACTTAAACGTATAACCCGAACGGGTAGTAAGACGTGGTGCTAAATAATAATAATAATAATCATAGTAATAGTAATAATATAACCGCTTAGTAGACTCGAGTTTAATGGAGAATTGCTCGAATATCTCATTGTATTGAAAATTAGTTAATGGTTTAGTGAGTTATTGGTCAACTACTCACCTAGGAGACATACATAGTATACTTTGCATACAAGGCTTGGAGGTTGCAAATTTCAATTCATGTGTAACTAAAGACAAAATTATTAAAAAAAGGGATTCTATTTAAAGGATGCTCTATTTATATTTACCTTTAAAAAAAACAAATGCTTATAAACCTATAAAATAATGGTTTTAGAATCTTGTGATAAAATTAATATTCACTATTACTATTGATTCGTAATTTCAGAGAATATTTATTTCTTGAGTAATAAAGCAAGGGAAAATGTTTATTTCAAACGTGAAAAGAAATTAGAAATTATTATTTCTAAATTAAAACAAAGGAGAAAAATTTAGTTCAAACGTAGAAAAGTAAGAAGTACTGTTTATATCAAAAGAAGAAAAACATGGAGAAATATTTATTTTAAACATGGAAAAGAAAGAAGAGATAATTATTATTTCTAACTTGGAAAAGAAAGGAGAAATTATTATTTCATAAGTGGGGAAATGATAAATTATTATTTCTAATTTGGAAAAGAAAGGAGAAAGTTTTATTTCAAACGTGGAAAAGAAAAGAGGAATTATTAGTTCAAACGTTGAAAAGCAAGGGGAAATGTTTATTTCAAAATTGGAAAAAAAGAGATTAATACTTATTTTGAACGGGTTAAAGAAAGGAGAAATGGTTATTTCAAACGCGTAGAGACAATTAGAAATGTTTATTTCAAAGACGGTGTAGGAAGAAGAAATGTGTTTCTCGATATTGGAAAATTTAACTATCTAATAAGAGGGATTTTAATGTGAAGGGTGAAATTTAATTAAATGCAGTAGCATTCTACTTGACAAATAATATAAAGACATAATACTTTGTGAACTCTCCCAGTGTACCCGATCGGGGACTGAACGCTGTTCTCCGAATCAAACTCAAATATTTAACGCAAATCTGGGTGTGCCAATATTTAAACCCTCAATTCAAGATTGAAATTTTGGTGGCCACTATTCATTGAAGACAATTCAAAAGTGTATAAATTTACTTGCGTTTATTCATACGCCAAGGCACGAGATCTTCATCCACCATTTTTGGCAGATTGTGTTAATTTTGACAATTTTGAGATAAATAAAGATATAGTTTTTCTTAAATAACGATTTGAGTTTTTTTTTTCTAAAGTTAAAAATATTCTGTATCGGCAGTCCGACTGGGTGTATTTGTCTCCTCCCTTTCAATAGCATCTCTCCCTCTCTCTCCTTCCCCACACCACTAATGACTCGTGATTGTTGTCCTTGGATCACGCGATATTCCCCTACATACGTGCCGGCCTGAACGACTGCCTGACAGCCTGCCTTCCTCTAGTTGGGGATATGGGTCAGGAGCTATCAGTGTTTACTGGACTTGGAGAGATACCGTGTCTCTTTGCTAGTTCTTCACACTATACCTCAGTTTTAGCTTCTGTGGTGCTGACTGACAGCTCACAGCTGACTTCTGACGACTTAAAAAGCTACCAGACCAAATTATGTATCCATACGCCGAACCATATGATCTGCAAAAACCATGTCTTTATCAGTTGTCACTTCTGACAGTCAAAATTTAGGTATATACCTAACTGTTGACTGTCAGAAGTCAGCTGTGAGCTGTCAGTCAGCACCACAGAAGATAAACTGAGGTATACATCATCTCCCATGATACGCAACTAGCCTTAGTACACATGTAGCCTCTCTCTATAGTACACATCTAACACACACACACACACACACACATACATACATACATATATATCACACATGTAGCCTCCATCTATATTACACAGCTAACCTCTAGCTTTAATCTAGAGTACCCATCTAACCTCTATCGATAGCACACATCTAGCCTCCATTTACTGTACAAATCTAACCTATTTATATATTACACTTCCCTTATAATTCAAATCTTACCTCTATTTATAGTAAGCATGTGGCCTTCTTAGGTAGTACACATCCAACCTCAATCTATAATACACATCTAGACTTCATCTAGATTACATATCTAACTTCTATCTGTAGTCCGTATATAGCCTCTCTATATATTACACATCTAACCTCTATCTATAGTACACATCTAGCCTTCATCTATTCTAGAGTACGCACCTAGTGCTAATCTATATTACACATAGTCTCCGTCTTTAGTAAACATCTAGCCTCCATCTTACACATAGTCTGCATCTGAAACATACGAGTAAGACTTATTAGTTCCATTTATACCATAAAACTTCTGTTACCTTCTCAGCTCTTTGATTAAGCAACGTAGAACAATATACACTTAAGTGGGGTGAGGGGGAGACCAATTACTCAAAAAACAAAATATATATGCAGATACAATCAAATGATTCTTTATTTAACAAATTGGCATAACATTATCTGACAGGAGAGCAGTGATAGACTAATTCAATAAAAATATGTTTCATAGATACACGTAAAACGTGAAAACCATTGAACTTGGGAAGCAAGTTCTTAAACAATAATACAAGATAAATAATAATAGCAAGCCAATTCCTCAACGTGACAGTTTTAGAGAGCAGCGAAACCTGAAAAATATATTATAAGTATTATCTCAGTAAATAATGATAATCAATTAGATCAAAGGTCCTAATGTACAAAATGTATCCTTAAGAGGTCAAGTAAAAGTGACAATATTTCGTCTTAACTGAATAAATGGATGAGAGCAAATTTTATACAGTGGTACTCGTATGTGGCCAAATCTAATAGACAACATTTAACACCTTAATCTTTATAACCTTAATAAGGTTTTAGAAGTACAATGATATCTATCAAGAGGGACTATTAAACAAGGTAAATTAATATTGCACTCGAGTATTCAATACATTAACTACTTTCAACTACACGAAAGAATATCATACAAAAGTATTAATAATGGAAAGACCAGGAAATACAAATCATAGATAATCAGGATAACGCAAAATCCAATCTTACCTTAAAATTAAAATTAAAGTCTTAAGTGTTCAAATTAATCAAAGCCCGTAAAATAAGATTCTAAAGTATTAATTTTAAAAGTTTACGTTCAAAAATTAGTAGAGTCCAAAACACAGGAAAATAGCTAGAATCCAAATGACAAAAAAATAGTCAAAAAGAGGCCATAACATTGAAAATTACTTAAATAACCGCAAAAAGAAATTTGCTGAATACATCTTTGAAAGATTACGACGGAGGTAGAAATCATAAATTACTTACATTATGAAGTCGTAGATATGTCGTCTTTCGCGATTCGATGTTGAGCCAAGAAGTTGATTATTACCCTTTCAGCTGTAGCCATTTCTCTCTCTGATAGAGTAGGTGAATTTGATCTTTGAGTTATAGGTCACAATCGGGAACCCTTTTCCTATTCTTGCCTTGTTTTTATGGTTAACCAACATGATTTATTGATACACAATACATTTCCGTAAAAGAATATTACACATTAGCACATTTTAGCACTCATAAGAGATGAAATTGAATATGAAGTTGTGTACGAACATGAAAATGGAGATGATTTCATTACTGTGTGAATTTTTTTAAGGGGAAGGGGTGTAACTTAGGTTTCACAGGTAATGTCAAAGCTGAAAAGTAAGGCTGTATAAATGAACGATTGTTTGGATGGATTTGTTTGGATGGATTGGTTTAGATGATAGTGGTGTTGAGAATATTTGGGCTTATCTCAGATTTGGCCTCTTGTAGTAATGTTCTTCATCAGGGTCGTATCTTCCCAGGTTTCTTATAAATTGGTTACTGTGTGTGGATGTTTCTCCATAGAATTTATGAGTTCTATCCCTACAGATCTCCATAAGTATTCTACTGTTTGTCATTTCATGGAGATCAACTACACTCGTTCTTCTGTCCACACCAGTGATTGTTCCAAGGATCGTATTTTGAAGTCTACTAAAGCGGGTTTTGACTGCGTAGCTCCAAGCAACACATCCGTATATTAACATGGGGTGTACAACGCTTTTATAGAGTATAAGATAATTTTGTTGATTAATTTCACGACTTTTAAAGAGTGCATACAATTGGAAGACTCGTCAAAATGACTTTTTCCTTGTAAAATCAATGTGCCAGTTCCATGTTAGCTCCTTGTCCAGTATGGTGCCCATATATTTAATTTCGTTCTGCATTTAAACTTCAATGTTGTACTGTAGAAGACCCTCTGCGAGGTTTTTTTCTACCTCTTGATCTAATCATTGCCGATGACTTGGCTCGATTTACTCTAATCCGACATTTTGTGTGCCAGTCTTTTAATTTAACAATGTTCCGCTGCATCGTTAAGCTCGCGTAATATATGTTCCTATGGATCGTGTATAATAATAATAATTATTATTATTAGCACCACGTCTTACTACCCGTTCGAGTTATACGCATCGTGTATAATAAGTGTGTCATCAGCAAAGAGTCCAATCTTAATTTTCTCACTGGTAGGTACGTCAGCTACCAGATATATTGAGTACAGGTAAGGGACCAGGCTAGATCTCTTGGTACTCCCGATCGTATTGGATTCTGTTTTGACTTTGCATCATCAACTGTTACCTTAAACCCTCCACGTTGCAGGAAGTTATCTACTATATTTATCAACCGGTAGTAAAATTGAAATGTTTAAGATTTTGTAGAAGGCGTGTGTGCCAGACCCTGCAACGTTTTCTCTCTATCCGAGAAAATAGCTATCAGCTGATTTTTCTGGTGGTATCTTTCAGTGGCTTCTTCGATGATATCAACTATTGGATGGATTGTTGAGTGTATAGATCTAAATCCAAACTATAAATCAGATACGATATGATTTGAAATGATGATATGTTATAAGTTTTTCAAAATTTTACTTAAAGTGCTGATAGGACGGAATTTTGAAGGAACCTTTTATCTTTTCCCGGTTTTGGCAAAGCTAGTACCATGGCTGGTTTCCATGTGTTCAGGAAATGATAAAGCGTTATCAATTTATTTAGAGTTATTAGTAGGAGGGCTACTGTGTTTGGTGGAAGATATTTCAACATCTCATTTGTAATCCGGTCATGGCCAGGTGCTTTATTTCTGATAGTGTATTGTAATTCTTCGATAGTGATCTCCTCTGCCTGGTCTCGTGTTGGTCTGTACAGACAATTTTGTAACGTCCTTGTTGATTTTCTTTTGAAGTCCTTATCTTCCGGTTCAATGCTGGGATTAAATTGGTTCGAGAGTGTCTCCGCGATGGCTTCCGCTTTATTCTCGCTAGAGTAAACCATCTCTCTGGCTCCACGAATAGCCGATTAGGCCTTTAAATTGTTTCGTCATTTCCATATATTTTTAGTTATCTGTGGCTGCCACGGTCAAATACTTGTTCCAATTTTTTCAAGAATTTGAATTAATTTTCTCCAATTCTTGGTCTCGTAGAAACGTTGAGACAGCTGCCTAGAGATCTACCATGCAGCGTCAAGCGTACAGCGCAGCCGGCCTAGGATGCCACTCTAGCAGGTCAGGAAACTGACGCAGCCTGCCAAGGTATATACCTTAGAGTTTGAAATAAATATCAGAATTTATCAATAATCCAGATTATTTAATTTTTTAATCTCCAAGTTGTTGATAGATGTCCCTAATCGATTTATTTAAGGAGCACTCTTCGCTATCCTTGTAAGCAGGGCCATTTTAAGACAATGTGAGGTCCGGGCAAAAGAATCTGATGCCCCTTTTGTTCGGCAGTTTTTCATTTTTAGCACTAAACCATTTCCAATAATTGATATGTACTCGGTACTTATGTTACTTAATCAATTTCTCGTGTTTTTTCAGAATATTTATCAACTCATTAAATGACTCCACTTTACTAAATAAATGCAAACAATCCAATTAAGTTAGCAAAAGTAAATTCTCTTTGCACCATTGCACTGTTAGTTTTCTGTAGACAACAGTGTAGATGCCAGGCTCACGTGTTGGATTCCACGTAAACTGTAGGTCTCATTTCACCTCACAATCACTCATTGCACATTAGTGTAAGTCTATAACCGAACGGTAGTAGACGCGTGCTAATAATAATAATAATATAATAATAATAATAACAGTGGTAGCACAATGGTGGGTATTCTACTGTACGCAGCACATTACTCGAATAATGGATATCTTAAATAACATAAAGTTAAGTTTTCAGGAATCTGGAATGGAATCCTATTATTGCTATTAATTATCTGTACACTATTTGATACGAAATTTAGAATAATAACTGTAATTGAATTTAATATTTTTAGGGGAAATGTGACCCACTGGAATGTGAGGCCTGGGCAATACCCCTTGCACCCCCACCCTCTTTTCATCTAGACGCAGCCCTGCTTGTAAGATACACAAACAGTGGCGTAGGAACGTTTTTATTGGGGAGTGGGGGAGATACAATCATGGGCTGTTATAGGGACATTATTTTTGGGATTAAAAAAAGACCAGGAAAATATATATTTAACGGTTTCATTGTGCATTTTTCTTATTTATTTTAGGCATGCCAAACATTAGAGTTAATACACACAAAATAAATTAAGAAAAATTATATCTAATGTGGCTCAAATAAAAATTATGAAACACTGAAAATTAAAGTAGGTTTCCAAACAACTTTGCCATACATTCATTATTAGCTATAAAACCACAAACTAGTTTTGCAATTTCAAGTTTGTTGAGCCTCTCAGGGTATGCATTAAGCAGACACAGATGACTTAGTCTTTGTTGCCTCATCGTGGAGTGAAGATAGTTTTTATGCGTTCAAGCATTGACAAACTTCTTTCTCCAGTAGCTGATATAGCTGGTATCACTATCAGAGTTTTCGAAATTTCTTCAAGAGGTGCTCTAAGTAGATTTTATTTCTATCTTGTTAACTCAGAGTGAGCTCTGTATCTTGCCTCAACAAGATCTTTACATGATTTATAAGTTTTGTTATATTATTTTGGGACGTTAAAAATGATAATTTTTACCCCCTCCTCAATCTTTAGAGGGGTAAAATGAATCCCTGTACCCCCTCCCTCTTCATTCCTGTGTCGCTGTACACAAATAAACATAAAAAAACACAAGAGATACATATAGAGACTTACAATCTAATCTACACTCTAACGCGGAATAATATACCAGAACTTAATTTCTATAGTTTCATTAAATTGGGTTCTTCATCTAGGTAATATTTACAAAAACATAGCAATTATTGTGTATAAACCTCCATAGCTTCCAGTAGTGCCATCAAGGATTGCTTACTAATTCATAAACTCCGATTGGAGTGAGTTCTGTGCTCATCGGAAGGTATTCTTGGTCGTCACCAGCAGATGACACAGCAAATATTTGAACTGTATATAATCTTAATTGAAATACTTCTTCCAGGTTTTGAGGGTCTTAAAAAAATATTCCCATTCGGAATCATTGTACAACAAATGCCAATGGAACACATTACACGACCAGAAACTAAGCCGTTATTTTAAAACGGATATTATGGCAGTATGAAAAATATATTGTTTAAACGTTATTAGAGAAATTATAATCAAAATATTATCCAACAAAAGCAAGAGGAAATAATTCACTGAACGATTTATTCTTCTTAGACAAGCTGTGATCCAACTTTGATTTAATTTAAAATCATCTCTTCATTTGAAATACTCTTTGTTTTATTGAATTTCAAAGGTTTCGCTGATTGATCCTACTAATATAATAAAATCATCACTTTACTGTTCTTTAATATATCTACTTTATCTCGACACCTCGGAGAGAAAGTATTGTGATCGTCAAAAAAAAAAACCAAACTCGGGATTTTGAAAAAACATCGACGTTTCATGATCCCCTGAAACAAAAAATAATGTTGTTTCCTCAATGCCATCTGTCTGTCTGTACCTCAGGCTAGAGCCGAAACTATTTGACCGATTGGGCTAAAACTTTGTATCTGGGGCTTTCATAAGGGCCTACCTAGTTTTTTTTTAAATATGCTATCCTACCCTAAATTTAAGGGTAGTTTACTAAAGTGCAAAAAGACCAAAAAATCAACTTTCTCAAAATCCGCTCAAACGATTTTGATTAAATCTTATATCTAAACACTGTTTTTTAATATAAATAAGATGGCAATTCTCATTTTTTCATGAAAATGAATTTGAAGGTACTTTACATTTTTTACTTGAAAAATACTTTTATAAAACCAATAATTTCTAAGGTATTAAAATATATTTTTTAGACTAAATACTTTGAAATATGAAATTGGTTGTTATGCTCTTTGGTAGACAGAGATGTTCCTCTTTCCTCAATGTTTCGGTAACAGTGTGTTTTATTTAGTCTATGCTCTTTGGTGGAGTGTTTCTGCAACAATGTAAATTATTCAGTTACAAAAAATATTATTAGTTTTTAATAGATATATCTATTTAAGATAAAGAGAGAGATAAAATCTATGAGGTGCACCGTACCATTTATTTATACAAAAATGCCCTGGTTTTTTTATATGAAATATATGTTTTATTAATTGTGCTATTTTATTTTATTATATTATAATGTGGTTTTAAATTGAAGAGGTATTATTCACAAAATAAAACATAAACACCCTTTATTAATTAATATATTTTGAAAAGTAGATCTAGTTGGTTTTTGCACCAAACCTCGCCAATTATTGGACATTTAATTAATCGCTAAACAGATACAATATAAGAATTAATCGCAAACCTACTTGAAATGATGCCAATGCTTGGTCCATAAGTCACTTCATTTTTTTTAAGGTCACCGGTGAGAGTGGAGTATTCCCCGCTGACGATGCATGATCGCTCTATAGTCTAGAATCTTTCGTCTCAAGGGAAGTTTGGGTGAGAAGTCTAATTATAACATCTGTTGGCAGCTCTGCCAACGTGTTGTTAAGATATACAGCGAGCCAGCAGCCAATGAGCCATGCTGGCATCACGTGGTACTCAGTACGTTACCTCCTGCATCAGTCTACTACGCAGGAAGCGCATGATTCCCGCCAGCAACATCGTATCCAGACGTACAAACCAGTGAAACTACAAAGGAAAATAAAAGTATCATTTAAATTAATAAACAATCCTATTAGGGTGTGAGAAGTCCACTTTTTCAATTCGGAGCGAGCTCGAATCGAATATAAGAAATATTCTCGAAAAGGAATCGAAGTTCGAATATTTTATTTTTGTGGTTTTATGCTCGAAAAAATATTATATTATGGTTATTTATATTACCACATGCACTAAAATGAATTGTAAAAAGGTTGTATTGTACATTTGTTTGTAATATATCGTGCTAATTCTGACAAATCAAGTTGTTACTATCATAACATTCAATCCAATTACTTCAGATTTTTTTCCATATGAATATTAATTTGTAATGTACGAAACAGCTCAGAATGGCTAAATTTGAACATAAATTGAGTATTTTATCTGTCAATATTTTTATTGACAAAGCTTCAAAGCCAGAATTTGTTTCGAAGCGAAGTCGAAGCTGAGGTTTGTTTCGAAGCTAAGTCAAAGTTTCGAAGCTTTGCACACCCCTACATCCTATAATTCTCACAGACTAAGTTTATTCACTAATTTATTAAATAAAATAATACCGAAATACCAGTATTTATTTAATCTATAAAAAATGCCTAATTGAATAGATGTATATATTGAAATATATTGTAATTAGGCTTTATCACAAAGCTTCACTGTTTTAACTCACTCAAACCAGCATTAGTGGGTCTGTTTTGCAGATGACTGGGAGGTCGGGGTTCAAATCTAGGCATGGTACAGTAGCCCCATGGCTTCTTTGGTGCTGACTGACAGCTGACGGCTTTGAAAAGCTACTAGACCAAATTATGTATCCCTACGCCAAACCATATGATATGCAAAAAACATGTGTTTAGCAGATGTCACTTCTGACAGTCAAAATTTAGGTATATACCTAAATGTTGACTGTCAGAAGTCAGCTGTCAGCTGTCAGTCAGCACCAAAGAAGCCATGGGGATACTGTAGTAGGATGATACGGAGAGATGGGCGGGAGAGATATTCCTGAAAGGTCTAAGAAATAGCTAGTTCCTTCTAGTGTGAGATTAATAACAACCACCAAGCCCTTCTGGGCGGCAATCATAATCGTCATCATCATTATATCACCACTACATTTTCATCACTGGCAAATACTGGGCTCGAAATAGGAACTTTCACAAATGAACACAGTGGCCAAGGAAACTTTCACAAATGAACACATTGGCCAAGGAGATTCAATAGGAATAATTCCAAGCGTTTGCACTATAAGTGTCACATAATAAATATTTAATTAAACCTGTTTTGATTCATTGTGGTTTTAATTAAGTCCATTTTTAATATCCTATATATAATTTGATAAGCCTGTTTTCCGGTTATAAAAATTACGAGGGAATGGCTCAACATATTTTGACAAACGAACTTTTATTTTAAAAGTTAGGTGCCCAGAATGCCGGGAAAAATAATAGTTTCCAACGAAAGTATGATTTTCCCAGAAAATTTTCGGATTTTCATTATAAGTTCTATGGTGCAACAATATAAAAATTATGACAAAAATGTATGTTTACTAAACAAACCAATGATAGTAATATAGAAATATATATATATATACATATATATAATATTTTGTTACCATTTAAACTATTTATTCTTCTTAATTTTTGAATATTTTACCTACGATCACAAAATAGCCTTTGTAATAGCTGGTCCTAGCACATGTAGGCCCCTATTACCTTTTTTTAAAAACTGGGGGAATTAATTTTCTAGACTGAGGAAACATTTATTACTATGTTGTTATCATTAATTAGCATTTAAATCTACAATATTGACTTTATTTCGCAAATTAAAATATTAAGTTGTCAACTTTGCGAAAATATTTTCCTACGTTTGGTTTCGAGCATGAAACGATACAATAATGTTTAAATATGTTTTGGTGTATATTATAATTTTAAAAATCAATAAAATTATCTTTAAATGTGTTAAGATAATCATTTTAATTGTTCAAGTATGATTTTGGTGTTCACTTTTTCTAATAATGCTTCAATACAAAATATAAGTCAAACATGTTTCCATGTTACCACTCAATTTTGTGTGGATAATATTTCAAAGTAATGTTTTGTGTATTCCATCTATCTTCTTCTCTCTCTCTCTCTCTCTCACACACACACACACACACTCTCTCTCTCTCTCTTCACTATCATTCTCGCACTATCACTCTCTCTCTCTTTCTCTCACTCTCTAGCACATTCTAGCTCTCTCACACAGACTTTCTATCACACTTTTTCTGTCACAATCTTTCTCACACTTTCACAATCACACACACAATTTCACACACACTACTACAGACTCTAACCCTCACACAATTTCTCTCACTCACTCTTTCTTACACACTAATTTTTTCACACACTTTATCTCACACACACACACATTCTCTCGCAGACACTCTCTATCACAAACACACAATTTCACACACACTCTCTTTCATACAAACCCTCTTTCACATACACTTTATCTCACACCCATGCTTTCATACACTCTTTTTCACACACATTCTTTCTCACTTTATCTCTCACATGTTCCTCACATGCACACCACACACACACACACGCACACACACACACGCACCACACCAGCACACACACACACACACACCACACACACAACACACTCTTTCAAACTCTATCCCTTTCCACACAATTTCTCACACTCTCTCTCTCACACACACACACTCACTCTCTCACACTCACGTTCTAATTTTAATAATCTCATTCTCACACTCACCCACATACACCCCTCGGGGAGCCTTAAGAAAGCCGTAGATACCAATTTTCAGCCCAATCGGTAAAATGGTTTCGGCTCTAGTCCAAAATACAAAACACACACACACATCCTGTATTGCAAGAAAACACTTTTTCAGTTTCAGGGGGTCACGAGACGTCGAACTCCATCAAAATCGCAAATTAGATTTTTTTGATGATCACAATACCTTCTACATCAGAGGGGTCGTTAGAAATTAAAAAAATAGTTCAAAGTTTTGTTTGTTGGGTTCATCTACAATCTGCATTAATTTTACGATTGTATAGACAATAAAATACTTGTCAAGGTTCTAAAAAAAATTTGTTTTATAGCTAACTATGAAAGTTCACGATATTTTTCAACACAATGCAAAAGCTCAAAATAGTTGGCGCTAGGGTGGTTAAGTGGGCAGAGGAGGGGAAGGGAGTCTGAGGGCGTTGGGAGGGACGTAGGGAGGGGAAGAGTATATGCAAATTAAACAGTTTTCTGAATAACTAAAAACAGCTTCACAAACCAAGGTACCCAAGAGAATATTGTATAAAATACAGTAGAGTCTGTTTTTGTAATGTGTAATATACAGTAGTAATGTGTAATATACAGTGGAGTCCGTTTTTAATGTGTAATATACAGTAGAGTTATTTTGTAATGTTTAATATACATTAGAGTCGGTTTTGTAATGTGTAATATACATTAGAGTATGTTTTGAAATGTGTAACAAACAGTGGAGTCGGTTTTGTAATGTGTAATATATAATAGAATATGTTTTGTAGTGTATAATAAACAGCAGAGTATGTTTTGTAATGTGTAATATACAGCAAAGAATGTTTTTGTAATGTGTAATATATAGCAGTAATGTTTTGTAATATTAATACACAGTAATGCTTCGATAGCTCGAGTTGAACGGGACAAGGCACATCTCGAATTACTCGAAACGGCCGTAGCAAATGAAAGTGCGTGAATTTTTTTTAGTGTAAAAAATACCTAATATATATTTAAATAAACAGTAGGATTAGTATAATTCAAATTGGCTAATTTGAAAAATTGAATAGTCATAAACCCAACAAGATTCCCCATGAAATTATATTTAATAATGGTTAATATTAACATTTAATTTGAATTTTAGAAGATATATTTGGCTAGTTCGAAGCCTGTACAATGTTAATTTTTTTTCGAGTTGTACTTAATTTCAAATTATGCTTAATGTCTTCACCAAACCACCCCACATACCGAGAATGTAAAATATGTTTAGATTAGTCTAGTGACACAAAAGAAATAAGGTGGGAACTATGAGCCGGCGGCGAATGAGTTTCCTAATATAGGGAATGTGTTGGCTCGGCTTCCATCTATTTTGATTTTAAGTTTGAAAATTTCTTATGCTAGTTCTTCAAAATTTTTATATTTTGTTTTTTAATTTTTCTTTTTGTTTTTATACGTGTTAGATTATAATATGTAAAATAATTTGAGGTTATTGATCTATTGTATACCAGCTGTTTAGATACTCATGAAAATGGTTAGTTCGAAATTTTTTTTTTTAGATTACCCTTGGATTTCGAATTAACTATGTTCTGTATTACAATACTAATTTTGTAAATATAAATATATTATATAACCTAGGGGACGGCCAGACTGAGCGAGTGCGCGAAGCGACTAAATATAAGATAGAACACATTGGTTTAATGAGAGTGCAGACTGAGCGCGCGCGCTTGAAGATTACTGGTTTTTTTTAGCGGCGCGCTCGACCCGGTACAGTATAGTTTACAGGCGCTAGGCAATATTATTGTATGTTGGTTCATTGAGTGCTAGGAAAATTCTCATTTTGACATTTTATTACTATCGATAGGCTTAGCACACTTGCTACTAACGGCCTATTTAATTGTGCAAAAATATCATAAACATACTATATGTATATAAACTGATATGTTAAAATACTTCAATATTATCAAAGTAGGCCTTTACAAATAAAATCACCATTAGCATGGAGAGAGAATTAGAAATCCACAACAATAAATCACTTGTCAAAACCCCCTCAGTTCACTGAGCCAAGATTCGGAGCCTCCTCGTCATCAACTATCGAAGAGCTATCTGCTAATAACACGCTCGCTCGCTCACTCGCTTGCACGCTTATCAGTCTGGCCGAACCCTAATTAGTTGAGATGGATCGATACCAGTTTTTTTTCGATACTCAATACTGATACCACCATTTTCTCACGATACTCGATACCGATACTAAAGTCGATACCAACCTATTAAATAAGATTAACCACACTGACAATTAATTATTACCCCCCGTCCTCAACGCCAAAAAAAAACCCGTAAACACTGAGCGGCCGCGACTGAATAAAATTACCCGTTTTATTAACTCAAAACTCCGTAAAATCGGCTGTAAGTTCTTCTTTTTTATTTGACACCTTCACTTTAAAATGCTATTAGTTATACTATGCCCGAGTTCTAAACCCCACCATAGCGGCCGCAGTTTTTGATGATTATTTGCCAAGATTTTTTTTTTTTTTCATATCGCAGCATACCAATTAAGTGTGGCGACACTAAAATCCCCATATTTAATTGCCGTGAGCTAGCAAACATATTTTTAATAATTCAAATTGCGATTTCTTCTACGTTTGCGTTACTTTTTTTGATATATTTAAATTATTTCGATACTCGATACTATTTTTAACCACCCACTCGACACTCTATACCCCCAAGTATCGGTGGTATCGAGGTATCGTGAAAAGTATCGACCCATCCCTAATTTTTAGAATTAAAAAAAAAACTATCAATAGTTTTCTGTATTTCTATTTTGCTATCGAATGCTCAAACTGTAGAAACTTGTGTTTGGTATCTACTTTGTAACCGTTTTAAATGTTATATTACAAATGTTGCTTTCTTGCTAGGCTTGCTATAATGTTCTGATTTGAATCCGGTTATACCGATATCTCTTTAACGTTGATTCTGATATACCGCGGGTATTTATTTATCCCCGAAGAATTGGTGTGTCAATATTATGGAGGTAAGTGCTTTATAAATGTAATTAGAAGAGTAGTTAGTCAATTTTCCAACAGATCAGAAAGCACTAAAAGGCTTAAAGACTGTGATTTGATTGGCAAGAGGCACAGGAGATTTTGAGAAAGTAAAGGTAATGCAGGTAGTTTCGCTAAAAATATGACATTCCAAAACATAGTCTTGAATTTAAAAAAACAAAAAAATTACTTACATTTTAAATAAGTGATTAAATAGGTTTTTTTTAAACTATTACTGTGGTGACTTATTGTATTAAGTGAAAATTCAAGAGATTTAAAAAAGTGTGTCTTTACACAAAAGTAAAATAGAGGACGGCAGGCCCTCGTATCCCACTTTGACGTGTGTGAGAGCCGACTCTACTACTGCTATATTCACATATGCAACTAAGCTAAACTAGGGTGGAGTACGTGTGCGTCAGGCCAAGCAAGGCCTAAGCACTTTAAGATGAGTGAACGTCAGGCCAAGCAAGGCCTATGCGCTTTAAGACGTGTGAACGTCTGGCCAAGCAAGGCCTATGCGCTTTAAGACGTGTGAACGTCAGGCCAAGCAAGGCCTTTGCGCTTTAAGATGAGTGAACGTCAGGCCAAGCAAGGCCTATGCGCTTTAAGATGAGTGAAAGTAATAAATGAATGTACGACTCTATTAGAGTAGGGTAGGGCAGGCCTGGCAGACAAAGGGAAAGCCACCAGGATCACCCACTGAGTGAAAGTAAGAGAAGGATAAATAAAAACCTAGGTCAAGGGTAACCAACGATAGTATCGTGCAGGGTGCATGCACAAGTTAGCATGGTTTGACGCGTATTCCCGCTAGCCTAGGATATTACTGCATATGTCAAGGATCAAATAGTGCTACTGGGTATCATGTCCCCTAACAGAAACAAGATAGTTTACATGGGGTAGCTTGGGTCACCAAGTGGAAGAGCTACAAGTAGATCCACCCCCCCAACCCCCACCCCCACCTGCCAGAAGGTGCCTCAATTACTTGAGTGTCTTTATTATTGACAACTCACTATGAATGTATATGTTTCTAGATTTAAATTTTTAAAGTATTATAATATCTAGGTCTCTAGGTGCAATGGTGGATGTTGGTGAAAGATGGTGATGGTGAAGTTGAAGGTGAATGTGTAGTTTTTCAAAATCTATGGCAATTCTTGGGTCCTTATTCCAGTGGCTTCTGTTTACCTGAAATAATACACACTGTATGCCCCGGGCCTTACATTCCAGGGGGCCACATTTCCCCCCAAAATTTTTAAATTAAATTACAGTTACTATTCTAAATTTATCATCAAATAATATACAGATAATTAGCAACAATAAGTATTAGCTTAGCGATAGGATTCCATTACAGATTCCTGAAAACTCTAAATTTATGTAATTTAATATTTACATTATTCGAGTAATGTGCTGCAGTACAGTAGAATACACCACTATTGTGCTACCACTGTCGGTCTAAAGGAAACTAACAGTGCAAGGGTGCAAAGAGGAATTTACTTTTGTTAACTTAATTTGTTTGCATTTAATAAATTACATTCATTGAATTGGTTGATCAATATTCCATAAAAGATGAGAAATTATTAAGTAACAAAAGTACCGGGTACGTATCAATATATTATAACGGCTTAATACTAAAATTGAAAAACTGTCATTCAAGGGGGGCCTCAGATTTTTTTTCCCCGGGCCTCACATTTTCTTAAAACGGCCCTGGTAGGCCCTGCCTATGTACAATAATTATATTCAATCTGTTTCATCAGTCACTTTCCCTGTAGGTCTGTCTGTGTTCGTGGTCGCTATGTTTATTATGCCCGGTAGTATATTATTAGAAGAGCTTATATATAAACCTAATCTATTAGATAATCACTATTTTAGAAAATAATTTATTCATCGGTTATAACCCGGTTGTCTTATAACACGGGTCAGATTCATACCACGCCCACATGTTATAACAAGGGAGCGACCCACTTCGGTGGTCGCATGGTCTAAGGCGCTACTCTCGCAGTATACTAGACTGCCAATGACTGGGAGATCGAGGTTCGAATCTCGGTAGGGTGTATACTGAGGGTGGTATTTTTTCCAAACTGGTTTTCCCCTCTACCTCCAAGCAAATTTAGGTACACTTCTTCTAAATATAATATTCCTTATCCCTAACCCATTAGCGTAATTAGTACATAAATGTATAACCCGAATGGGTAGTAAGACGCAGTACTAAAAATAAAATAAATAAAACAGGGGAACGGTGCATTTTGAAGACGGCGCGCGCCTCCACGAAAACAGGTCTGAGAGGGTACACCAATTAGAGAGAGGCTAAAGAATCACCCACTAGGACCAGTTTTTTCACGGCCATAAAAGTGATGAATCTCGGTGGTTGGCGCCTTTTCGTCCGGCAAGGCCTGGTTTTGACCGTGTCTTCTGACGAGATCGGTGCTGGGATTGCATCATCTAACCGAGGGGTTCACAACACGCGGACAGAATACCACTATTTCACGACATTTCACCGGACAGTAAGGTAGTTAACCTACAAAAGCAAGAATCACAATATTTAGTACTTTTGTTTTTAATTTTATTCTCTCCTCAACCCTCCTTAACCCCCCACCCCCCCAAAAAATAGCTTTCATAATATATTTGTTATAAGACAGTATTTATCTGGTATACAATGTAAGCCTATACGCTGATATTTTAGTAGAGATTAATATGCTCTCAGTGGCGGCTTGCTGCCTGTAAGTAGGTAAAAGAGCTGGGTTAGAGGACAAGAACACCTAGGGCTTACTACATATATATGTTACAGGAAAAGTAGATTCTCCAGTAAGAATCGACTTTACCTAGGCCGAGTCGACTCTTACTGGTCTTTTTAGTAAAAGTTGATCAAAAGCGAAAAATGATGAATTTCGATCAACATTTACTAGTCAGAGTTGACCGTACCTAGGGAAAGTATACTCTTTCTACCTTGAGTTAGTAAAAGTTGACTTTTTGCAAGGAAATGGTCTACTACCTAATAAAAAACAAATAAAAAAGCAAAACCTTTATGATACAAAGAGAGATATAAATATTTATTATTTATTACAGCAAGGTAAAGATTTGTGACACTTTGAGTTGCAGAGCTAACCTAACATAACCTAACCTAACCTAGCCTAACCTAACCTATAAAACAAAAGTAAACAAATAGAGCTGGGATATTCAAAACAAAGATGTGCGCGTGAAGTCGCATGTGGAGAGCAACATCGCGGAATCAACTTTTACTAAACCACAGCGGGCATAGTTAACTCTTCCTAGGAAAAGTTGATCTGTTTATTCTCTATCAACTTTTACTGATACGTTTAGTAAGAGTCGACTTTACCTAGGCCGAGTCAACTCTCCCTAACAATCTACTTTTCCTGTGACATATACATAGAGTCATCAAATAGTGAATTGAAGACGAGTGTGGGATAACCTTATAGCAAATACTAAATCCAAACAAACTATAGCAACGGAGATGAACATTTTTTGGTGAGATTTTCAAATCATTGTATCTCAGAAGAAGGGGATGTATTATAATATTCAAGTATTAACTTATAATATTTCTAGCAGACCCGTCGTTAGTGATAGTTTTAACCACCGGGCGCTGTAATCAATACGTGAGGTTTTTATTGCTTCATTGTAACTCATCTGATATCGTTTCTAGTTGTATAGTCATTTAAGAGAAATTAAACTGATGTGTGAACTTCAAAATTTGGGATAGCTTGATTGCACTCGTTTCGTTTAAATAACTGGATTTTTTTAAACCAGAAAAACGTAATTGAAAATTTTCCAAAACGCAAAATTTTCAATCTTACGTTTCCGGCAATAAGCCCTATTTCTCTGTGAAGTTACAACTCAGTAACTAGGGTCAGTTCACCATTATTTGTTGAAACTAATTTGAGAGTTTCTAGAAGTGTCAACATGCAAATGTATCACTGGCACTATCGATTTGTTCTTATAAACATTAATTGAACGTTAACAACGATAACGTTGCTCCATATTTTTTAATTAGCACATTCAACATCAAGGTTGCTTACGGATTAATCTAAGGGGTAATAACTTATATAAAATGCAGCCGTACTCGCGTAAAGAGGGGATGAAACAACCACAATGCCAAATAACATTTGGAGAACAATTCCTAGTGTACCTGAGTAGATTCGAAGCTTGACCTCCATCACCAGTTATACAAATTATTGCGAACCAGATGCATTAAAAGGTGTGACCACATAGAGTTATTGTGGATTCCCAAGATCGCCTAAAAACAAGGGCAGAACATAAATGTGGTCACGTGATGAGTTCTAATCCAATCACAAGATTTCCGCCTCATCGGCGCGAGCTGTCCTGCAAAATTTCAACTCATCTCTACTTTGTCCTCTCTGCCTGAGATCTTCATCACGGGAGAACCAATCAAATCTCAAAACCATCTCAAATTAGTGCGCATGCGCTCTACAGCCAGAAGCTAGCAGACAGCTTCGTTGGCTGTTGTGAGGAGATTTGAAATAACCCGTTAATGTAAAGTGTGTGTATCGATGTATTGGATTGTGCCACGACACAGCGTTATGATTTCAAAACATCCATCAAGAGAATGATCTGAAATATATTTCTATCTACTAGAAAATAAAATATGTTGATAATCATCTGTTTTAAGTTGTAATGCATCATGGGTCAACATACAGTGTGTGGATTGTTGCGCTACTCAAGCAGATTCTGCTTTCTATTTTCGGCGAACGTGTGAATCGAGCTTTAGTGTTTTACTACCAAGGAGAAGGCTGAATGGTCTTAATAAGACCCCCTGGAAAGTTTTTTCTGTTATCGTTTAAGAAATCCTATTTGATTGTTAACTTTGATTTTTAAAACCTTTTTAAAATTGTACACAAATTTTACACAGAGCTTATTATCATAAGAACAATATGATTGTGTGTGAGAATATTACATATTTACACCTCCACCGATGGGCACACGGACTCAAGCTCATATAGTTTGGGTTTGCCATTAAAGGAGAGCTCAGGGTTTGAATCCAAGATTAGTGAAATTTGTGTGGTTTTTTTTTTAAAGTTATTTCCCATTTTTCCTAGTCACAGATGCTATAAATTTCTACCTTTCTCATCCTTATCCTATAAGTGTAATTAAATTCGTGGTAAATATTATATAGGTCTCCAGGGGCGGATCCAGATCACTTTCATAGGGGGGCCATGATTATAAATAACATAGTTACTTACAATGTAGATTTCTGTTTAAGGCCATTTAATAGTTTCTCATTCATATTTGATCTTATGTATGCTTTAAAGCATGGTTATTCTCTTAATTTTTTAAAAAATCAGATCGTTTTTATAAACTATTTGTAGTGGCCCTCCTTCAACAATTTTTTGAAAAATGGTTCATTCTAGAAGCTATGAGTAGTCCTCGCCTTGTTTTTTTTAAATTAAATTCTTTTATAAGCCATTTAAAGTGTTACTCACCTAGAAATTTTTGAAATTTGGATGCCCCTATAAGCTATTTAGAGTGATTCCTTAATTTTTTTTTACGATAGTTAGATACCTCTATAAGATAATCTTTGAAGTGGTCTTCCACCGACAACATTTTGAAAATTGAATTATTTCAGAAACTAGGTAATTTGGGGTGCTCCTCGCCTGAAAATTCTTCAAAATGACATGCATCTAGAAGCTATTTGGAGTTGTCCTCCCCTAGACAATTATGAAATTTGGATGACCTTGGAAGCTATTTAGAGCTTTCCTCCTTTACATTTCTGGCAGTTAGATGCCCCCAGTCTATTAGTTATTTGATACGTTCTTTTCCGGCAAATTTTTGACAATATAATGCATCTAGAAGTCATTTGGAGTTTAATTTAAGGCCATCTTTCAACTTGATATTCAATAATATCAGAGGATTTTAAATATATCTGGGGGTAGGGGGATTTATTCCAAGGGGTCAAAGTCCCCCAACAGTTCTGCCGCTCCTGCTGTCCACACATACTCTATATTCGGTATTCGTGGATCAGCTACTCTGAGGCGTTAATTAGTCTTCTTTGATGTGTGGTAGTCTACCGTCTCTACGCGGAACAATGTTCGTGCTATGCACGACAAATATTCGCACATGTAAACGAATATTTTTTCCACACTTACGTGAGTCATATCGAACATTGAATAAACATGGACGAATAACGAACGTGTGGACCCGGTAGAGTTTATCTGTGTTTTTTTCTTTCTAAAATTTGAACTTTCATTTTGTTTTTTGTATTAGTTTTCTAACTTTCTCAAGAGTGTCAACTGACCCTTTTATCCTTCCCCCCCCCCGAATCCGCGCCTGTAGACCTCTATGTGTGTATGTTTAGGTGAGCCGACACCTTAGCTCAGTCGATAGAAAGTCTGTCCACTGAGCTGAGAGACCCCAGTTTTATTCCCAGCACGGCTGAAAAATATTTTTAAAAAAATATTGGGGTTTCCCCTTACACAATAATAAAATAATGTCCTGTTAAGTATGTGTTATTTCGCTTCTAGTACAAATAAGTTGGTTCAGAAAGTGCACATTTAGTAACCTTAAAAATGCCCGTAATTCCTCAAATAGTTTCCACGCAGTCCTCGATGTAGAGAGTTTTCTCAGTCCTATTCATGTTTTCTCTGTGGAAGCCAATTATAGTTTCCCTAATCACCCCCACCATACGAGAGGAAATTAAAAACCTACGCACACGTTTATAGTATTCTATACCCTCATTTTGTGAGGAAGATAGTTACTAAAGTTACTAAAACTATTTCAATATATTCATACATCAAGTCATGTGATCTGCAGCTGTAGCTATTTATGTATATTATCAACACCTATAAAATAGCACAAATAATATAGTTAAATGCTACCAATGTTGACCTCAAAGGAATATGTTTGTATTTTCTAAAATAGTTTTCCTACCAAAAGTTATACTAGGGTATACAAACTCATTTCATATTAATGAAAGGAATAACAACTAAATATTTCACTGTTATTAAACAACATTTTAAAAAACATTCTAAGAGAATAGTTGAAAGTAAGGAGTTGTTATAATGAATGTTCAGACTTAGATAAATTGATCTAAAAAGTTATAAAATTAATTTATAAATTAAGCAGTTAATAAAGTGGTTAATGTATCACGTGAAATTGACAAGCACTAAAATGTATAATTTAAATAAAATTTTCATGGAGAAACATAGTGTATGAAATGAACAATAAAATAAAATTATAATGCATCATCAACTAAAAATATCATGCTCAAACGAGTTGATGAATAGTCTTAAAACTTGAGTTGACACATTAAAATATTAATACAAAAAATATAGTATACAATATTACGTGATATGAACAACATTCTTAACTCCAGATTTGTTTTGAAATTAAAGAATAAAAATTAAGTTAACATCAGCCAAACTGATTTAGAAAATTAGTTGGATTATTTATGTAATGTAGAATGATCTAAGTCTTATCTGTGTTTGTGTCCCATTACTCCATTTTTGATACCCAGCACTGCAAAAAGTCTGGATTACTTCATTCCAACATGTTTCGATACCATAGTACAGGTAGAGATAGTATTGTGATCGTAAAAAAAAATCGAACTCGAGATTTAGATAAATGTCGACGTTTCACGATCCCCCCGGATCCTAAAAAGTGTTTTTTTGAATTTCTGTCTGTCTGTTTGGACTAGAGCCTAAACTATTTTACCGATTGGGCTAAAACTTAGTATCAAGGCTTTTCATAGGGTTGCCCCGAGAGTTTTTGGAATTGGATATCCAACCCTAAAATTAAGGGTAGTTTATTGAAGGGCAAAAAGAGAAAAAAATCGATTTTCTCAAAATTGTCTCTAATGATTTTGATTAAATTTCATTTATAATCATTGATCAATATTATATCAAAATAGACTACTCTCATTTTTTCGGCAAAATAACTTTATGGGTTCCGGTTTGATGCATAAATCCTCATATTTTATCACATCTCCGAAACTATTTGAGACATGAAACTATTTATCGTGGCAAATATGTAGGTCTATTTTAAATACAAATATTTTATTTGAAATATTGTTTATAAAACCAATCATTTTCAATCCAAGCGGAAATTTATATATTTTTTTAACTTACCGAACACTAAAGGTTAAGTATTGCGACCGTAAAAAAAATCTAAACCGAGATGTTGATGGATGCCAACGTTTCGTAACCCCCCGATTCTTAAAAAGTGATTTTTGCAATGCCATCTGTCTGTGTGTTTGTTTAACCCTAAAATTAATAGTAGTTTAATAAAGGGCGAAAAGAGAAAGAATCAATTTTCTCAAAATTGGATCTAACAATCTTGATTATAGTTCGTATCAATGCGTTGAATAAGATTATAAACAAAATGGATATTTTCATTTTCCTTTGAAAATAGCTTTTAGTGAACTTTACAGAATCGGAAATTTTCTTATCTCCGCCACTATTTAAGATACTAAATAACTTATCATAGAAAAATGGTAGTACTATTAAAAATAAAATAATTTGAAATATATGTTTATAAAACCAATAGTTGCGGATATATTGGCAAATATATTAATACAATTTTGTGAGCTTTAGTTTTACAGAGATACCAAAGTTTTAACGCAATAATTCTCTAATTCCATAGAGTAACTAGATAAGTAAGTCTCCCAAAAATTAACGTTCTTTTTTCTTTAACCTCTTAGGGGAAATGTTTGTAAAACAATGATCTCCATTTTAGACTTAATAGTTAATATTTTCATTTTTCATTGGTCTAAATTTATAAATGAGGAATGTAATAGCATCGCGATAACACTAATAAAGTGTCGAAAATTTTTCAAATTTTAATACGACGTATCATCCCTTGTGGACCCAATATCGATCTTTTTTTGATCCAAATATACTAGTGAGGACTTTAATTCTTTTAAAAGAAAATCATAAAATTTAAATCCGGGAGTCAAAAAATGTTCAACGTAAGTATAACGCAATTTTTGCTCGGGTTTGATAGTGTATATTATTTCGTTTCACAAATATTACGAGTTTTGAGTAAATATCTCCATTTTTAAACAATGGAGTGAGAAAGTCCGTGTGAAATTTCGTACCATTTATTTTACATATTAAACATACAGGTCTTCTCAAAATTCCTTTTCCAAAAACCAAGAATATAACAATTTCCAATAAGACATTAAATAATGTAATGTAATTTTACTTGCATAAAATAATTAATTGCATAGAAATTAGGTCAACCCTTTTATTTTGCACTCAATCCTACTACTCATCTTGGCTATCAGCATTTAATCACACTTTTGGGATGGGGAGGATGAATGTATGATTTTAAGAAAATTTACCCTCATTTGCACGACGGGCTAGTGGCAAACCATTTAGGAAAAAGAAACATTAGTACTCCTGGTTTGGACTCGAACTGCGTACATAAATATCTCAGTATTGGATCGTTATAGAAAAATCATTTGGCTACCATTTATTTATTTGTCTTATTTATATAACATATTTAAGTACACACTTTGATAACCTGACTAAAAGTTCTCTTCCTAAGTTCGAATTAGACACGTAGGCCTACACTTATTAGAATATTGCAATGACATTATTATTAATTTCTTAATATATGGTCCAGGAAAAATTATAATACAATTCAAAAGGTTTATCTGTTGTTACGGCAAGCACAAACATTCTAAGGATATAAATAAAAATATAATCAACCATTTCGAATATAAAACAACTAAAACCAAATATTATGATATTTGGGTACATTTTTCTGCTTATTATTTTGACACCAATAGCACCGATTTGTATATACCCTTTTGCCCTTAGACCACTTGTTTTTATCCATCTTGGAGCTAGGAGTGTTCATAGACCAACCTTGTGTGTTTTATTCAATAAATTCTTAGATCCTAGACGGTAGATGACCTGTAGTATTTGGCCTCATTTATAATACATGATTTCCGATGTTACAGACATTTAAATGATTTCAAATGTTAACAGGATTATATTAGCGATGTGTCTAGACAGTTGGTATTTGTAGACAGGGTCGTAGACGCATTGTATAAACCAGTGATACATATGGAGAACAGTTTCGGTTGGGTTTTTTTGACGGCAGTGTGACGGCTTTGAACTTTCCAGGGTTGCTGTTAGTAATTTTGAATTTGATTTAAATATGAATGTGGGGTTGAGGCCAATGAAAACTGGCGTCAACAATATGAATAAAAATATAGTTAGAGGTCTCATAGATGTGACCGAATATGTGAATTAATTTTATAATATGTCTACAGACGTTTCATTTGAGCCAGGTTTAGGTATTTAAAGGTATATAGAGTAAATATATTTTAGTTATTAAATGTACTGAGTTAGAAGAGAGCTATTAATCTAATAATATCTGTCGACTTATTTATTGAATATTTGTCATGAGAATCGGGTGATTTCAATCTAAATGTATCATATATATCGGGAAATGCACCCTATTACTCGCTCATTAACCTGTTGTCATCTCGACTGCATTCAAGTAATGTAAAATTCAGAATATACCTAAAACAATAATTTTAGGCCAGTGTCCTTTTTGATGGGGCCAGGTCAAAGTTTATCGGTAATGATTTTTTCTCCCCACGTGTTAACATTTTATATTAAATTCATTTAAGTTTTCCTAATTTTTAAAAATCACTGGAATTACAAAATCACTAAATAAATCTATAAACTGAAAGAATAAAATAATACAGGTTTTTAATTAAACTTACCAAGTGATGACATTACGTGAACAAAAGTTGGCCGCGTCTGTCTCTTAATACCAGTTCATGAGTACTACATTATTTCAAACATTCTATAAATCTATTTTTTACACCTGTTCATTGTGTTTTTGGAGTAAAATTAAAATTTTGACCATGGAATTTATCTGTGATGCATTATTTACTGTTCCAAATGTTTTAAACTTACAAGCCTTTTCCAAATAAACTGCACATTCCTCGTGTTTTTTTAATTCGTTCACTTATATGTTTAAAATCCTTACAGCCTACAGGGATCCACAACAACACACCTCCAAATAATAAACAATAAAAACCTAATAAGCTTTGTTTTTATTTACTCACAGTTAACCACAATTGTTTACCAAACCAAGCATTAGAAAAAAATATTTTTTTCTTGCCCGTCCACCTGCATAAATGTAAAGTTATTAGGCTGATGTGCTCCTAGTTATTTAGGTCAAAGTTTTTCTTGCAGTTTTAATGAAGAAAACATATTTTTTTAATATATAATCTACTTTATTCATTTCAATTAATCATTTTTACGCGTCAACTTACTTCTTGGGTATTAACAAATAATAAAACACAGACACATAAACGCAAAACAAAATATAAACCATCTTTATCTTATAGTGGGCCCGCTTGGACTGGCCCCATTCGCGAGTGTAAAGTTGTTACCTAAATGGTCAGGGGATTCACCTTGAGAGACTTCTCACACCTGGTGTGGCTTCTCTGATAGGGCCTTGTCACGGCTGGCCATGCTCAGCTTCTATATTCAGTCAATAGAGCGCTGGTATAGTCCTCACGTGACGTTCGGAGCGAGGAATGAATAATCTTGAATGGAATACAGCATAACGAATAATTCACTGCGTATAGCGAATGGTGTTCCACTTCATATTCATGTTTTTCCCAAAATATTTTATAGAATAAAAAGAAAGAAAAAATGTTTTTACTAAAAAAAAGTTGTAAAAATATTGGTAGTGCCTAAGGACAGGTTGTTCTCTATGTGTATGATAGCTAGTGATCTTAATTGATCACTCATATGTAGCTGACGAGTTCCGCACGTCCATCATAGACTCTGCCTTAAAATGTGGGTGAAGAATTGCCCTGAGCACGGGACGACCCCTGGATAGCTCAGTGGTTAGAGCATTTACGTACTAAATCAAAGGATATTATGATAGGCAGGTGTGGAAATCTACTTATTATGAGGAGGTCAGTGTTATTACTTATTAGTATAGAAAATTATGTGATTTTCATTGTTTCTTAATTTTAAAGGAAACCCTTTTAGGATTAATTCTCTATATAAACTTTGTAAATTGAAATCAAATGTATTAAGTTATAAAATGTTATGTATACACGTGGGCACCGCAAATTTCGATGTCATTTTTTACTAAAAAAAAGTATGTGCTAGATGGTGCTGTTTATATTCAATATTATTTTACAAATAGGTAAATATTTTTATTACTGACTTGAATATTTACTTAAATAGGTTGGTAATTTTTACACATTCACAATTTATAAATAAATCTGGTTTTGGTTTACTGTTTATTTTACATGTGTTGGTCATAATTTTTTTTCTATATAATCCACTAGTCGTTAGACCCGTTCTGTACTCGGTTAAACAGCACCAAAACAATATAAAATTAAAACATTCAACATCCGGCTGCCCACTTTTTGATAGTGCCTTTGGTTACAATCCTGAGTTAACTATGGCAATCACAAACCGATCATGGAAATTAATAAATTAAATATTTGAGACAAAATATTACCTTGTTCACAAACTGGGTTTCACAAACAAACGCAGCCCATTAACAACGCAATATTCACCTACACACGTTCATAAAATAAGATAAACGAACTAATATACATTGTTACAGACATATTTTGGATAAAAAAGCATCACAGTCCACAAAATAGCATAAATAATATCATCTGTTACAGAAACGTATTAAATAATAAGCATCATGGTTTTCCAAATAGTATCACGGGTCACTGAGCTATGTCACCAAAATATGTGTATTTTAATTGCTATGTGACTGCTAATTAGGTAGGCACTAATTTATCCTTTGATTTTTAGCTTTGTTATTGCAATGCCAATGGATCCCCTTTGATGCAATTTTTAGTTTTTGTATTATATTATTTATCTCTTCTGCTTAAACCATTTTTTTTAACATATTGAGAAGTTTGTTTTATCTAGTAGCCATTTCCCGCCCTCTATTTTCAAATTCTAAACTTTCCAGCTTTTACTGTTATTGTGGTTGGTCCTTTGACAAACTCAGCAAATTTAAATTTTCTTCCATGCCGAAAATAAGATTTTATAATAATTTTTGAATATTTTAAGCTACCCACTCCACCCTTTTCACCCCCTACCACTACTTTTCAGGCCCTTCTCTAAGTAGTAAATATTTAACCCATATTTTGTTATTGGAGTAACCCTATTATATGCATGGGAAATTTAAATTTTCTATCTCATTTTAAAGATTTTTTTTTCATTTTACATAACACCCCCATTTCCTCCTAGTTCCCTATTTTCTACATTTAAAATCTTCTGTTTGTATGGTTATTGGGAGTGGTCTTTATAACGTCTTGTCTAGTTTCAGTTTTCTACCACACATATAAGTTGTTGTTTTTGTTAGTTTTGGAAATGTTAGCCCCCTCTCTCCCCCCCCCCCCCCCATTAAAACTACTCCTACTTAGAAATTTCGAATTCTAAGACGAATATGGTTATCTGGAATTGTCCGTTCGGGTTATACACACTTACGCTATTGTGTAATGGTAAGGTGATTGTGAGATGAAATGGAGGACCTACAGTTTAACGTGGAATCCGAACCACGGTGGAGGCCTGGCATTCCACACATTCACAAGTTGTGATTAATACACGTCTTGTCAGAAGTGAATTAAGGTGTGGCAGAAGGGAGCGCAAGTATTTTTACAATTTTTATAGAATAAAAATTTGTTGGCAAAAATAAATCAAATATTTCTCCAGTAGCAACATAGAGTTTAGTTTTCTAAACATGCTAATATCAACAGATCTTGAATATCTGCCAAGGATGTCCTGAAATTTGGTCAAAATATTTTCTCTTTATTTAAAAAAGTTTTGACCAAATTTCAGGACACCCTTGACAGATATTCAAGATCTGTTGATATTAGCATGTTTAGAAAACTAAACTCTATGTTACTACTGGAGAAATATCTTATCTATTTTGGCCAAAAAAATGTAATGCTATAAAAACTGTAAAATTACTCACGCTCCCAAGGAAGCAACGCTAATTTATGTACAGTACACTGCTCTTAGCCTGAAAAGTAGCAGTCTTACCTTGGCGGATTGAGCTATGGCCCTATCTTATAACTCATACCAATTTTATGTTTCGTAAGTTAATACATTACATATTTGTATTTGTCAAGTTGGCGGTGTCACCTTATCTAGACGCCTTGATAAAATATTCACAGACAGAAAGAAGTAACGCCAGGATGATAGATAACATGATAATAAATGTGGCGCTTGGAGTCTTAAAAATATGTTAATAGAGGGCAATAGCCGTTACATGTTATTGTCCTTCTGGAATTTGTTTTTACGTATACTGGCAGGGGCTTTGAGGAACGAGGGGGGCGGAGGGGAAGGTTAGAGGCGCGCCGGTTTCTCTGTTTATATTTTCGGAGGCTGAGGTTATCTCAAGTGGTTCCCCAACCCAACATTTCCCACGCATCTTCAAATCACATTAATAAATATATTTTAAATTACTGTGCTCTGCCGTGATGCAAATTTTAATGAAACACGTTTGAGATGATTTTGATAAAATCTATTGTTTCTCTATTTACTCTTAAATAAACTACCTAAATTTTGAGCGCAGATCGATTTTTTATTTTTTTTATTCTAGAAAACCTTATGAAAATCTTAAATACCAAGCCATAGGCAGTGTGATGGCAACAGTTTGTGTTTTTACAAAACCTATTTTAGTTTATAAGTTTAAAAACATAGGCTATTATAATGAATTAATCCAAGCGGAAGGGATGAGAAAGGTTTCTTTAGTGCAGAGGTCTTCAACCATTTTATGTCCAAAGGCCAAAATTTCTTTCTCTTGTTAGTTCGCGGGCTGTAATACTGTACCAACCATATTCGGATTGAATACATATTAAAATATTCGTATCAGCTCATTATTATACTCTGACTATAGATTAGGCTTGTCTCCGACAGGTAAAATTTCGTGTTCCCCCCTCCCCCTTGTTTTTAGATTTTTCATAGCAGAAGGTAGCGCAATTTGTCTTGGCTACTAAATTTGTCATTTGCCACTTCAAAGTACATTGATATAAAAACGTAATACCTTTCTCCACGTAAAAAGCAAAAATTGTTTATAGAAGTTACTTAAAATACGTAGATAGAATACGTATTTATTTTTTTAGTTTATTATATGATATAATATATATACAACGAGTATCTAAAACATTGCATCAAACTTTTGCAGGCTATTCCTTGGGTGAAAATAGAATAATTCACATCAGCAACATAGGGTCCATCTTGAATAATAAGGGCGGTATACACCCCTAAAGATAGAGCTAAAAACGACTGTTGTGTGAAATATTATGAAAACTGCTTAGGGTATTACAACTAATATTTGTATACTACTTATTGAAACCTTGATCATTAATAAACTAAATGTGTTGTTACCGTTACCCACACACACATCATGTAAAAAGGAGGGGGTTGTAACACTTTTTTCTGCAATAAAATATGTTAGAGTAAGTATTACCGATTTTGACATAAGATTACAAAACATGGAGTAAAAATTAACAAAAAAGGTGTCTTGGAGAAACTGTCTAGCTTTCCCCGTTTCTGAGATAATCATGCATGTGTGATCTCAAAGACAAGTGTTAATTCCTGCCAGGTAGGGAGCCAGTATAGCTGTGTTTCTAGCTGTGTTAGGTACATTTGTCTCTGAGCTCAAACTTGTGTGATTATCTCAGAAACGGGGAAAGCTAGACAGTTTCTTCAAGACACCTTTTTTTGTTAATTTTTACTCCATGTTTTATAATCTTAAGTCAAAATTGGCAATACTTACTCTGACATATTTTATTGTAGAAAAAAGTCCTACAACTCCCCCTTTTTTACATGATGTGGGTGGGTAATGGTAACAGAACATTTAGTTTATTAATGATCAAGGTTTCAATAAGTAGTATACAAATATTAGTTGTAATACCCTAAGCAGTTTTCATAATATTTCCCACAACAGTCGTTTTTATCTTTATCTTTAGGGGTGTATACCGCCCTTATTATTCAAGATGGACCCTATGTTGCTGATGTTAATTATTCTATTTTCACCCAAGGAATGGCCTGCCAAAGTTTGATGCAATGTTTTAGATGCACGTTGTATATATAATGTATATATAGATACTTGTCATTTTTTTCTCTTGAAATAATTTTATATTGTTCATGAGCAAGCGGGCCACAAAAAAGGTTATCGTGGGCCACGGGTTGAAGACCCCTGCTTTATAATTCAGAGGAAACACACCTGCATTATCATGTATAGGGGATAGGAACATCATTGGGAGTCACGAACTTAAAAAGCACCCCAAGTACAACAGGTCAGTGACTGAACCAGCCCCATTAGCAAACCTCTATTGAAAGATTGATTCTCTAGTCCGTGTGACCATTAGTGGTCTCTTTCTTTCTCTCTCTCTCTTTCTATATATATATATATATATATATATATATATATATATATATATATATATATATATATATATATATATATAATCACTACACCATATATATATATATATATATATATATATGGTGTAGTGATTATAATGGTAGCACTAGAGTTGAGAGAGTATTGGAAAATCACACGTTTTAAAAACTAACTTATTTCTAGAATAGACACAGCTCTCAGTGTTTGGTGACTTGGTGGTCTAGGGGTAAGTTGTCAGACTTCTGTGCTGGGGGCCCGGGGTTCAATCCTTGGTCCCGGCACAGATTTATCTGGTTTTCAAACCCTTCCTTCATCTCTGACAAGACTTGTATTAATCACAACTTGTGAATGTGTGGAATGCCAGGCCTCCACCGTGGTTCGGATCCCACGTTAAACTGTAGGTCCTCCATTTCATCTCACAATCACCCTACCATTACATATTAGCGTAAATGGTTACAGCCCGAACGGGTAGTAAGACGCGTTGCTAATAATAATAATAATAATAATAATAATAATAATAATAATAATAATAATAATAATAATAATTCATCGGTCATTCTTGTGAAAGGGGAAGCCTCAACTTTACTAGTATACCTTTAGAGCATTTAACAGCCCAGCTGAGCTAAGATGACGAGATTTTAATTCACCTATAAAATACCATCTTAAATGTCTCTTCCCCACTTCTTGTCCCACCCACCTGCCCCTATCAACCCCTTCCTATCACAAGAAGGTAAATGAAAGCCAGACATCAATGGAGTAACTTAATCTGATCTCAAGCTATTGTTTAAAGCAATACAAAATGAATTAATGTTGTTAAAGAACTCATTGAATGACCTAACTTATCTCTGGTAAGGTTCTTAGATCTAATTTGGGTGTGTAATTAGGGATGTTGTATCGAAAGAAAAACATCGATACTGTACTCATTAAAAGTATCGGAAGAAAAATATTGATACCATACTAGAATCGAAAGAAAAGTATCAATAGCAGTAAGTATCGGTATCGAAATTTTAATCTGGAAAAATATTTTTTCCTATCTAGTAACTAACCATAATTTCAACTTTTACACCATAATTATATGTTCATATTTGTTTAAACACTGAAAATTATCATGGTTTTTAATATTTTAAAACAAATTTTACAAGATGCTTTTTCGTTATTCAGCTTTAAATATTTTTTTCTCCTTAATTCACTTCTGGGAGGTGCCATTTTTTAACCACATTCGTCGTCTATATACTCTATCAAGATAGATTATTAACTATTGACAAACAATAGAAGAATGGACGCCATTGCTCTGATTCATCTGCTTAAACAACGCCCATAAACTTTTCTGCTTCGTCTGCTTGGGGCATCATTTATTTGACTGAGTTCATTGTGTTCTACAAAAGATTATTTTGTTTAGTTTGTGATGGCCATGCTCATTGATAAAGGTGTAGTAGACTAATCACCACGCACCCTTCCAACAAGTAAAGCATCAGGATGTATTAATAAACAAAGATGTAAGAACCGCTTTGAATTATGATAAGCTAAAAAGAGATAAAATGCTAGAGTTGCTTCTTGTTTGTCCTGCAGGAAATGAGTGAGAATTGAGAGATACAGTAGTGCCATTTGTTCTTACTCCACAGTCCACTCTAGTAAAAATGTAATCCCAACATGAGTGAAGATAACAAAATAGTGGTTTCTTTCGATACCGGAGTGTGAGTACTAATATCAGTAAAAGTATCGGGGAAAAAGTATCGAGTAAAAAAGATACTAGTATCGAAAGGAAAATATCAATATTAGTGAAGTATCGATACTTTTTTTAACATCCCTAGGTGTGTTTAGTGGTAAGCGTCTTACTACCCATTCAACCAGTCCACAACTTACACTATTATAAAATAGGATGTGGCAGATGAGTTCTTACCAAACACACTGGCATTCACCTGGAGAGAGGATGTAAAAATTACACTTAAAATCACAAATAGGAAACTCACCCATAGTAGATCATGATTACACCCGGCGTGCTCGCTGGCGCTGAGCCAATCTGTGTGCTCGATATTAGTTGGGTTGTTTTAGGTTTAGTCCGTTACCAAGTTGTGTGGTTCTAATAGTTTGTGTTCAATAATTGTGTTCAAACTCGCTTCAGTGGACGAATAGTCTAAGGCGCCACTCTCGTGTTATACTGGCCTGCTGATAATGGGAAGGTCGGGGTTCGAATCTCAGAACGGTGTATTAAGAGTGATTTCCCCCTAAATGGGTTTTAACTCTTCCTCCACGCAAATGTGGGTGCCTTCCTAACACCTAATCCATTAGTGTAATTAGTACATAGGCGTATAACCTGAGCAGGTAGTAAGACGTGGTGTTAAATTAAACCTTTTTTGTCAGAAAAGATTATTCCTATGGAAATTGTTATGTAGTTTGACGGTACTAAATGATATTAAAGACTACATATGAGCGTTCACACGATATATTCAAACATGTGGGAACTCTGCCGCTTGTATTGCGAGCACCTAGCCGCCTTCCATTGTCCCTGGCTAATTCCAGATTCTTGGATGTAGGACGTAACTCGTATTTATCATTCAATTGTTGTCTAGCTTGGAATTTGCCCTTGAGTTTAACACAAGAAACGTTCATCATTAATAAGTTAAAAGTTCAAAGTTAACCAATAAAAGTTTTCGTTATTTGAGAAATTTACAAAGACACCAGAAATGAAAAATAAATGTTATAAATTGGCCAATGAGTATTTGTTAAATTTGTCACAATATGAAAATAAAATCTCAAACTAGTTTTTATGTACTATAAATTTTATAAATTTAGTGACTGCATTTTGGAATTTTCTATATGTCTATATAAACAAAATAGCCTTCTTAATATTACAAATAATATATTTTATGCATCGATCAACTACAAATTATTAAAGATTTGTCAAATATTTCTAGAACTTAGGGAAGTATTAGTTATAAATTCTAATATGATGATACTCGTATGATATATTAAAGCTTATTTATAGTTTATTATAGTGTTATATAATCTCAAATTCTCCTTCCCTTTTTAACTTAACTATCAATACCTACTTTTAGAAATGATTGAGGGTGGAGTTGACTGCTTTTTATAAAAAATCCTTCAAGACTTATAATTTTAAATATTGTTTGAGAACCTATACTCAATAAGCTATAGTAAAAAAAAAAGTATCACAAACGTTATTAGCCAATGCTAAAGTTTTAATATTCAAAGATGTTGCTACAAATAATTAAATCTACTCTCGTGCACATTAATAATATTCATTTCAAGAATAAATTATTAATTTTAGGGTTATTACTAGTTAATTTTGTATCGAATTCTGCAATAAATGTTAAAGTTACGCTAGTTTTATTTTTACAGAGAGATGGAAACAAAGAATTATGGTACAGATTAAATCAAAGTAAAAGATATTTGATAATAAATAAAGCATTTTCGCGAAATTGACTACTTAAACTTTTAAACGTGAATTATGGTCAATTTTATTGATTTAAATTCGAACTAACGATGAAATATTACAATAACTAAACAATGTTTCTTAAGTGTAAGGAACCTATTATAATTGGTTTGGTTTTTTAATCAAAATATCTATATTTTTTTACACCTCAGTAAGAATTGAGTTAGTATTTTTAACCAAAAATAAATTTTTTACTTGCTGATAAACACTAATAATCCCGCATCATGGTAGCCATGCTGAGGTAAACGAAGAATTATTGTACAGATGAATCACTGCGCACTCAACCTAAGAGATGTAAATTTGCTAGGAAATCGGGTTTTAAATGGAAAATACAATTTTTGGTCGACATCTTGATCCTCTAACCCTACATTTGAATGATCGTTGGTCAAAATCGGTTCAGCTGTTTTCTCATTGTAGCCATTTTTTTATTTTTTTATACTATACTACATTAATTACACTAAGAATGTTGAATTTGGTTTAAGTGTGGTGAGGGTGGAAAGCCACTTAGGAAAACCACTTTCAGTATACCTGATCGGTATTGAACCCCTATCTTCTCATCTTCAGCAGTCTATTCTAGAGTGAGAGTAAGTCTTAGACCATGTGGCCATCAAAGCAGCTTAGTTGCAATTACTGGCTATATTATATATATATATATATATATATATATATATATATATTAATATATATATATATATATATAAACTATACATAGCCCTATATTTATAAATAGAAATTTACATATATATATTCTATACATATCTTTATTTATATTTATATTAACATATATGTAGGGCTAAGTATAGCTTATATTATATATATATAAATTTACATATATATTATATATAGAAACTATGCATAGCCCTATATATATATTTATATAGGGCTATAGATAATTTCTACAAGATTTTAAATATAGTCTATGTCCAGCTGTTGCGTCCTTCTTGTTTCCAATTGAACTTTTGAGATATTTTATTCCTTTACTTTGGTAATACCTCTCAGAAACTTTAAATCAAATCGTCTATAGTTAAATAGGCAAAGAAGCTTTGACTGTAAGGTTCTGCTGCAGCATTTGCTTTGAGACATAATAAAATACAACATTGTTGAAACAAGCATTGATGATCGATGAACACGAGAGCTAGGTCATCATCTTTCTTTTGTCCTGTTTTTGTCAGGTTTCGAATCTTGACTAGGTGTATTCCCACTCTTTCTCCGCGTGGCCCTAACAAAGCAGTCAAGTATGATCTTTAGTTTGGTTGCTCTTTGTTTGACAAAGTTATTTTATTGTGTTTACGTGTCAAAGAATAAATTGGCCACCGTCATAAACAAGATAAGTTCGAAATGTTTATACAAAAGTGTTTAGCCAGCTAAAAAACATTTGCGTCCATAAAAGTTATTTGACTAACTCGTATCTAAATGTTCTGACGCGAGCAGTTATACATAAGCGTGTTGTTACACCAGATAAACGAACAAAGATGACGCATTGGAAACTTGGGTGGCTGCGTTGGCAACTTACCGTATTTAGCGAGGGTGATTTATATGAAACCACTGTTCGTCATTGGACTGAGAATTGTGTCACTTCACTCCTTCCTTTAAGTTTGAAACAACTGAAGAACGGGTAGCGCCAACCCTAGTTGAAAATAGATTTTATTATTTATTGTTTGTCCTCTTTAGAACTCTACTAGTTAGCGCGGGCATAAACTAAATATATATAAAAAAAACATCTGACATGCCCTGGATTTTGATGTCTCGTCATCTTATGTTTGGTTTATCACAGACAACGCTCAATATGCAAAAAAAAAAAAAAAAAAAACGCTGTTTATGACACCCTTGTGTATTTTATAGGTTTTTAGGTCATATTTTCATGCTTCGAGTAATTTTTAGGCACTTAGGATTCATAATATTAATGTTTTGTTAATTCATGTACGCTGAAATTTACTCATAAATAGCGATTTTCACCACTCAGTGGTCAGACTGACAAGCTATGTAGGTAAGCTTCAAACTTAATTTTTGAGCTCTTTTCACTTTTGTGATAGAAAAATCCACGTTACTATTGAAGCACTATAACTATATATTTCTTTCGAAGAGGGTAGCTAGTGTTTCTGAAGCAAATATTTGTTAATAAATGCCCATGTTTAGGGAAATGCAAGAATTTATTTTCTAAAGGTTTTTTATTGCATACAGGTCTATTCTAATTTAAAATGGTAAAGGGCTCGTTCATAACTATTACATAAATATTTCCACGTTTTAATTTAATTTTGTCTGTGAATTTGAAGTAATTTTTAAGCATTTTAATTGTGAGCATTTGAGTTCCAAAACTCGTTAAGTCCAAATAAACAAAAATCTCAAAAACGGCAAAACACTGTCCCTTTGTATGTTTAATATTGGTAGTTTTATGACATTTTTTAGGTCGTGAGCATCCAAGTCTTGATAATAATATACAGTAATATATATATATAAAATATATTTAGGCGTACTGGAACGCGTTGGGACGTGATTCTTAGGGTTCGGCGCCAGACTGCACAAGCGTGTCCCGAGCGAGTGCGGTATTAGCAGATAGCTCTCTATAGTTGTTGACGAAGAGGCTCCGAATCTTGGCTCAGTGAACTGAGGGTGGTTTTTGACAAGTGATTTGTTGTTGTGGTTTTCTCACTCCTCTCTCCACGCTAATGGTGATTCTTATTTGTAAAGGCCTACTTTGATAATACTGAATATTTTAACATATCAGTTTATATATATATATATGTTTATATTTATATATGTATATTATTATTAGCAGATTTAAATTAGTGACTATTAAGCAATGTGCTAAATCTATCGTAGTAATAAAAAGTCAAAATGAATTGTTCCCAGCACTCTGAACAACATACATAATATTCTAGCGCGCGTTGAAACTATACTGAACCGGTCAAAGCCAGGCGCTCAGTCGCTCGCTAGCTCGGCCCAGTCTGGCCGTCCCCTTAGAGTTAACATTATGACGTAATTACCTAATAGCGTTTCAAGCTGTGCATACTACGACGCACGTGACTCCAATCCATTAGGATATATTACATCAAGCAGAGATCCATTCTCCAACCAGGCCACATCCCTTAGATCCATTCTCGATACAGCCCATGCTCTAATTCCTGGTCCATCAAATATATATGCTCTCTACACAGGATATGCCCTTTGTGTATTACATTCCCCCCTTTCCCTTGCATAACCGATTGGGATTGAGGTCTCTTTACATAAATATATAATCTTAAGTTTAACGTACAAACAGTAAAGACGGATTCTTCTCTCTCTTACACATAATATATAGTATATTATGTATCTTTTGTCCAGTCTGTTCACTCACACGCTTCACATTTAATAGACTCACAATACTTCCCTCCCAGATAGGTAAGTCCGCTTCTGCGAGCCGTCTGTACGCTCGACCAAAGATTTCCCACGTTAAAGGAATAACACTTTTTAAGTTATGATAACTCTAAACATGGTCGTACTATTAATTCTCGAAGCGGTCCAACAGCTCTCGCTCATCTTGTCCTGGTCCAGCATGTCTTCTTCAGGTTCCTAATCGTGTCATACGTGCAGGATATCGAGGCGGCCTTCACTCTTCACTTTGTAGATGTGAGAGCTATCAGCAGGTCTGCCAGGTGCGCAAACCGGGCCCAGTTAGAGATGTGAGACTGAAAATTTCCCTATATTTTTCCGGGAAAATTTTCCAAACAAATTTCATTATTATTTATGTCAATTAATTTCAACTGATTACATGGATAGTAATAGTAACTGTAGTAATAATAATTAGGGTAGTGATAGTATAGTAGTAGTATAAATACAACCTACTTCAGTGGCCGCACGGTTCCAACGCGCTACTATCGCAATAGACTAGACTGCCGTTTACAGGGAGATTGGGGTTCGATTCGAGGTGCACTGATGGGGTTTTGTAAAGGGTTTTTCCCCTCACTCCCACACAAATGCGGATGTAATTCCTTAAACTTAACCTTCATTATCCCTAACTCATTACGTAATTAGTACATAGGGTATAACTCGAACGGTAGTAAGATGCGGTGCTAAAAAAAGTAGTAAAGAAACAAATTAATGCGAGCCTTTGAAGACCCGTTATGTTCATAAATCATACTTCAATTTTTTATCATCAATAAGTTAATTAAAATCATTTTAAGGTTTCACGACATTGCCCCCTTACCCCATACTCCGTGCTTCCTATACTACCCCTCCTCCTTCTTATAGCTCACTCATATCTTACCACACTATATTTTGAAGTACAATACGCTATAGGTGCCACCTCCACAATTTAACCCCTCCCCCGCAAACCACCGATGCGGAAGAGTTCGGAAAATTTTCCGATTCAAAATTTCCTGTAAAATGTTCATCTCTAGGCCCAGTACTATGTGCCAAGTATGAGCCCCCCTCTCTTTGTAATATTCGACTTCAGTAGCGGTGAAACTATATGTGTTTAGGGGCAGTTAGCAAAAAAGAAAGGGGGAGTTTGAAGGACCTGGGTCTAAGTATATGTTAATATACTTTCCTTACATTTTGGTGCAATACCTATTTTGAATTACAAATCATTTCCCTAACAACTCGAGATTTCTGGGCTTCTGCAAATCTTCTCAGTATTCCGGTAGGTGGCACCCTTAAAATCCCATCCCACCTCTCAGATAACACCTAGTTTAGTTTTTTAATACAGCTCAAACCCGACGTCCTACCGTGGTAGTGAACTAACTGGAGTTCTTTACAAACAGAGGGAATTTAGAACCAGTGAATACTGTTTTCTATTTAATAAATGGTACACCCTCACGCACAGACGTTTCCTCCTTTCTATAATCGTAATTTCTGACGAATATGTAAACATTGTTCATCACCATCCAAATAGAAACAACATGAGTATTAAATACATGATTTATGACATGTGAAAGAGCGCTCTTTGTCCACTAGAATTTAAAAACAGTTCAATGTCTTCACAAGGTCAAACATTTGTAAAAATTCAATTTCTGATTAAATTGTAAAATTTATGTATGTTGTTGTGCAATCTTCAAGTCAATCGCATTGAATTTATTTTCATTTATACATTTTGACAATAAAAATGTAATATATGACTTATTGAGTCTAAAATGGAGATGATCATTGCATGTGAACATTTCTCCTAAGAGCTTTATGGAAAATAATGGTAACGGCACACCGCACAGATTATCTCTCTTTCGTATAAACTCCTAAGATTTCTGACGAATATGTCATTGTATATCACCACTCCACATAAGAACTAGCATAAATTATATACAATGAATAGAATCAATGAGAAAAGGCGCATCTTTGTCCACCTAAGAACATTTCAACAGTTAATGTCTTCCAAAGGGTCAACACTCTATAATTTCGATTTCTGGTTAAAATTTTAACATTTAAAAGATGTTGCAGATCTTCAATCACGCATGATATTAATTATCATTATACATTTGACAATAAAAATGTAATATGACTATTGAGTCTAAATTGGAGATAGATAATTGCTTGCAAACATTTCTCTAATGATTTAAGGAAAAAAATACATAACTTTTTTAGATACTTATATATTTAATTACTCTTGGCATTGAAATATATTGCGTATAGACTAAGTAGTATATGTTTACAACTAAAGCTCACAAAATTGTATTAATATATTTGCAAATATCTCAGAAACTGCTGTTTTTATAAAAATATATGTCAAATAAAAGTTTTTTATTTCTAATAGTCCTACAATTTTGCAATGATAAGTTGTTTAGTTTCTCCAATAGTTGTGGAGATACGGGAATTAACGCTTCTGTAATGTACCCTAAAAATCATTTTCATAGGAAAATGAAAATAGCCAGTTTATTTATAATCTTAATCAACGCCTAGATACGAATTTTAATCAAAATCGTTTAAGCAGATTTTGAGAATACCAAATTTTTCTCTTTTCGTCCTTCAGTAAACTACCCTTAATTTTAAGTTTTTATAGACACACAGACAGACGGCATTGCAAAGACTATTTTTTAGGGTTGTGGGGTCATGAGACGTCGATATCCATCAACATTTCAGGTTAGTTTTTTTTTTTACGGTCGCAATACTTAAACTTTAATGTCCAAAAAGTTAAAAAAAATCCATATAATTGCGTATATATTGAAAGTTATTGATTTTATAAAAATATGTTTCGGATAAAATATCTGTATTATAAATATATATACATATTTGTAATGCTAAGTAGTTTCATATCTCAAATAGTTTCGGAGCTATTTAAAAAAATGTTAATTTACGCATCAGACCGGAGCCCTTAAAGCCATTTTGCCGAAAAATTGAGGGTAGCCATTTTGTTTGGAATATTTATTAATGTTTATAAATGAAATTTAATCAAAATCGTTGGAGCCGATTTTGAGAGAATCGACTTTTTCTCTTTTTGCCATTCAGTAAACTACCCTTAATTTTAAGTTTTAATAGACACACAGACAGACGGCATTGCAAAGACTATTTTTAAGGGTTCGGGGGGTCATGAGACGTCGACATCCATCAACATTTCAGGTTAGTTTTTCTTACGGTCGCAATACTTAAGCTTTAATGCCCAAAAAGTTAAAAATATATATATAATTGCGTATATATTGAAAGTTATTGATTTTATAAAAATATGTTTCGAATAAAATATTTGTATTATAAATATATATACATATTTGTAATGCTAAGTAATTTCATATCTCAAATAGTTTCGGAGCTATTATAAAAAATGTTAATTTACGCATCAGACCGGAGCCCTTTAAAACGATTTTGCCGAAATATTGAGAGTAGCCATTTTATTTGGAATATTTATTTATGTTCATAAATGAAATTTAATCAAAATCGTTAGAGGCCGATTTTGAGAAAATCGACTTTTTCTCTTTTTGCCCTTCAGTAAACTACCCTTAATTTTAAGTTTTAATAGACACACAGACAGACGGCATTGCAAAGACTATTTTTAAGGGTTCGGGGGGTCATGAGACGTCGACATCCATCAACATTTCAGGTTAGTTTTTCTTACGGTCGCAATACTTAAGCTTTAATGCCCAAAAAGTTAAAAATATATATATAATTGCGTATATATTGAAAGTTATTGATTTTATAAAAATATATTTCGAATAAAATATTTGTATTATAAATATATATACATATTTGTAATGATAAGTAATTTCATATCTCAAATAGTTTCGGAGCTATTATAAAAAATGTTAATTTACGCATCAGACCGGAGCCCTTAAAACGATTTTGCCGAAATATTGAGAGTAGCCATTTTTTTGGAATATTTATTTATGTTCATAAATGAAATTTAATCAAAATCGTTAGAGCCGATTTTGAGAAAATCGACTTTTTCTCTTTTTGCCCTTCAGTAAACTACCCTTAATTTTAGGGGTAGATATCCAATTCCAAAAACCCTCGGGGCAACCCTATGAAAACCCTAGATATCAAGTTTCAGCTCAATAGGTAAAATAGTTTAGGCTCTAGTTGGAGGTACAGACAGACAGACAGACAGACAGACGGAAATTCAAAAACCACTTTTTCGGATTCAGGAAGTCATGAAACGTCAAAATTCATCAAAATCTCGAGTTCGAATTTTTTGACGATCACAATACTTTCTCTACCTGTAAGATAGAGAGAAAGTAATAACATACTTTTTTTAGATACTTATATTTAATTACTCTATGACATTGGAGAATTATTGCGTTAAGACTTAAGTAGTATATGTTTACAACTAAAGCTCACAAAATTGTATTAATATATTTCAAATATCTCAGAAACTTTTGCTTTTATAAAAATATATGTCAAATAAAAGTTTTTTATTTCTAATAGTCCTACAATTTTGCAATGATAAGTTGTTTAGTTTCTAAAATAGTTGTGGAGATACGGAAATTAAGGCTTCTGTAAAGTACCCTAAAAATCATTTTCATAGGAAAATGAAAATAGCCAGTTTATTTATAATCTTAATCAACGCCTAGATACGAATTTTAATCAAAATCGTTAGAGCAGATTTTGAGAAAACCAATTTTTTCTTTTCGCCCTTCAGTAAACTACCCTTAATTTTAAGTTTTTATAGACACACAGACAGACGGCATTGCAAAGACTATTTTTTAGGGTTCGGGGGGTCATGAGACGTCGACATCCATCAACATTTCAGGTTAGTTTTTTTTTACGGTCGCAATACTTAAACTTTAATGTCCAAAAAGTTAAAAAAATTCATATAATTGCATATAGATTGAAAGTTATTGATTTTATAAAAATATTTTTCGAATAAAATATTTGTATTATAAATAAATATACATATTTGTAATGCTAAGTAATTTCATATCTTAAATAGTTTCGGAGCTATTATTATTCTTATTCTTCTTCTTCTTCTTCTTATTATTATTATTATTATTATTATTATTATTATTATTATTATTATTATCATTAGCACCGCGTCTTACTACCGTTCGGGTTATACGCACTTACGCTAATGTGTAATGGTTGGGTGATTGTGAGATGAAATGGAAGACCTACTGTTTAACGTGGAATCCGAACCACGGTAGAGACCTGGCATTCCTCACATTCACAAGTTGTGATTAATACACGTCTTGTCAGAGGTGAAGGAAGGGTTTGGCAATCAGATAAATCTGTGCCGGGACCGAGGATTGAACCCCGGCCCCCAGCACAGAAGTCTGACACCTTACCCTAGACCACCAGGTCACCCAGATATTATAAAAAATGTTAATTTACGCATCAGACCAGAGCCCTTAAAGCCATTTTGCCGAAATATTGAGAGTAGCCATTTTGTTTGGAATATTTATTTATGTTCATAAATGAAATTTAATCAAAATCGTTAGAGCCGATTTTGAGAAAATCGACTTTTTCTCTTTTTCCCCTTCAGTAAACTACCCTTAATTTTAGGGATAGATATCCAATTCCAAAAATCCCTCGGGGCAGCCCTATGAAAACCCTAGATATCAAGTTTTAGCTCAATCGGTAAAATGGTTTAGGCTCTAGTTGGAGGTACAGACAGACAGACAGACAGACAGATGGAAATTCAAAAACCACTTTTTCGGATTCAGGAAGTCATGAAATGTCAAAATTCATCAAAATCTCGAGTTCGATTTTTTTGACGATCACCATACTTTCTCTACCTGTAAGATAGAGAGAAAGTAAAAATCAAGAATTCTGAAAAATTTGTAAAATCAATTATTGAAATATACTAAACTGTAAAAGTAGTTATGTACTGTACGTAGTTTGTAACGCTCTCATGCGCCAATTACATTAATTGGTTTGTGAATCACTTTTGAATCGATTTAAAAAAAACTTGTTTACTATGGATATCGTGTATTTGAATGTTTCGTGAGTGTTATGTTTCGTCGTGTTTATGGTTGAACTGGTTTAGAAGGTTCATATTTACAGTATGTCATTAAATATTTGCGTGGGTTTGTAAACCACTGGGAAAATGCTGTAGCACCTTTAACAAGAGAGGAGCGAAAGAAATAGTTTTTTTTCAGACTTTCCTGTTGTTGGCTTATTTTATTAATTTATAGTCTTATGACTCCTGGATAAATATTAATCTGGTAGATAAATATGTATATCTGGTGGATAAGTTAAAAGTGCGTCTTGTGACTGCAAGATAGCATTTATCTGCCAGATAAAATGTATTTATTCGTCACATTTTATCAGGAGGTTCAAGTACCTGATAACTTTTATCTGAAAGTTAAAATGGTTGTTGCCACAGTGACGTGTTGTTTTTAATGAGGTTTCGTCTATCAGAATCTGTTTTTAGGTTAAAATCTTGGTTCACGTGTTTAGTAAGCACAGGCGCGGGCTCTAACTATATATAAAGTTAGATAGAACATTTAATTCACACTTTTATATAAACTGACAAGCTATTTGTAGAGTTATATTTATATAAGAACAAATTATCAAAATATGAGTACAATAAATGAAATTTTGTAAACGCTGTACCCAACTATTGACCACATTTTGGCAGACACCGAAATTAGTACTTGCAAGATAACTTAGCTTCTGCGCCCACGTGACACCATCTGTTTCCTCGCACTCGATTAGCCGCCATTATTTAATAAATGTTGAGCGTTGTAGAAAAAAAATTCTTGGTTCGCGTGTTAAGTAAGCACAGTCCCAGGTTCTAGCTATATATAAATTTAGAACATTTAATTCACACTTTTACAAAAAAATGACAAGCTATTTGTAGAGCTATAGTTGTATAAGAACAAATTATTTAAATGTGAATACAATAAATGAAATTTTGTAAACGTTGTACCAAATTATTGCCCACATTTTGGCAGACACCGAAATTAGTACTTGCAAGATAACTTAGCTTCTGCGCCCACGTGACACCATCTGTTTCCTCGCACTCGATTAGCCGCCATTATTTAACAAATGTTTAACGTTCTCGCCCCTCGCTGGGTTGTAGCAGTAGCGTCTGGGCTTATGCGCATGCGCGCACTAGTAAAAACCGTTCCAACATTGCATTTCTACATAAAAATATATTTATTCCTACTGATAGCTATCCAGCAGGTAAATTCAGTTCATAAAACGTGTAAAATATTAAAGTGGCTGATAACCTTTAACTGGTTGCTAACTTTAACCTCCCGATAGCAATATTTAGCCCGTAGCCATAAGACCGGCCCTTACTCTCATAATGAATTGCTTATAGTTTGCTTTAAAGTTTTGGTTTATTAGACAACTTGATACTCTCATTCTATTACTCCTAAGGGGCTGAACACTTTATCTATAGTAAGATCCACAGCAGAAAGAACGGTATATGACTTATACAAAATTTACTAGAAATACATACACCTACGATATTAATACGTATTTGATATGCAGTTTAGCTTGATTTTGATAGATAGTATTAATGCCAATAAAATAGCTATATTTATTACATGCTGGCAACAGAAAATATATTTGTGTTTTTAAGCTCCCGTGCTAATAACTATTAACCAATGAATCTTAAAAGTATTTGGGCAAGAGACTATCAAAGGAAACTTTGTGAAAAATTTCTAGTCTTTCGTTTTTGAGGAAGAATATACTGTTAGATTTTTATTTAATGAGTAATGCATTTTTTCTTCAAGAAATAATACATTATATTTGGTCCAAACAATAAGAATAAATATGGGTTTAATACTTACTGATGGGGTTTGGACCATACACGCTAATCACTCCATCAGTTATTGATATGAAGTATTTTATTGAAGTGCTTGTTGAAACCAACAGCGCTATAGTGACTGGATAGCATACAGGGATTTCCTGATATTGTAACGTTAGCTACGATAGCTACAGTAGCCCCATGGCTTCTTTGGTGCTGACTGACAGTTCACACCTGACTTCTGACAGTCAAAATTTAGGTAATATACCTAAATGTTGACTGTCAGAAGTGACAGCTGCTAAACACATGTTTTTTGCAGATCATATGGTTCGGCGTAGGGATACATAATTTGGTTTGGTAGCTTTTCAAAGCCATCAGCTGTCAGCTGTGAGCTGTCAGTAAGCACCAAAGAAGCCATGGGGCTACTGTACAACACATGTTAAACTCACTAAGCTTCTGCCGAATTTCCGGCACGTGTTGACTGGATATAACATAAAGACGGGGACTGATGACCCTCGCTATTTGCTCGTCGACCCAGCGATAACTAGCGGCGAGCTGGGCAATCTAGCCCCCATCCAGATATTTTGATTATTTGTCCTTACCTTACATGGGTATTTAAGAATCAAATAGCCGAAGCTATTATTTATGATTTTTAATGAGGAATTCTTCATCTAGATATCATATTCTGAAAATTGAAAAATGACACCTGGACACGGGAATCGAATCCATGTCATTTTTCAATTTTCAGAATATTACATGGATATGTTTTGGAATATAGGTTTCCCATACGTCCTTCCTAATTCATACGAAAACTCATTGTTTACGAATCATTGGAATGTATTTGGCTACGGTATATATAGGGGTAGTTTGGGCTGCTCGGGCACACTCGTTTCTGCTCAGCAAGGATCTGCACTGTGCTCTGGTATACCTATTATTTATTTCCAGATTTCTCTTTCAAACTTAAAAATAACTTATATTAATTTATTTCTTTTTTACTTTTCAAAATTCACTTTCAGGTTTATACTCATTACCATTCTGATCATTATATATGTATATATATTATTGACTTTAGCTGGGCTCGGACACTACCTATAGCATATATATATGCTAAAGGTAAAGTCCCAGCCCGGCTAAAGTCAATATTACCCATACAATTAATGTTGACGTTATCCTAAATACGTAGATAATGTTGAGTGAGAGATGATTGCAATTTTTTTTTCAAGTTTATCAAGTTAATACTGACATTATCCACCCGCACTTGGATAGTGGTAGTTTTTATGGTTGATACTAGGTTAGTTAGGTTAACTTAAATTAGAATAGGTGAGTTAAGGCTAGTTGGATTAGTTTAAGTTAGGCTGGGTTAACCTAACTAGGTTAGGTTTGTGGAAATTAAATTATAAAATGAGGCATTTCAAATATTAGGGCCCCACTACGATCCAATTTATTGTCCAATTTAGAAATATTGTTTCAAAATAAAATCCGTATTGAAATGTACTTGGTTTTACAAATACTATTCAACGTTATCTAAGTCTTGCTGGATAGTGTCGATGTCATCCAGATAAGGTCGTAAATGAGATAAATTACTTTCTATTTCAGACTTGATCCACAGCAGTTGGATAATGCTGACATCTCCCGGCTAAGCTCTACATTATCCATATCTAGCACACTATCCTGTATACTCTATTGGATTAAAGTTGTTAAAATTGATATAAACTTAGTTTAATTTTGTTCATACAACGAATTCTGGTACTATTATTGTATCCTTCTTGCTCTTTGTTTTAAAGATGTCTCGTTTATATGTAAACTCAACTATGTCCCTGGGGCTGGATTAAATTGTGCAATGCAGTCGTTGATAAATCTAGATAGATTAAATATATTATTGTGGTTTTGTTTATATAACTAGTGCTTGTAACAAAAATATTCCTTAAACCTCGTTTTGAGGATGTCTGGTTTTTAATTTAACTAAGCCTGTGCGGCTATGTTACTAGATATTTATCAGTCTGACCAACTTCAATATGATTTATTTAACTGGTTTGCTTTTTTATTTATTTATAGTCTTAGATATTGTTTACTGTCTTGTGTTTCATATTCACTCGCTGAACAGATGCTCCTCATTTTATGCTACTACGCAGTTGTAAGTTTAGCCATAGATTTTTTTTATGGTTATCCTTTTTAAATATATAAATTGTTGTTTCATTGAATCAAATCTTATTGTGTCACTAAATTGTTATCATAGTTCTTATTGTGGTAGTAACAACTAGCTAGAATAGTGTGGTCCAAGCCACGGCGTGCAAAATGTTTCCTTCTGATCCATTAATCTCAACGGATATTTTAAATCAATAATTGAAAAAAGGTGTAGCCCCGAAAATCTTGCCGCAAGAAAACCGGCCCAGGCAGCTCACTTCCCATATTAGTATTGCCCTAATCCTATTTAATGTAATTGTATACTGGTTGTAAATAAATAGATAAATAAAACTGTTTCTGGTTTATTACCATCATTAATATGTCTTTATTTCGTTTGAGTCCCACTATGCTGCTTTTTTAAGAATGGCCCACGAGTCATGAGACCAAGATATAATATGCAAATAATAGCAATATTATTTATTGTTTTTACTAGCTAGTCATTTTATAATCTGCATGCATTATCAAAACCAAAATAATATTTTTTAACCATATTTAATTAAATTAAAAATATACATCATCAAGTTATGAGAGCAACATGATATATTTGAACGGTAATGTCATGGCAATTTGCATGGCAATGAATGGCAAGTTCTATCCTTGTCTAGAGACACGTTTGTTCAGGGTTGTCAAGGAACTCCATCTATATTCAACTAGCCCAACTAACTGATTTAAGGTGGGAATACAGGGAAGGCGTAAAATTTTATTCGCAGTTTTTATAGCAAAACTTTTTTTTGGTCAAAATAAATAAAATATTGCTTCTATACAAACATATAATTAGATTTTCTTCATATGGTGACCTCAAAAGTTGTTGAAAATCTGTCAGGGGTGTCCTGGAATTTCATGAGAGCTTTTTATATTAATTTAAAAACGTTGTTAAATAATTCCACTATGCTTATGACAGATATTACCCAACTGTTTAAGTCACCATTGGAGTACAATTAAACTCTATGTTTGTATAGAAGCAATATTTGATTTATTGTGACAAAAAAAATTGCTATAAAAATAAAGCTGAGAATGATAGAAAGACAATCACTGGATAGCCTCTTAAGAGACCGTCCGTCTCGCACCAAGGACAACACCTAAATTAAGTAATACAGATCGAATCAGGCGTCACAGTGAGGTGCGGTTTTCTGTATTATACTTTTAAAAAACAATGAAATTAAGACCAGTGAAACTATTTTATCATATTTTAAACATAGGCCCATAACATTACAAAATAATTATTTTAAAATGGAAAAAACAAACCTAAATGACTGATCCCAATATCATTGTTGTCAAATGAAGAATGCGGAAAACTTTCATTTGATAACAATGTTTAGATCGTAATTATGCTTTTAATAATCCGGTTAATTGTTCGTGATTTGAGCTGTTAACATTAGATCACTTTGATCTTAAGGAGAGCCTACCTACGCCATGAGAGTAATCGCTCACAACAATAAATTACAATGTAAACAACTGACAGCGCAAGCACATAAATAGCCGAAAGAGATTTATTTTTCAAAGCCTCCTAAAGTTAAAATGGCCATTATAGTGTAGTTACTTAATTTCTACATCAAGCAGACCTTGACATTATATAGATGGAATGATCCCTTATGGGGATTCACACATGAAGCTAGGCTACGTTATACTATGCCACGCTATGCTATATTTTATCTCGTGAATTCCACACAGTGAGCTGTACTAAGCTATAATTTTGACGGTTTATGTGCTGGATTCACACATAAAGCTACGCTATGCTATACTGTGCGACATTTTTTCTCGTGTTTCACACAGTGAGCTGTACTAAGCTATACTTTGGACGTTTATATGCTGATTCACACATAAAGCTACGCTATGCTATGCTGTGCGACATTTTTTCTCTTGTGTTTCACACAGTGAACTGTACTAAGCTATACTTTGGACCGTTTATATGCTGGATTCACACATAAAGCTATGCTATGCTGTGCGACTTTTTTATCGTGAGTTTCACACAGTGAGCTGTACTACACTTTACTTTGAAAGGTTTAGTAGAGTATTTTGTAGTCTTAGAGACAACATGGCGTTTTGTAATTTAAAGTGTAGCCTATTAGTGACAATCAAAACTGTTTAGATTATTCTGGAGGTCATAGTGAGGAAGATGAAAGGTTGTTGTTAGCAGCAGCAGTGATGGATGATGTATAAACAAAACTGTTGTGGGTACGTGCTATATGCCGTAAGAGGTTAGCTTTCAGTGAATTGCACCATTTTCTGTAAAGATAATCCAACAACACAACACAAAATATATAAAAGAAACCCACTCACAAGTTCTTCAAAATAGCTCGTGGTTCACAGCCACACTGATTAGGTGTGATTAGAGGGGATGAGGTGGGTAGCTGTCCGTTGTGCGCATGCGCAGCACGAGTGAGATGTGAAAATCCCCCAGTCCATGATTTCGCTCGCATAGCTTGATGTGTGAACCGGTTCGTTTAGATACTTAGCTAGAGATTTTAAAACATAGTGTAGCGTAGCACAGCATAGCGTAGCATAGCTTCATGTGTGAATCCAGTTTTACATTCTTAATATAGACGCTAGTAAATTACTGATGGCTGACATTAAACAGCGGTTAGATTGTGGGTTCTTTAGTTGCATATTATAATAACGGTGATAGAACAATGCCAGTTTGGCACCAATAGTAAATTCTCCCAGACATCACCCAGGATTGAACCAGGGAACCCTTGACCCATATTTGGCATTATACAAATAAAGCCTGGATCTGTTCTATCACCTCCATTATAAGCAATACAAGTTATATCCATAATGCACCAGCACCAGATATGTTATGTCAGCTTGCTAGTAGGTTTTTATAACCAAAGGGATTGTATATTTTCGACAGTGCTTTTTTTTTACACCCCGTCTCACTACCCATTCAGGTTACTCTAATGACATAAAAATGAGGAAAGTAGAATTTTCAGGAAATTTACCCAAATTTGCGTGGCGGGAGAGTGGAAAGCAATTTATTAAAAAATCATCCGGCTGGGATTAGAACATCTACCTCTCATCCGTCAGCGACAAGCTAGATTATATAATATTCTTTAAAATTAAAAATGAATCCTTGACACGGGAATAGAACCTGTGTCCAGGTAATTTTTAATTTTAATGAATATGATATTTAGATACGGCTATAACCGTACTTAACCCCTATAATAGATTGGCCATTTAATCTTCATGCTTAGACCAGATGTTCACTAGAGTGGGTTTTGACAGTGTAATTTGATCTTACTCAGCATCTCAGATATTGTCAGTTTAAAAAAAAATATATTTTACCTCTCTCAATCAATCCCCAAGCTGAGGGCTGAGGGGGACTGACTGGGAGTCTAGGAGAACCTTGTTCGAGTATATGTTCTAACTAAACTTACATAGTAATTCCATTTTACACACATTATTATTTTAAAACTGGCACTTCTAGCACAGGTCTAGTCACTATCACCAGAATACGGTCAACCTGCACCTCCATCCATCCTCCTTTCGAGCCAATCCAACGCTGACCCAAGCATTCCTAACTTCAACACACAATCTTTGGTTGTCATCGGCACGGCCCTGGTGTCACAACTCAGCGACATAAGTGTTATCCACTAGACTTTTTTTTTTTAACATTAGCTCTGTTCATTCAACCTTAACGGTTCAATTGAATGGCCAGAAACTAGGAAGGCAGTTTATATTAAATGCACCCACGTTAGTAATGGGGAACACCAACCAAAATGACGGCAAACAACATGTGTAATTCGTCATGAAAAGGGTGGGAGGAAACGGAAATTTCAGAGTTCAGGGTCATTCGTCTCTTCTATTCTACCACTCGTGATGGATCCGTGCGTTTTATTCCCCATATTTTTGCCATTTCCGGAACAACAAAAAAAAAAGCGGTAGACAATAAATACCCAATACAAAAGTACATTGATACTAGTACGAAAATACATTGAGGTTCCAACACGAGTGACTTAGAGGTTGGTTGCCTTGCAGTCGCACCAACACTGCGACACAAAAGTTGACTCCTGTATAAAATGCCCCATTGAACATGATGTATTTTCGATCGTCATGCGTCATTTTTGAAGTGCCGTTCTCTAGGTTACAACGACACACTTTTTTTAGATCACAACGACATAAATGACGCGTGACAGAGTATAAGAGCACTAATTCATTGTCTCCTGTGTATTTAGAGAACGCGCGTTATGAAACGCCTGAATAAAAGGGCCCTTCCTTAGGCCCGCCCCACATTGGACGCAGGGCAGGCGCAGCAGAGGCAGAGGGCAGGCATAGCAGAGGAATATGTTTTTGCAGGTCACCACAGATTTGAAGCGAGTCAGGGAGCTTCCACCCAGTAGTATAAGACGTGATATGGCCTGTGAATTAGAGGAACTCTGACAAATTTGGATTTCGAGTCAGACTCTGAATTAAATAATTTTATTTTACTCTACTCTCTTAGTAAAAAGGGAAAAAGATTAAAATTGTAATTTACTTTATGCGCAGTGTCTAGTAACATTTAATTCTTCTAATGGGTTGTACACACTACTGTAGATAAATTTCACTAAGTACAAAAATCTAGAATATTACAATTACCGTTCGATGATTCAGTTCAATAACAATCTTTTCTCATAGCTCATCTTTCAGCTTCGTCCTCATGTAGTCTGGATTGCTTGTTTCATATAATACTGGATGGTCTTGAACTACTTGAATAAGATGTTCCATCACAATACACAAAAACTACGTGACAAAGGCGCAGAGGACACAGGAAAACTGTACGTCTACTACAACCAGAGGCGGGAAAGAGTTATCCCTACACTGCACCTACACTCTGTCCAATGTGAGGTACATAAGACCACGTGTATTACAGATTTTCCTCTTCCTCGCCTGCCCCTCGGCTGCGCCTGCCCTGCGTCCAATGTGCGGCGGGCTTTATACGAGTCAGCATCCACTGACGAGGTGATTTGACACACGCCACTTCAGTCTCAGACGATTGCTGCACGCTCCACTTTTTGTCACATGTTAAAGAAAAATTAGCCTATTTAATTCTTTGTGCATTTGTTTAAAGTCACAGATTCAATTTTTCTTAGTAATAAGTGAACTCTCTCTTTACTCATTCTGTAAAAGGACTGACACATTTCTCGGTACATCTATAAATATTTAAAAACATTGAAATCCCCACCTATTTTACATTTGCTCACCAAAAAGGATGCTTCCTAAAGCGTCATTAACCACGATCATGATTATTGTATCTAATAACATTGACTCAATTCAATAAGGCCAATGTATCTTCATCATCAGATGCGAAAATTATTACTAAATTAATTATTGCTAGATCATTTCGGTGTGAGTTTCTTCACTTATATGTCATTGTCATATGTATGTCAAGCTACTGCCGTATCATTGTGACACTTCATTTTGGTGGGCACTCCTACTAAGCCGTAGGCCAGGCCTGGGCAAATATTTTGGCTGAAGGGCTACATTGAGAATTTAAATATTATAACGGGTCACCAAATAAGATTTGATTTTTAGGTACACGCAATTTATTATATAAAAATTGAAAATTATATGGACAAAATAAAAACGTTATAAAATAAATAATAATTCTCCAATAAAACATGACTTAATGTAATGAATGCAAATTGTTCATATCTTTCATCATTTCTTTGATGTCAGGTGTAAATTTAATCGTCGAAATTCTTAAAACTGCTTGTAAATGTTCGTCAGAGATGCTTGATCGTAAGGAGTTTTTATTGAGATTCTAAATAGAAAATGTTTGTTCATATATAAAGGTCGATCCAAAAATTACCAACATTTTTCGAGCAAAATCTTGAATGTTTGCGAATTTATCAGAATCAAGAGAATAGTAAAATTTACTAATTTCCTCAAGCCAGGATTACACTGCAGGTCTATCATCTCAAGTTGAAACCCGCCTCGGTGGCGTAGTTGCCTAACGCGCTAGTCGTGTTGAGCTCGACCGCCGAGGACGGGGAGATCGAGGTTCGAATCTCGGTCGGGTGAACTGGGGGTGGTTTTTCCTAAATGGTTTTTCACTCTCCCTCCACGCAAATGTGGGTTCACTTCCTCTATATTCAACCTTCCCAATTCCTAATCCATTAGCGTAATTAGTACTTAAGCGTATAACCCGAACGGGTAGTAAGACGCGTTGCTAAATAATAAATAAATCTCAAGTTGAAGTTTACTAGGTGCACTATCAATGTCAACTGAATTTGGATCGTGAACTATCGATAAACCTCTTTCAATTTTGCGACAGTTGGCAAACCTGCGAGAAAATTCATCGCTCAAAGCGTTGATTATTTTGGCATAGTCTTCGAATTTATTTTCTGGTATCTTCAGTGTTTGCATGGTTGGAAAGTGATCAAGAGGGTTGTTTTTTTTCAATAAATGTTGTAAAAACAAATGTAGTTTTAATTGCAATGCATTCAAGCTTATTACCATTTTATGGGCATATGTATTTTTTCCTTTGAGCAATCAAGGTTGCCAACGCTTTGGTCTCAAGCCATAGAATACGAACATGAAATAGATATTTTGTCTGGCAGGATACTTTTTCTTCTAGGATTATATTTAAAATTTAATTTTTGTTTCTGTAATTATACATATATATATATGTATAATAGATAGATAGCTTGGTGGGCCACATAAAAATATGTGGTGGGCCGCATGCAGCCCACGGGCCGTAGTTTGCCCAGGTCTGTCGTAGGCAAAAGAAGTGACGAATCTCATTTGTAAAACCAATGTCAGCAATGTACCCAGTTGCGGCTCTATCCCCGATTCCTCTGTCAGTGCACAGTAACAAGTCTACGGCCACCAGTGCGAGCTATTGTTACGTCATCCGTTTCGATAAGGACGTGTCGACCCTATTGACAAACGTCGAGATAATCCGGATACCGGGTTGTTCTAGCTTAGTAGGACAGACTGCATCGGGCTTGGAGAGCCACCTGACCCGGAGAGAGACTGGAGAGATATGAATGAGTTTTAATGGAGCTGGAGCTGCCAGACTGGCAGACCAGTTCTCCTTACCGCCGCCATTTCCTCGGGCGCTTCATTATGTCATGGGACGACGCCTCATGGCCAAAGATCCTATTCTTGGGGGGAAAGCCGGACATGTCCAAATTCCTGAGAAGAAACAAATTATTCATAAGAGGAACATAGTAGGAATAAAATTATCGGACAGTTACAAACGATGACTAAAGCTACTTTAATAATGTTCATACGTCAAGTCATGAGATATGCAGCTGTATCTGTAGCATTAACACTGATATAATAGTAACAGAGTAAAATAGTATAAAGTTTAATCAGATAAAAATAAATTTATACTTTCTCTATTATAGTTCCTGCCGCTCTCCTACTGTGTAATTAGAGACCAATCATGAGAGTTTAGGTGATCACAAGCAATTAGCCGCATTGGTAGTCGTATGGTTTAATGCGTCACTCCAGTGTTAGACTGAACAACTAGTGACAAGGAGATTGAGGTTCAAACCCCAGCCGAGTGTACTGAGGGTATTTTTTTTTCTAAACGCTTTCCCATTTACCATAGACGTAAATGCGAGTACATTTAATGTATGCGTATAGCCTCAGTGGCTAGCGGAACAAGGAAGAAATAAAAAATAATAATTAAAAAATTAATACAAATGTTAAGCTAACATAGCTTGCCAACTATAATATGATACCTTTTCCCGTTTTTAAAAAAGGACGAATGTGACGGACCTACAGTAGATGTGTGTCTTCGTGTCATCCTTTTATGACCTTTGAACTAATAATGGAGCTTGACCCAACATACAAACATGGTATACACCTAGGCATCCACCAGGACACCTCAAGTTTAGACCTTCTATCGCTCGGTACAGCAATTAGTGTCGGAGGATGTCTAAATTTAGAAATAATATGCTATTTCGAGGATTTTTTGTGTTACTCTAATTATTTGAAGCTTTTAGCTACATTTTTCAATTAATCCTGCACCTATTTAAAGGGCTCAGACCACACAAATTTTCCATTGAAATTGTTTTAGAATATTTTAATAAAATAATAAAAACTAGTACAGTATATAACATAAAATATAATACTTCAATGAAACCTCGTACACTCACAGTAGTCTCTAAAAACATTATTTATTTATGATGATTTTGTCCCTTCATGCAGTTTTAGTTGTGACTAAGCTGTCTGTATTGTTGCTACTAGTATTTTTATTCTTTGTCTCTCAGTTAGGTTTGCACCTGTAAGTGAGACCAGCATTCACCTCCAGTTTAGTCTGTCAAGTAATTTCTCCCGCCTCTCTCAGCTGCCGAATGTTTGACATCCCTTCCCCCTCGAGGACTTCCTCCACGCCACCTCTCCTCATCTTCCTCTTGGTCTCTTCCCTCCAGGCTCCTATCTCCAAGACTGCACGGCAACTCTTTCCCCTTCCATACTCTCAACATGTCCTAGCCATCTCAGCCGAGCAGCCTATATCTTCTTCAATACCGACATCACTCCTACTTTCTGTCGGATATTTTTACTTCTAACTCTTTTATCTCTCCCCTCGTCTTTCCCACTATGAATCATAGAGGTATCATCTTTGACATCTGTATTCTGCTCCTGTCCTTTGTTGTCAAAGCCCAACATCTGCTCCATTAAGGTGGGTGTCAAAATTGTATTTATGATTACTTCCTTTGTCTTTTAACAAAGGGTATAGTGCCCTTACATTTTTGTCAAATTTCATCAATCTTTCATTTATGTCATCTACTAGCATTACTACTAATATTGCCACTAATATTATTATTATTATTATTATTATTATTAAAGTATATAATTTACATTAATTACTATGACAAGGTTCCCGAGTTCATAAAAGGATGGTCAGGCCTCTAAAAAAGTCTTGACCTCTAGATTTGCATAAAGCTCACAAAATGTATGAACTTTCCCGAGGTTTTAATGGGTATGGTACCGTGTGTATATGTTACGGGTGATGTGCGAAAGATGGATAATATCGAGATTAGCCAGGAAATTTCTACATTATCCAAGTGCAGTGGATGAAGTCAGAAATATATAATTAATCTCAATTTCAGCCCTATCCGGATAATCTTGACAATATCCAGCAAGACTTGGATAGCGTTGAATACTATTTGTCAAACTAAGCACGTTTCAATACGAATTATACTTTGGAACGTTATTTCGATATGGGATCTGGAATTGGATCATGGCAATGCACTAGCATACGAAATGACTCATTGTGTTGCTTTATTTTCTCCTGACCTAACCTAACTCAATTTACATTAACCGTACCTAGTCTAAGCTCACCTAACATAAACTAGCATAACCTAGCCTAGCCTAACTAACATAACCTCAATCCTAGAATTTGACACTATCCAAGTGCAGGGGGAGAGTATCAATATTATCCGGATAATATTGAATCTATCGACGTTTGGAATTCGTAGCATATAATTTTATAGGCCTATACATCGTATATATATATATATATATATATATATATATATACACCACGTCTTACTGCAATTTTGGGCTATACGCATATGTAGACCTACTAATTACGCTGATGTGCTGGGTTGAGGAAGATCTAACTTAGAGGAAGTGTGCTCGAACAATCTCATAGCTAGAGCAGGAAACTATTCATGAAAATACATCCCAAGTACACCCAGCCAGGATATGTACCCATGCTATTTAGACCATGTGCTTAGTGGTCAGGGGCTTGTTTAAATAAAGCTCGGGACTAAAAAAATATTTCCTTAGTGGATCATAAATATTTATCATATTGTTCCTGGAGCTCATTTTAATCAAGTGGCCCCGGGAAATAGGGGAACGGAAAAATAAGAATAAATTAAACTTTTAGGTATGATTGACAATTTTAATTTGTCTAGTCCCCCCTCAAAATAGACAAATGAATTTTAATACTTGACATTTCTAAGTGGGAATTGAAGAAATGGTTTGGGAGGGGAGGAAGCTGTACCATGACAAGCCACGTTATGTCTGCCATTCAGGCCCGCCTGATTGTGGTTTAGTCGATTGTCAATCTTTCGTCTTAGAAAGGATCTCGAAGTTTAGTTTAGGAAAGGAGTGTTGTCCAATACTTCAAACATAGGTTGGTGATCTTGGTATTGTAATGGTTAAATGGCTCTTATTGCCAGTCTAATTTGGAGCAGCTCTTAGACCAGATTGTGTTGTAATTTCACTAATTTGATCCTTGCTAATTACTACTGTCAGGAATTAGATGGAAAGCTGGAATTGCATTAATCTTTTTACTTGTATTTGTTATGAAGATTTGTCACTGATAAACTTAATGTTGACTTGCATTTTTTTTCTTGTATTTGACATATGTATATAATATTAGCTCTTTATGTTTTTCATCCAGTTGCATCTTTAAGAGGTGCCAATTAAGAGATTGTCCTTGGATTGAATTTAAAATTATTTTGAAGGATATGTCCATCCCACTTTTTGTGTTCAAACGCTTGCTGGTGATTACCTGCTGGTGAATACCTGCTGGTGATTACCTGCTGGTGAATGATACAATGGTAACTCAAAAAATTGGGGAAGTCATCACCTTTCTGCTGTAATGCAATGAAACCTTTAAGATGATCTGTCATTGCTTTTGCTCTATCGGTTGTAATGGATACTAGTATTATAAAAGGCAGTTTAAGCTTATTAACGAAAATTTTGAAGGCGTTGAATATATCTAAACCTAGAGTTTTTTTCTTTCAGAGGAATCATCCCAAGCAGTTCTTCTTTTATGGTAAAAACACTAAACACCATACGTGCAAAACCAATTACTTAAGTTGTATCACTTACATATTTGGATTAATTACGCTGGAGGAAGAAAGAATTACATATATATATATCTTCTTGCAGGTGTTATTTCTTATTGTCACCCATTTTTAAAACTCATTGCTTCATAATATTTCGAGATAACTGTAGATCTTGTAAAGCAGTACCAATCTCATTCTTGTTTTTGAAATTTAAATAAAGTACATTTGTTATTTCTAAAAACATGTTCTTGATAAATTCACCATCACTAAACGGTTTACATTTCTTTGCAAGAAGTTGACTTAGTTTGAACGTTATTGCTTTTGATTGTAAAGCTGGCTTCACGAACAAAGTTTGTTGTGCCGATAACCTGTATTTAAGTTTTTTTCAACTTGAGTTTTCTAACCTCACTATTGGGTGGAAAGTCCAACTGGTACTTGTGAAGGGTGTTGGGCCGTTTCAAATTCCCTTTTATAGCATCACAAATTAAGCAACAACATTTGTATTTTATCATTAGACAAAAGTAATCCAACTTCCATTCTTCGTGAGAATGACTAATTGAGAAACACTCATTTCTTATTTCATTACATACGACACTCGCTATTATTAACTTTACAAGATGCAGAACGAATGTATGACACTAGCCCTTATTAATGTTCAGAGAAACGAACAATGTAGGATAAAACAGTTGAACGAGGAATGAACCCGAAACAAACCTAAACACACTGCGCATTTTCTAAACACCAGTTTACTAATCTGATACAATGCACGTCTCATCAAGTTTGCCAGTTCTTTGGTCTCAAGCGATAGTACGTGGACATGAAATGCATTGTTTTGTTTTTTGCCCGTGCCTGTGTTTCTTTTGCCATCTGCAAGTCATGTGGCGCAACTCAGTTGAATATCAACGTGAACGGCGAAAGCTCGTTGAGGTATAGAGTTAGCGTACGGTTCCGTATTCGATTTTCAAGGATTTGAACTTTTCTGTCTCACGAAATATTCAGCAATCAACCAAAAACGATGCCGCGATCGGCCGGTCGATCGCGCACGATGTTCTGGCCATACCTGCTGTATACCTTTCCAAAGTCTCCTTTCTTCAGTTTTAGCACTTCTGTATATGATACAATTTAAATCTATGATGTTTTAAATCTTAACATCAACAACAGTGAAATTGGAATGAACTTAAAGGGTTTTTGATTAAATACTAGTTATATTTAAATTGTTTACTATTCTTTAAAATATAACAAAACTATTTCAGTTGTCTATTTTTACTGTTTTATCTTACTATACAAATAAAGTATTGTAATCGTGAAATATTTGACCTCAAGATTATGAGAAATCTTTACGTTTCATATGCCCTCGAACTCAAAATTAATATCTTACGATTCTGTCTATCTGTACTAGGGGATACTGATTAAATGGTTTGATTAATTTGGTTCAAACTTGATATTTTGATTTTATATGGTCACACCTTAGAGCGTTTTTGTAATATTGGTCACTTCAAAATTTGTATATCTTACTGATTATCCTATTGATTTTGTGAAAGATTGTCAATTTTTAAAAATGGCTTAGCAAGCTAATTTGTTTGAATTGTTTCTTATTATTATAATTTTTTTTTTTTTCCTGAGAAATCTCACAAGTGAAGTTTACTGATAATATATTTCTCACTAAGAGTAGATTACTGATAAAATATTTTTAAAGTTGTCACAAACAGACTAAATGAGAAATTATGTACGATTGTGTTATGCCATTCATTTTAAAGCCAATTTAAAAAAAAAAGTCATCCCTGATGTGACGTCTGGTTTGAGCTGTATTAATTACCCTAGGTGTTATCCGCGGAGTGAGACGGGCTATAAAAATACCTGTTTTATTGTTCTGATATCTCCCCTTTTCATGGTTGACGCAAACCCTCAGGTTCGGAACAACCCTCCAAATCCAACCAATTAATTATTAGTTGATAGAGTTCTCTGATTGGCTGTTAGTGGCTGTGCCTCTCAAAAATTTAATTTGTTCACGTTTTATTTTGGCTTCGAGTATTTTTTACGCCGACTAAGAGACCTCACGTTTCTATGTGACTTTCTCAACGCTTTACACACATTTGAAAGAGATATATTATTGTTTTGATTGCTAGAAAATTTGCGTTATTAGACAAAATTTTAGAAAATGGAATTAAAATTATTTTGACAAAGATTGTTTCTTTATATATATTTTATTCAATATAAATATTATAATTATAAAGTTTTTAAAAAATATACATATATATATATAAATCTATAAATTAATTATATTAATCAATCTATAAATTAAGATTAAAATTTAATACAAATCCTAAAGTAGAATCATAAGGGTCACCATGTGTGATATCTTACTTAATACAGATTAGTATAGGTTTACCGATGATAAATTAAAATACAAATTGTAATTTTAAGTTACACATAATTTGATTGACCTAGAGCTGTTAGTTGTGAGTTGTGGAAAATGCACTTATTGATAGTTAAGGTATTCTAGGGCGTAAACTGTGGTCCATATGTTAGGAGGTGGAGTAAAGGAAATGAGGGGTGTTATATTAGGCCTCACAACTCGAAATAGAATGGATAACCAATCATAGGGAGATCAGAGTTCGACTCCCTTTCAGTGTTCTGAGAGTGGGTTTTCTCAAATAGTTTTTCACTCTTCCTTAACGTAAATGCGGGTACACTACCTCTTAAATTTAATTTTAATAATTCCTAGCAAATTAGCGGTGATATAACCTGAACCGCTAGGAAACTCACCACTAAAAAAAATCTTATTTTAGTTTTTTAAGATAACAATTTATTATTTAAGTAAAAACCATAATCAAGATTAGTTTAGATAATATAATTCAATCAGCAACTTAAATTAAATAAATATGATCTGGATAGTAAAAAATTGTATGCGATCAGTAAAAATAGTAAAAACATTTAAAAAATGCAAGAGTCCAATATATATGTATGTACAGTATGTATGCTATTTAGGCACGTATCAAAATAAATGGAATATACATTCTTGTGACTTGAATATATGAGTTAGAAACCAATTAGAATAGAATAACACGTCAAGAAAAAATACAAACATCTCAAGAATATACATATAAAAATATTTTAAAGATTAGATGTTTAAGTCAATAGATACTCTGAGACTTAAAAGCATGTCATTTTTATAAAGTTTATTTTGTGGATGAAGGCTCGGTGTATTTCATACGTAAATGTTCTTATCAAAGAAGACTCAGTGTATTTCACACGTAAATGTTCTTATAAAAGAAGACTCAGTGTATTTCACACGTAAATGTTCTTATCAAAGAAGACTCAGTGTATTTCACACGTAAATGTTCTTATAAAAGAAGACTCAGTGTATTTCACACGTAAATGTTCTTATCAAATAAGACTCAGTGTATTTCACACGTAAATGTTCTTATCAAAGAAGACTCAGTGTATTTCACACGTAAATGTTCTTATAAAAGAAGACTCAGTGTATTTCACACGTAAATGTTCTTATCAAAGAAGACTCAGTGTATTTCACACGTAAATGTTCTTATAAAAGAAAACTCAGTGTATTTCACACGTAAATGTTCTTATAAAAGAAGACTCAGTTTATTTCACACGTAAATGTTCTTATCAAAGAAGACTCAGTGTATTTCACACGTAAATGTTCTTATAAAAGAAGACTCAGTGTATTTCACACGTAAATGTTCTTATCAAAGAAGACTCAGTGTATTTCACCACGTAAATGTTCTTATAAAAGAAGACTCAGTGTATTTCACACGTAAATGTTCTTATCAAAGAAGACTCAGTGTATTTCACACGTAAATGTTCTTATCAAAGAAGACTCAGTGTATTTCACACGTAAATGTTCTTATCAAAGAAGACTCAGTGTATTTCACACGTAAATGTTCTTATCAAAGAAGACTCAGTGTATTTCACACGTAAATGTTCTTATCAAAGAAGACTCAGTGTATTTCACACGTAAATGTTCTTATCAAAGAAGACTCAGTGTATTTCACACGTAAATGTTCTTATCAAAGAAGACTCAGTGTATTTCACACGTAAATGTTCTTATAAAAGAAGACTCAGTGTATTTCACACGTAAATGTTCTTATCAAAGAAGACTCAGTGTATTTCACACGTAAATGTTCTTATCAAAGAAGACTTAGTGTATTTCACACGTAAAATGTTCTTATCAAAGAAGACTCAGTGTATTTCACACGTAAATGTTCTTATCAAAGAAGACTCAGTGTATTTCACACGTAAATGTTCTTATAAAAGAAGATTCAGTGTATTTCACACGTAAATGTTCTTATCAAAGAAGACTCAGTGTATTTCACACGTAAATGTTCTTATAAAAGAAGACTCAGTGTATTTCACACGTAAATTTTCTTATCAAAGAAGACTCAGTGTATTTCACACGTAAATGTTCTTATAAAAGAAGACTCAGTGTATTTCACACGTAAATGTTCTTATCAAAGAAGACTCAGTGTATTTCACACGTAAATGTTCTTATCAAAGAAGACTCAGTGTATTTCACACGTAAATGTTCTTATCAAAGAAGACTCAGTGTATTTCACACGTAAATGTTCTTATCAAAGAAGACTCAGTGTATTTTACACGTAAATTTTCTTATAAAAGATGGCTCAGAAAAGGGTCGGGGACATCATCACTTCCTTATAGCAGACCCCCCCAAAGTTTATTTTTAAGAACTCACCTACGTCTCACGGCGCCTGCGTGTGTGCGTGACACGCGCGCACGGGATCGAAGTGGGTCGATCACCTACCTAGTTCCTTCGAGTCCTTGGAAAAGGACCAACTTAGTCCTCCCCCGGACCGAGTCGTAACTGCGTGTGGTACAGGCAACACGGCCGTTCTTCACTTCCTCATTGCTGACGCTCGTAATCTCGTTTGACTTAAGGTGAGGTGGAAGGGGACGCGAGAAAAGGTGACAAATTTTTGCAGTTTTTATAGCAAAATATTTCTTTGTCCAAAATAAATAAAAGAATGCTCCGGTGGCAAACGTTAGTTTAATTTTCTTCACACGGTGATATCAACAGTAATCGTTAAATATTTGTTAAGGATGTCCTGGAATTTAATTACAACTTTTTCTGTTCATTTAAAAGGTGACTCATCTAATGTCGCTATGCTTATGACTTATATTCGACAACTGTTGATATCACCATGTGAATAAAATTAAACTTAACGTTGCTACTGGAGCAATATTTTTTTATTTTAGCAAAAAAAGTGTTGCTATAAAAACTGCAAAAACACTGAAATTTTCTCTCTTCACCTACATCCTCACCTTAAGAAATTTTCAAAACCAATTACAAGAGTAAAATGGGTGATTTAAGAAAACATTCCATCGCATCCATTAGCCTTTCAGGTTTAACGTATACTACTTGTTAAATATGCAAATGTGTAAATGATGAAATGGTTTTTAAAAAAAATTGGAAATGTACTCACATTTCCATGGAGGCAGAGTAGTAAACTAATTAGGTAAAACACTCTTAAAAACACTAATGCGGGAATTGAACCCAGATCTCCCTGTAACCGTCTACCCAATCTACTGCGAAAGTGACGCGTTAGATGATGCAACCACCGATGCAGATTCTAATACATTATACATCCGTTCCATTTATACAGAAGATTATAAGCGTCTTTAAGTGATAAAGGGATGTGTAGGACAAGTTAACGTTGCTCCACCCGCATTTTCTTGAAGAAGTGTTATAAAATCACATGTGATCGTGGTTGATTCTTGTCTTCCTTCTTTTCAGGCAAACCACCCCTCCGGATGTTGACAATATCAATCTGTAATGTTCTAAAACTTCTACAATGTAGATTGGTTTAAAAAATTAAAATCAGTGAGAATATTATTTTATAAATATATTTTATTTTCTTCGTATTAATATTTTACATTTGGCCTATCTAAATCTTTATAATCTCTTTATAACCTTTCTTTTAAAGAAACTATTCTATATTCTAAAAGCAACCGCTCAAAAAGAGACATATTTTGTAATAAAAAAATATGTGCAGAAACTCGTAACGGGAGGTATGCGGACAGAGACGTCAGTCTCGGATTGTTTCTGCTCCTGACGATAAAGTCGAATTTGAGCTAAGATTACCAAGGTATTTCTCCTAAATGATCTCCTTTAAGGAAATTCCAATACTTTTTTTTTTCTGAATTCCAACTTCATCATCCCTATCTTATTAGTGTGAATATACGTATCAGCTGGGCCGGTAGTAAGGCACAGAGCACAGAAAAATAAATAGTACGATGCTATCGTAATGATGTCATCTATTCCTCGTAGTTTTATTTTATTTTTTTCAAAAATCTGTTTTCAGACCACCCCGAGTAAAATTTTCCACAGCAAAAATACTAGTAATAAAAATCACTTTTAATATATTAATTTCAAACATAATTATTTGAGGTATTTAAAAAAATATAGAGCTCTCAAAATAATTTGTTAGTAGAACTACCATTAAATATGTAATTTTTCTTCTTATAAAAACAAATAAGCCTTTTAAATTTAAATGAAATACACTATTCAGAGTCTAATTTAGAACAAAATCATTATAGCAGTTTACGAACAATTTCAAATGGTAACGTTATTATACCCTATTCCTACCTTAAGCTAATTTTATTCAGATCCCCTCAACACCCTATCCCTATGTTGAGAAAGATAAATCCAGTACACATACAATACACCCTATTCCTATCTTGAAATAGATCTATCCTGTCCACCTCATTATACCCTACTCTTATTTTGATATATTTACATCCAGTCCACCCTATTACACCATAAGTCTGGGAGGGATATAGCGAAAAGTAGGGCAATTGTGCATTTTGGCATAAAAGCACAATTTTTCTGTCACGTTACTACATATCCATACGTGTATTTTAAGAGTGGGAGCCACCTCGGCTTTCACTCGGTTCACCTGTGGCAACAATTTTTAAAATTGGCACCTAATAAGACATATTTTTTTAAGAATCATGACATACAACAACTTCTTTCCCACTGAATCAACACTGAGAAACTCAAATACAATATCAAAAACCATGTATAATGAAAAAAACTTGACTCCTTAATGCATTAATGCAAGTTACATTTCTCTAACGGAGGGTTTAGATAGAAAACAGATGAATCGAGGTGACAGATGAGAACGAAACACTTTAAATTCCTTTCACAAACAACATTACTATAATAAGAAATAACAATGTGATTTTATTGATCACCTGGCGTTCTAGGGGGTAAGGTGTCAGACTTCTGTGCAGAGGGTCCGGGGTTCAATTCTCGGTCCCGACACAGATTTATCTGATTGTCAAACCCTTCCTTCACCTCTAACAAGACGTGAATTAATCACAACTTGTGAATGTGAGAATGCCAGGCCTCCACCGTGGTTCGGATTCCACGTTAAACTGTAGGTCCTCCATTTCATCTCACAATCACCCTACCTTTACACATTAGCGTAAGTGCGTACAAACCCGAAAGGATAGTAAGACGTGTTGCTAATAATAATAATAATTGATCACAAGCTATGACAGTAACCTGTCCTGGGTTGACAATAGCAATAGCTCTGCTCACAACATCAATGGCATGCCTCATCATGGCCATGGATTTTGAATCATCGGGGAAGAGTGGGAGCAATGCTGTTTCAGACCTTATGCTAGGCACAGTGTTCTCTAACAAAGATATCTTAGAATAATGATATGCATACCAAGACACATAGAACACCTTTGAATTTGTTGGAGGGCTAGTGATAATCCTGCTAACGTGAACACGCCATTCTGTTTCTTTCAAAACATCGCATGTTCGGCAGGTAAAATTAATGAAGGTTTGTCGGGTACTAAGAGTAATTTTTTCAATCCAACAACAGGAGGAACCCTGGTGTAGGTAGTGGACAATGCATTAACTTTCTTCCCTTTATTAATCATTTGCAATCACGCCCTGATTTCTACCAGGTTTATATACGGAAGGATGTTGGAATAGCGAAATCACTGTCCCATGAAAAGAGCCACTTGCACTCGTAGCTGTTGGATTATGATCAATGTTATCGACAGCAGATGCTGTGAATATCCCTATTTTCAGTTGAGGGGGATATACACATCTTATTCTCTGAAAGTATTCCACTGCTGTATTACCTATATCGGCTGATAGACTCAAAACTCAACCATATATCCAAGACAATGCAACGGTATTAACAAGGTCCTTCGATCTAGTTTTAGCATAAACAGCAGCACCAACAAATAGGGGAAGAGGGGCCTCTTGACTTACCGTGCGCCAAATCCTCTCTGTGCCCTCACGATGGGGAATGAAGCCATTGTATACCATAAGTTGCATTATTGTGAGACTCACTTGAGATAAACTATTGTTATGACTTTCTATACTATAACCATTCAGAATAATGCTCACGAGTGTCAATAGGGAGCTAGGTGTTGAATTTTCCTCGCAATCAGGAGGAAAGGAACATTCAAAATTGTTGTTCTTTGACCTCTGCAACTCCAAAATATCTCTTCGGACTATTTTAGCAGCTCTATACATTATAACTGCTTCTACTTCTGCATCAAATGCACATGCTTGTCTGAGATAGTTTCCAATTACTTCATTTGGCACAAGTAGAACATTGCGACCCTCTCTGTGAGCAAGTTCTGGGAAATAACCAATGATTTTTTCTTTCAACCTTGTCGAACAGAATGTATCAGCAGATCTACCTTGTAGCTGTACTCATTATTTACACATGTTTTTTAAATGATTGAGATAAAAAAAGTTGATACATATCGCTGTCCTCCAAATATGAGTCAATAAATTTTATTTTCTCAGCGAATGCTAATAGCTGTGAAGAATCTGTGGCCATTTGTTCTTTTGATTTTGGTTGCATACGGTACTCTTTATACAGTTTAATGAGGCACATGCGATGGTACACTTCATCTTTGGCAACCATATCACCTCCACTTAATTTCGCTAAAAGCTTGTCCTTCTGCAATGCTGTCACACAAATTAGCACCTTTTCATGAAGTTCAAATGGCATGACCTTTTGCAGTGACTTCTTTCTATCTCCAGTCTTACCGCGGAAAAAACACGGGTTCCAGCTCTAGCTTACTCAATGTAACACCGCACCTCAGGAATTTTTTAGCCTGCTTAGTGTCCTGGAACTCAGAATTGTTATCTTCAAGTTGGGATAGACTACGCTTTTCGGCACGATGAAGCTTAACATTATTGTGTTTAAGACTACATTTCGTATGGTACTTAGCATGTCGCTGATTGAAAGTCTGTAGCAAGCCTTCATCTTCATTAAGCAAGTTTATGTTAAGCCTGTTAGGTAGACAACCTTTCTCATGAAAACAACTTTCTTTGCGAGTGATTTGTAGCCTGCATCTTTACCTCTGATTCCAGTACATATGAGACACTCTGCTTTTTCAGTCTGGCACAAACAACACAACTCCCAATTTGTCTCACTCATCTGGGGGGTCTCTTCAAGACTTGTCACTCTCTTCATTGGTATGCTCATGTTGCTGTATCGCTATGGTTCTATTGTTTACATAAATATACCCCAAAAAATGTGGAAATAACACCAATTAAAACAAGGATCCTGGAAATAAAATTATGATAGGCTGCAAATAAAAGTTCAATATGTCCCCAATGGCCTCAATTGGAAGGCATGTTTGTATAAACATTAGATGTTGTGAGTGGCAAATGATATAACGAGTGTTACGAGGATAGTTATGATGAATCAATAACCAAATAATTTAGAAGTGCTGACTCAAAAAGGAGGTGTCAGCAGTCCTTAGCTAGAAACCAGGCCGGTTGCCTAGTTTAAATGGAAGGGTTTGAAGCCCTCTGTGCTGACTACGGGAGATCAAAAGCTGGGAGATCACGCTGCTTGTCACGGGGCCACGTGGGCTTAGTAGTTGATTTCACCAAGTACCAATCGGGGTTGCCACTCGATCCCAGGGAACCAGGCTCGACAACAGTGTAGGGACCACCTATCTGTCAGTTAGGCCATAGGTAATCCTCATAATACCTCATTCGGTCACTCGCTTCTCTATATTCACCAAGTTCTTCATTTTAACTTAACTTCTAACATCACATTTGTATTAGAATAGTAGTATTAATAAACCTTTTAAAAACTAAGTCTAACGTCAATCACGAGCCCACACAAGCAATTATATCATCCCTCCCCCCTATCCTCAGCCAAAGACATCCTAACAGATCTCCAAGCCTACACGAAGTAGACATACAGAAAAGGGGAAGGTGACAAATACATGATAATCCTGCAATAAATAATTACAAAAGTTTAAATATATCTTATAAAGGGGTATGGCATTGTACACTAATTCTGATATTGTATTCAAGTTCCTTGGGTTCAATTTAGTGGGAAATAAGGTGCATCATGCAATGGTTTATTCATATTTAATATGTCTTGTTTCAAGTATAGGGGCCATATTTAAAAGTAGACGCCATTGGTGAACCGGGTGAGAGCCGAGGGGGCTCCCGTCCCTAAAATCAACGTGTGGGTATGTGGTACACGTGACAAAAAAAATTGTGCTTTTATATCAAAATACACAATTGATTTTCATCCCCCTAGACTAGTAGCCCTACCATGAATTAGTTCTATCAAGTGCAATTGATCACACCCTATCTCTTTCAGGTCCATTATAAGTTTATCCTCCCTTAGTCGTCTTGTTCCTCTCACTGTTCGCTTCCCATTAGGTCTGCGAGTCACTACCCTGACAACGGTTCTTGTTTCTTTCACTTGTGCTGCTCATTTTTCCCGCCGTGACCTGCAATATTTGATTACTCTAACATTGTTTGTTCATTAATACAGGCTGTGTCACTCATCATTATGTAGCTTCCTCCACTCTCTATTATCCTCATCACTTTTTGGACCATATATATTCCTAATCACTAATATTACGGACACCCTACATTTATTCTCGTCATCTAAGCTATGATACTAATTAACTTAGGTTAAAATAATGAATACTAAAAATTATATAAAATGCACCACCTGGATATTAAGATGAACATATATGCGAATATCACAATATTTAATTAGCCTTTATATGGGATGGAATCAAGGTCTGCCAGAGTAGAAATCAAGCTCTATCACAATTTCCTAGTGTAACGGTCTTTTTTCTAAGTATATGCAACATAATGGCGTAGAGCAACAACATACAACCAGGGACTTAATATATGATTGTTAGAACAAATCAATATCCATAGACTATAGCACATTATTATGCTCCTCATCTGGGCTCGAGTTAAGGCCCTTAAATATGTTGGCAGTATCCTTAACGCTCAGCCACTCTGCCTATGCCTATCAAGTTTAAACATGTCATGATTGTTATTCGATAGAGTGAATAGTGACAATCAGGACACGGGGGGGAGGGTGCGTCCACTGTGTTCAGGTGTTCATCCGGACCGACGTACGGAGGCCGGGTGCGCTCTGGACCCGCGAACGTTTCCTATAAACGAGCACTAGACTGTCTTTGCCATTTTCCGGTACTGACAGATCTCTAAAAAATCCTGTTGGGGCGCCTCCACGGGGCGGCCCCCTGGGCAATGTGACGGACGGGGTCTGGCATAGCTAAGACCCCGATAAGGTCCTCTGTGTGTGAGGAGGGGGATACTGCTTTCTCGACACACACTAAGCGGTTGGTAGTGCGTACCCGTGTAGCGGGGATAGCTGGTCAGGGCACCTCCTCGAGATCCCTAGCTCCGGGTAGCAGCAGAGATGGTGCGTGAGAAAGAAGGAACTGAAATTTTTGAGAGTGAAGTTTGAGGAGACAGTTCGGAGGCTGAGCTCCTGACTTCCTCGTGATGGGCGATCACTAGGAGGAGCCAACTCCCCCCTCCATCCGGTCCCAGTGGAGGTTTTTTCCCCCAAGTAACCCAAGGCAGGCTGGCATGGAAGAGCTGGTACTGGTTTTTTCGGGTGCCCCAGTACCCGGAATGGCACTCATGGACCTCGGTCTATATCCGGTGAAAAGGTTCCAGTCCCGATGGGTATCAGTGGTTGCATTGTTATGGGCCCTTAGAGCCTAGATACAGTGTAGAAGAGATTTAGTTGGCTATCAATCAGGACAGGTTCGATACTCGTGTCTGGCTTTACATTTTCAATTAAACAAATATGATTTTATCAGAAGTATTTATGATAACATCCATATATTTCAGCTAATAATACATATTAGGCCTATAAATATGGCTATTTATAAACTTTTATCATGGGTATTAATTAATTTTGCAATTTTTGATGCGAACAATTATATCAGCGCTCGATCTATAAACTAGCTTAATTTTAGTACAGACATATTCCTCCCATGCCTAAAATTGAACGTGTATTTCCTAGTTCAGTAGACATGTGCTGCTGACTGAGCTAAGATGTTGAACTATTTATAAGCCAAGATAACTAAAGAATTTTTAATTAAAATGATTATACGACCTAACTGCTTCAGTTTTAATCTCTTATGGCAAAACCTTTCGTCAATTTTATTTGCTAATTTCTAAATCTATTAAAGTTATTTACTAATTGGAGCTATTGGATAAGATTAAACGCAAAGTAGGCCTATCTAAAGATCTATAAATAAAAATAAAGTTTTTCAATTAAATTAGATAATAGGTGATCATATAATCGCGTCCTTGATGTATGTAGGTCATTAGATTGAGCCTCTTACATCAAGAATGTCAACAAGAAAAAGTTATTTTTCTCATTGTGAATCAGTAAATGATAATTTTAACCTCAATTTAAGAAATATGCGCAGTTATTTTTTCATATGTTGATTAATAATAAATTATTTTTTTGACAATGATATTCAATAAGGTTAAAAGATTAATTGAGTCGCTACTATGTAGCCTTGAGTATTGTTTTAAAGCCTGATAACCTAGCTGTTGTTTCGTAACTATTATAGAGTGAATAACAGACATACAAAATGTAGCACGCCACAAAGATACAAACATCTTGTTATAAACATGAATTATGTCAATATTTTCCAGGACCTGACTTGTTACCGAAGTAGTGACAACAAACAAGGAGAATGTTTTATGCTCTTTGGGATCATGTTTTCATTTTCTAGTAATTTATTTGTACTTTTTAATGACAATGTACTGGTTGTTTGTGACGTTCCTAGCTTGATTCTAAATTCAAAGAAACACTAAACAAGATTGATTGTGTTTGGAATAATTTGAATATTTAAAAGGAATTTTTTACTTTTTCATATAAAAAGATTTGTAGTCGTGAACATGTTATGCCTAGAGATTATGATAATTCTTATGTTTTATGTGACCTTGAAATCGGGACAGAAAAAAATTGATCTTACCATTCTGTATGTTCCAATGTCTGTCTGTCTGTCCGTCCTTGGGCCTAGATTAAAAAGGGTTTTATGGATTTTTTAAAATTTGATATTTATATATTATTTGACAACACCTACCCAAGGATGTATTTTTGGGTTTGACTCTAGCTATTAAATTAAGAGTTGTTTAATCATACCTGATTTTTGAAAATTACAAATTTTTCGAAAATAATTCTAACGATTTCGTTTAGAATATCTTGGAAGTGTTTGTAAGGGCAGAAATGTATTCTGGTTTTATGGGGAAAACTTAAATTAATCGTAGTTTACTGATGCCTGATAGGTTTGAAATATTTAAAAAATAGCTTTAACTATTTGGTTCAAAATGGATATTTCGTTATTTTATACAATATAAATAATCAAATATGTTTGGATTTTTTAAAACGAATAATTTACAGAAGTTTAAGAAAAATAATTATTTTTAAAATTTTGAGATTTTTTTAAAACTAGCTTTAATGATTTTTTTTAAATACCTGGGGAAAATTTTACATGCTACATTATACTGTGTACCTTTATTTTAATTTGTATTTCTAATAAATTTATTTAAAGGTAGTTTAGGCCTACTTATTAAAGATTTGAGAAAATTCTAAATGACCTTTAGGGGTTAAGATGGAATGCACAATGTAGACCTATTAGTACTGTTGGCAGCATAAAGCCACAAACGAGTTGCCAGTGGCTGTGATATCAATAATAGCTCTTAGTAGCCGATAATATTCACACGTCCATCACAAACTTTGCCTTAACATATGAGTGAAGAATGACCCTGAGCACGGGACGATCCCTGGATAACTCAATGGTAGAGCATTGGCACGCTAATCCAAAGGTCCTGGGTTAGTTTCCTTTGTCAAGTTGTCATTTTTAAATTTATTCGAATATTAACTTTAAGAACTAGTTTAAAATGGGTAGTTGGGGAAAGTTTTTAGTGACATATAATTTTACTTTTTATTTTAGCGCCACGTATTACTTACTACCCGTTCGGCTATAAGCCTTATTTTTATATTGGTACGCATAGAAATAGTTAAAGAGTATTTTGCAAATCACTTTTTTTATTTCAAATTTAATAAAAGTTTGAACAATTTTGCTTTAAGTGTATGCATGAAGAGTGTTTATAGTGACTAACAAGATGATGTGTTTATTCTTCGAAGAAAATTTACTTAAGAATAGTTTAATCATAGCCTAGTTTCTTTAAATTGTGTTCCAAAATATATGATTAAAAACTCTATAAGAAAGTTTTTGCAATTTTGTCGCACTATTTATTTAAAAATATAATTTCATGCCTGAAGATGGTGTAACATATAACAGCGAAACATGTCGTCATAGAAGACTAAAGTTCAAAGAAGGCGAAGGGAATGAAAGACAAACAAAGAAGATTTAATTTTACTATTTATTACTCCTTACCAAATAAATATTAATATTATTTAAAAAAAGTATTTTTTGTTTTTAATTAGTGTCTTACTATTCGTCTGGTCCATCTACATATTTACACTAATGATATAAGGGTGAGGTAGTTAGAGTTTATAGATGGTATAAGTGTGAGGTAGTTAGAGTTTATAGATGATTTACTCGCATTTGAATAGAGGGTGATTGAAAAACCATCAAAGGAAAAACACCTCCATAGACTCAACCAGGATTCAAAACTCAGCCTTCCCGACAAACGAGGCCATGTGAAATTCACGCATTAGTTCGCGTGTCCATCAATGTGGATATCAAAATAATTAAAATTAGTTTGGTATAAGACATTCATTTTAGGGCCGTACCTTAACTCTAAGAATTTTATTACATGTGTGTTATTCCATACGAACATAAAATATTTTTATCCACTTTTGGGAATCAACCAGGCTACCTTTTCTTGTCAAAGAACCACGGGGAGCTTTATATATTGTCACTAAATGTTTCATGGTTACTATATGAATACGTAAGTATATTCACTTTTCGAAACAATGTTTATGAATAAAAACATAGTTAGTAAAAGTTCATATTTTTTCTTAACACAATTGTTATTACATATATTTAATAATAATAATAATAATTTGAGTAATTTTGCTATAAAATGTGAGAATTATTGCACAATGCAATCGGGTGTACTAAGGTGAGTTTTCCTTAAAGAGTTTCACCTCGTCTCCCCGGAAAATGAGGGTACATATCACTCATTTCCTTTCTCATAATTGTAAATATGTGGAGAGTTTGAAAGAATGATAAGACGCAAAGCAATTCAAAAATATGCAACAAAACAAAAAACCTGACCAAACCGTGAAAATAATAATATAAAACCTAAAAAATATAAAAGAAAATCGAAGAAAAACTGTATAATTAATTATTTAAAAAAACTATATTAACTATTAGTTTTAGTAGTAGGATGCACCTGGCGTTTCACAACAAGCGACGTAGACGTCCTTTCCCATTGGTGGATGGGTTTCTCGGTGCAATGTGATTGGAGGGCTGTATTGGCGTCGCGTTGTGCCATTAGCTATACAGAGTTTCACAATAGTCGGTTGAACCAATGGCGTGTGAGTTACTAGTGTATGTATGATGTTACTAGTGTAGTATGATCAGGCGCTTCACAACGCGCTTCACAACACGTACCACCGGATGAAGTCCGAGGCTCATGCGCATGCTTTCCCACTACAACACCCATGCGCATGCGCAAACTTTGGCTTTATTGTGGGGTTCGTTTTGATCTTGTTTATTGAAAGAGATGAGTTTACTATTTTTTTTAAACTTGTCCTAAATTCTCAAGTGTGTGGAGGTCTCACGATATGTAATTTAATAATTTATTCTAAGAGTCATTCCTCTTTGACGCCAGAGTCTAACACTGCTATACATATGCCTCGTACTTATCTAGGATAGCTGACCGGAATAAATAAACAGGATGGTATTTCTATATCGATATTGGCAGGAGTGTATCTTGAGTAGGTTAAGAGATCACAAGACTACCTTAAACTCGAGATATATGTGTAAATATTCCAGATAGATCAGAGTATAAGCATACTAAGCCAAAAATCTCAAGTACGATTCACCCATGTAGACATTCCCGGCGAGGATGAATAAATCTTAAACAGTCCAACATTTGAATGGTTTATGCCAATTTGAATTATCCTGCATGTAGTTAAAATATTTGCTGCTTGAAATATGATTTAAAATATATAGCCAATTTAAAAAAATATTCTAGATTTCTCAAACTGGATTAGAAGTACAGTTCCATACAATGCTAAGAGAATAGGTAAGTAAATGTACTCTCAACTCATCCAGTTTCTTTTGTTCGATGAAGGCAAAAATTTATCTTCTTTTCCTCAACCAAGAGAAAAAAAACAGATCAGCTTCTTATTAATGAGGGGCTATTAAAGTAGACGTGTTGCGTTATGAGAGGATTTAAAGAGAGAGTGAGAACTAAGAAAACCTTAAAGTTGCATAAATGGTTACTTGTTGAAGGGAAGTTCAAATAAAAAGCAATCTCCCTTTTTAAGACAATACACACCGCTAGTTTATTGTTTAAAATACTTCAGTAAATTGCGATTTATCTCTAGTTAAATAGAGGAATTAAAACGTAAATGTAAAATATAGCAATATTTACACTCAAACCAGCTGGAATAATAAAGGTAGAAATGAGAGGAAGTATTCTCGCTTTTTTGGAAAAGGAATTAGTTCAATACTATGCACTCTACCATAGCTCCTTGACACGACTTACCAACTAACATTGTCCATTTATTACATTCTCAAATTAAGAGAAAGCATTGTGATCGCGAAAAAATTAATTCCGAGATTATGACAAATATTTACGTTTTATGTGGACACGAAACTGAAAAAATGGATTTTACAATTTGTCTGTCTCCATTTTTGTCTATTTGTCCATCTAAAATCTTAGAAAACATTTAAAATGATAATTTAATTAAGGAGTGTTGCAATACAAAAATAAAAAGACTTGAAACTGATGCACTGGTAATTTTCTATGTAAATAAATGGTAAGGAACTCCACACGGACTTTCTCGCTCTATTGTATAAAAATTGTGATATATGTGAAATGGAATAATACACACTAGTAAACCCGAGCATAAATTGCGCTATACTTACGTAAGCATTTTTTATTCTCAATTTTAAATTTAATCATTTTATTTTTAAAGAATTGTATTTGTATATTTGGACCAATAAAAATGATATCTATACTGCGTACACAAGGGTCAACACTTCGTATTAAAATTTTGACTTTCGGTTAAAATTGTCAACATTTTATTAGGTGTTGCACATCTTCAGGTCATCGCATTGCTATTAAATTCTTCATTTATACATTTTGACCAATAAAAAATTTAAATATTGACTATTGAGTCTAAAATGATGGAGACAAATCATTGCTGTACAAATATTTCCCCTAAGAGGTTAAAGGATAAAGAACATCAATTTTTGAGAGACTTGCTAATATTTGATTACTTTATGGAAATTATATAATTATTACATTAGAATATAAGTAGTATCTCTGTACAACTTAAGATCACAAAATTGTATTTGTATATTTGTCAATATCTCAAGAACTATTGGTTTTATAAAAATATATTTCAAATAAAAGTTTTTTTTCATTTTAATAGTGCTAAAATTTACAATGATAAGTTATTTAGTATATCAAATAGTTGCGGAGATATGGAAATTTCAGCCTCTGTAAAGTACCCTAAAGGTCATTTTCATGAGTAAATGAAAATAGCCATTTTCTTTATAATCCTAATTAACGTATAGATACGAATTTTAATCAAAATCATTAAAGCCGAATTTAAGAAAACGTTATTTTCTCTTTTCGCCCTATAGTAAATTACTCTTAATTTTATGGTTAGACAAACACACAGACAGACGGTATCGCAAAAATAACTTTTTAGGGTTTGGGGGATCATAATTAGTTGACATCCATCAACATCTCGTTTTAGAAATTTTTGACGGTCGCAATACTTTACCGTGTTCATATAGTTAAAAAATAGATATATTTGCGTATAGCATGAAAATTATTGGTTGTATTAAAATATGTTTCAAATAAAATATTTGTATTATAAATAGACCTACATATTTGCAATGATTAGTAATTTCATATCTCAAATGGTTACGGAGATATGATTTAAAAAATTTAGAATTCACGCTTCAGAAATGACGAAAAATTGAGAGTAGCCATTTTGTTTGTATTATTGATTATTGTTCAAAAATGAAATTTTATCATTTTGATAAAATCGATTTTTTTCTCTTTTAGCCCTTAAGTAAACTACCCGTCATTATAGGGTTAAATATCCAATTCCAAAAACGCCTCGGGGCAACCCTATGAAAACCCTAGATACCAAGTTTTAGAGCAATCGGTAAAATAGTTTAGGCTCCACTCCTAGGTACAAACAGACAGCAATTCAAAAACAACTTTTTAGGATTTTGGAGGTCATGAAACGTCGAAATTCATTAAAATCTCGTGTTCGATTTTTTATGATCACAATACTTACTCTAGCTGTAAGTTAGCGACTAAGTAAAAAGTATACGAAGTCAGTGAAAGTGCATTAACAATTATAGATCTTTCAAAAAAAATTGGGGTATAGTAAAAAGATTGACTATTGTTGAAATCTTTTTAGAGTTAAAATGTAGAATGTTAGATAAAAACCAATTTTATAAAACATTATTATTAAATATTTTAACCAAACAAATTATTAAAATATGTGTATAAAAATTGAAAGCATAGAAATTTTAAGAATTGAAAACGTAGAATTTTAAATAAAAATTATCAAAAATAACATGTAAATGTTGAAAAATATCTATAAATTTTTATTAAACAAGAAATTATGAATTGTATTTGGAAGTAGATATTACTTTATTATGACACTTTACGCAAATCCATATGAATGTATGTTTGTCTGTGCCTAGCCACCGATCCAAAACCATTAATTGGATTTTGTTCAAACTTTATATTTAGATATTTTTTTATCCTAGCTCTTTATTCAAATATAGTCTACACATGAGTAATTTTATTGAGTTCCAAAATTTTGGAAAATTGCGCTAGGGATTTTGTTTAAAATGCATTTCTAGGATTTGTTTGACATGACATATAGCACTATATAATTGGTTTTTGGGCAAAAAATTTGTTGAAGGGTAGTTTACTAATGATCGAGTTTTTAAAATTTTGAAATATTTTAGAAATGGCTCTAAAAATGTGTTTCCAAATAGGTATATTGGTAGTGTTTGACATAAAAATTAACACTATCTATATGTTTTTGGTGTAAAAACTCGTTAGTTTGATTTTTCAAAATTTGAAATATTTTACAAATGGTACTAGCGATTTGGTTCTATATAGGTATTTTTGGAGGGTTTGATATGATGAATAACAATGTGTATTTGTTTTTGGGGTGAAATTAATTAATGGATAGTTTACTGAAGACTGATTTTTCAAAATCTGGAAATATTTTTAAAATTCACAAACAATTTGGTTCAAAATGTATATCTTAGGAACGTTTGAGATGACAGATAACCCTGTATACTTCGTTTTGAGTAAGAATTTGGTAGAGGGTATATTACTGAGCAGGGATTTTGATCATTCTAATTATTTTGAAAATGGCTTCGAGGATTGGATTGAAGTTTTAATTCATACTATAAAACAAGCATTAACTATCATAATATTCGTGTTATAATTAATTTTACCATTTTATTATTCCCCTTATTAATTTATAGCTAAATATACTATTTTTTATTTTCTATCAAACCTCATGGATTAGATCTCTGAGTTTCAATTCTTGGGCTATCTCACCGGGAGTATTTTATCAGACCGTCTTCAACCATCCGCATCCATCATCTGAACTTTTTCTCTCCCTCAATAATGAACTTGCGTATGTCTTTATTGCACGCAGCTCTCATCCGACTGGGCGTGGCTTGGACATTTCCATCAACCCCTATAAAAGGATTTACCTTACAAAATTAAATCATTAGAATAAAGGTACATCTTAAAAAGATACATAATTTCTTGCGAATACGTAGCCATCTTTTTAAGTACACGAGGATCGAATGAAGTCAACCAAAAAAAAGTTGACGGATTTAGAGCAGTGGCAAGGGCATGGCTATCGCATCACAGTATAAAGTGGATCAACACTCGCTTTCGTAGACAACTTCTCTCCTCTCTGTTCGGCAAGTACAGTGTTTGATCACCCAATCATTTCTCCGTTCTGACCGACGCCCAGATGGAAGACATCACCAAGACTGAGCTTATGCGTGTTTCTAAAGGAATATCCAAGCATAGTACAGACGCCATTTTTGCATTTGAAGATATTCATAGCTGGTTTCTACGTTCATTGTTATTATTTACATTAAGGAATATCTGTAAACTATTTATAAGGTTCCTGCTTCTTATGGCTGTTTCTGAGTCTATTGATGAAATACTAGACTTTGCCACACAACCAAGAAAATAAAGGGTAGATGCCTGCGAAGCATAGTATACCAACATGTCAGGACCTCCCCCTAAACGAGCTCGTTTAAATCCTCTCCCTATAACCGTAACTTATCAGGTTAACGGAAATACGGTATTTACTTTCCAGGAATTAACTGTGTAATATTATGACCTCGAGTGTAATTATAGTAGGACCAACTGACGTAGACGTACACATCCAAGCACTAGTGTTTCTTTTGTACAAACTAAATGTTGTAAGGCATTACTTTATTTCACTATATTACTCAGTTGCTGACTACCTTTACATTTTTGTTGTACAGCCCTTTTTTTCAAACCGTCCTACCAGTTCATGAGGGGCGTTGGTCCACCTTCTTTACTTCACGAAACCACACTGACTTTCTACACACTATGTTAGATCCCTACGCCAACTACGAGAACTACTTCTTCCCGCTGGAAAAAAACCCTCCACGAGCTGGTCAGGTGCTCTCGCGGAGGTTTATGGGAACAATGGGCGTCCGATGACGTAATATCGGCACACTTTAAAAAGATATGGGCACTGGATTTATCCCAGGTGGAACCAGTAGGACTCTATGTAAGATTCCATGAAGAAGCATACATCCGAAGAATGAAGACCTATTCATTCCATGACCAATTAATTACTGTATAGTGACACTATAGAGTTAGCTAAAGGTTCGGGAATCTACGAAGCTTAAGAATTATACTGGAAACTAGTTAGGGCAGTATCGAAGGTGGCAGGGTCTCCGATGTTCAGTAAAATGACAGCGTCGTCTCTTATTTTTGTAGCGAGAAGCCCAGTTGTAAATAGAGATTGTTAGCAGATGTTAACGCTTTCACTGATATTCGCTCAATGTTTTGAGTAGTGGGCGTCGTTTTGATGTTCTAGTAAGAGCCTCATATCCAACTCATTTTAAGAGCAGACTTAGCTAGTTAGTTTTGTCCATAAAGTTGATTATATCTCCTCTTTCTTCAACAAGCTGTACCGAGATAGACTCTATGACTCGTTTCTTTACCGGAAGGTAAATTATATCATTTGGAACTTCTACGATCTTATAGACTTGAGAAAGTCATGCTGAGTTCGTGCAGGGTATGACACTGTTCTCCGTTGACGTTAGATCCACTAACAAGACTAAATTCGACACGGATCACATTATTATTTTGGGTATTCACAGTATTTGTTGAGATCCGCGTTATCCCAACAGGAAGAAAAATATATTCAAAACCTAGCAGATATGCGAACGTGCATGGTGAAGAGGTAAGAGCTCGTTAAGGTAATGCTTGGATCTGTTTTTTGAGTAGAGACGAAGATAAATATATCCCTTTTCCCGACGCGATAGTTCAGCGTGTACGATTATGTATCTGGGCCTCATTCAATTGTTTCGTGTTTGCCTTGGCACTTTGAATAGCTTTCGTAATTCCTGCAGCAACTCCTGCAAAAGCTACTAGTGCTGTAATCAGATTGAGTATTGTACCAGTTGAAGCCAACATTTAAATTAATTTGATTTATTTATAATAATCACAGAGTAACGCAGAATTAAAAGAAAATATTTGTTATATTGAAGTAAAATTAAAGTTATCATTATTATAATTAAATTATCACAAAGTTATGTAGGACTAAAATAACGTATAATGTTTTAAAGACTGTGCATTTGAATTAATAAATGAATACTGTGGTTGTGAAACATTTTTTTTTAATCAATGGCCAGTAAAGCATCAGTGTATCAAAAGATCGATGGTTGTGGTGCTAGGCGGTGCAGTATAAGTAGTAACCTTCCCTTCCTCTACTTCCTACAGCGAATGTTAGTAGTACAGCCTTTATTCGCTCATCGTGGACGAAATGCTGTCGTCAGACCCCTACCTATCTTAACTTGACCTTTCATCGCGTTCCATTACATCCCAAGCGGAAGCTTTCTTACCCAAATTCAAATCGGGTGCGAGTTTTCTTTTCCAAGCTTTCTTTGTAAGTTTTCGATCTGCGGTTTTATGACCATCAAGATCTTTCACTTTAGAGTAGGCGATATTGTTTGATTCCAAACGCCCGTTCCAATTCGTTAGTGACGGAATCACCTTGTTTTAAACGTTTTTCAAACTTTGTAACTAATATCCAGGTATATGCTGTACAAACGGTAATGTATTGATAATCTTACTCGGCAGTCCACCAACCTTTCTTTGGTTCATGACACGTATTGATGGATGTTTATGTAGACAAGTACATTATATAGCCGTGCTATTTGATATGCGTCTAGTGAAACAGATAGATTCATTACCCGTGCGCAATAACAATCACGATGAAGGTAAGGCCTTACCTCAAAGGCACAGTATTTTTTACCTGATATTATTTGTAATATAACTTCAGATCTTAAAATTGAGGGAACACAAATACTATGATCAGTTTGACTGAGGAACCGAATGGATTTCGATTCAAGAACTTGTACATTTAATATAAATCGTGGTACCAACCCAAGTAGCAACGTTTATTTCAAGTTCTCATACACGTTGAGGGGATCAGCTATTTTCCTTTTTCTGACCATGATGAGATCACTCCACCGTCTGAATCTAAACCCGACTTTGCATTCATTTTCAACGACATTGCTTACGATAATCCTTATAACATTTCAATGGGTAGTCATAAAGCTATTGACTGTTTCTTTCTAAGCTAAACATAATCTCTAATCCCTGAGCAGATGTTGACACACTCATACTTTTAAAGATGGATGATTCCAACTTGAAATATGTCTATGACGATCATGTCAACAAATGTATGACCTTCCAAAAATCTAAGGAAATGCGCTCGGTATGCTGGAAATATAAGTAAGATTTTCTAGTCTTGAGTAAAGTTTATAAAATTTATAAGGGACGTTACTGTTTAAGGTTCGTTACCTTTATCTTACCCGATTAAGCTGTACTTAGATTCAGTTTATGGTGAGATTTCATGTCATCCATATATAAATTCGGACATAGTCTCTACAAGTACAAATCAGGTGGTGGGGAGGTGGGAAAGAATATAACTCAAAGCCCAAGAGGATATTACGATGCTGGCTCAAGAAAGATCATCAACATCAAAGCTCCCATCGCATAAAGAGATGGCTTTAACAGGTATTACATCGAAAGTATATAATTACGATCAGATAGACTCTATCAACACCTTCAAGTATATAATCAATAAGCGAGTAAATTCTTTTGTCGATAATATTCCAGAATGTGAGACAGAATGTGGATCAGATCGTTAAAGTTTACAAATATGTGAATTCCTTTAGTAAGAGTTTGAAGATTTTCGAGGAGTCTTCCGTTACTGAAGGAATGATCGCTAAACACGTAGTTGGATTCTCTTATTAAGAATATAGAAGAGTTATCGATAAAAACGTGACAGCAGGTGGATGGGATCAGAAAATCTCAAAGAGAACTAAATGGTTGAGAAACTAGACTATATGTGTACACGAGAGAGAGAGAGAGAGAGAGAGAGAGAGAGAGAGAGAGATAGAGTTAATCAAATATTTTCTATTTGTATATTAATTTTAAGAATATATATGTATTTAGAGAAGATATATTATTTATTTAATCTCGATCCCAATCATAAGATTTAAGATATATATATGTATATATATATATGCAAGAGAGAGATGAACTCATACTTTTCTTTCTGCTAATAAGGTATACTATTTATTTAATCACAATCCTAATATATACTTGAAGATTTATAGCATGAGCTGGATGGAAAATGGCAATAAGTTTAATGTGAGGGCATGGTCTGGATATAGAATGTAAGAGGAAACATATAATTCCACTATCGTTAATGTAAGAGAATATGACCTGAATGGGCTGGAAAGGGAATGGAAGAGCGTGGAAAGAATGCGTGAGAGCCTCGGACGCCACACGGTGATGCTTGTTGTGAAGCGCCTTATCGCTGATACATACACAAGTAGCTGACACGCCATTTTCTCAACCAAATGTTGTGAAACTCCACAGAGCTGAAGGCGCGTTACGACGCCGAGATGGCCCTCCCATCGAATTGCAAAGAGAGACTGGTCAACCAATGGGACAGGACGCCCGTGTCACTTGTTGTGAAACTCCGGGTTTATCCTACTACTAGTTTTGGTCCTCTTTGAGTGTTAATCAGAGCGTTTTGAAATAACCATTATGTAGCGTTACTTAAACAAAGAAACGAGCTTGTATTGAAAATAAACATTGAGATTTAGCACGTATTGCAGTAACATTACTTCCTCTTTGCCAAGCTGGTTGTACTAACATTATCACATTCGAGTGCGTTATCAAACAACCCTGAGAGTTCAATATGAGTCACATCTGATTTACTATTTAAATAACAGATTATATCGTTTAATTAAATCAGTCCATCTAAAAATAGATGAAGATTACAGTTGGATATTTTTACAACAAGGTCGACAGTAAGATTAATTACATAGACCCATTGTTTAATAATTAGCTCAAACTAAAATCAGTGATGTAAGTAATTTTTAATACACAATTGCGTAACTTTTTTTTTATCACAAGGATAAATTTATTTGTTAAATATGAACGGTATGTGGCCCATTAACAACGATTTTTTTTAATCCAAACTATAATTTTAATCTTGCAACAATCGTGATTTATATATTAATTTGTTAAATTTTGTTTGAATAATAATTACTCACACTTTAATTATCTAATTAATTATTGTGTAATTTTAAAGTAAAGCAACATATCAATTGATTTATTGATTCATCATTAATGATTATTTAATTATTTTTCTTTATATTTAAAAGATGATATTAGCGAATTTTCAACAAAATTACCCTCAAAATGTCAAAGTTCTGAGCTCAGATTAAGGTCATTCCAACATCAAAATTTTATTGCAAAATTTAACAAGTGTATAAGTTATAAGCTAAAAATCGTGATTAAATTATTTCGAATCATTAAAGTTCATGAGTGTTAAGGGGTCAAACTTGCCATTTTATTCTTTTTGCGCACCATTGTTAAGGTAATGTAATAAACGTATGGGGCTGAAATTAAGGTTTACAAAATAAAATATTTATAATATTTTAAAGAAAAATTATTTTAAATGTACAAGCAGTTTAAAAGTAGTAGAATTACATAATTTTTAATCATATATAAATACTATTCTTTAAATACAACTTTAATTTGTTTTTATCTTATTTTATAGCACACAATGTCGTTAGTTATAGTTAATTTGGATGTTTAGCCTAAATCTACTTGTTAATTTTACTAACGCTACCCAATTGATCATTGAAAAATAGTTACGAAATTATTACATACAAGTTTTTGTTTTTACTGTAGCGAATGTAGGGACAATACCGACAAATAATAATACTTTCACCTGGTCGAGCCAGTGTCGGGTTACCCATGACTCACAAAAGTAAAGTTCAATCTGGAGAGGCAAAGTGAGTGGCGTTGACCCCACTTATCTTTTACAAGAAACCAAAGTTGAATTTTCTGCCTTTTTTTTTTACTACCTTCCTATATTCATTTGGAGTTTTGTATCAATTTTGCACTTCAACACAAACTGTTCTATTCGCACATCAAAACCAGTCCTAATTTATAAATTATTTTCTATCAAATATTACAATTTACTTCAAGAATGTATGAGTTTCATTCACTCTTCTTACTGGCTTTAAATTAACTATTAAAAATATATAAATAACACAACAGTGCTAAAAAATATATATTTTCACTTATGTCTTATGAGTAGGGAGCGGATTCTTAGTCACAAAAAATTGTTTAAAACAGGCAGGTAAATGGGCATTAAAAATACGGGATTCATGCATCCAAAGAGTAGTAGTAAAAAAACAGGCGCACAATAGGAAATGTAAAATTGATTTATTATAAGCTATTATCTACAACAATTTTTATTATTTTTTAGATTGCAAGACTACCCGTTTGGATCGTATGCATATGTACTAATTACGCTGAGTATTAGGATGATGAAGGTTGAATTCAGAGGACCTTTTCGTGGAGGGAGATTGGAAAACCATTTAGAAAAAATAAAAACCTCAGTACACCCGACCAGGATTCGAACCACGGTCTCCCGTAGTCAGAAGTAAAATCTATTGCTAGAGCTACACCTTAGAAAATGCGGCCACCAAAGTGGCTTTGAGGCAATTAAAATTTCTATTGATAACTGTGTATTTTAATACTGAAATAATTGACCGGGCGGTCTAGGGGTAAGGTGTCAGACTTCTGTGCTGGGGGTCTGGGGTTAAATCCTCGGTCCCGGCACAAATTTATCTGGTAGCCAAACCCTTCCTTCACCTCTGACGTGTATTAATCACAACTTGTGAATGTGTGGAATGTCAGGCCTCCACCGTGGTTCGGATCCCACGTTAAACTGTAGGTCCTCCATTTCATCTCACAATCACACTACCATTGCACATTAGCGTAAGTGCTTATAACCCGAACAGGTAGTAAGACGTGGTGTTAATAATAATAATAATAATATAATAATAATAATAATTAATAATAATAATTAAGATATATTGTAATATAAAATGTTATTACAATGTAAGAGCTTCTTTCTACTACATACGATGGCAAGCAACACAGTTTCAAATTTGCCATTTCCGAATAAGTTAACCGTTTCTCCTGCAAGGGAATTTCACCCGATCACTGGAGGCGATTTTTTTTTACCATTATATACACTTAGAAGCTTTTTAGACGGTTTTTATTCCTATTTGTTACCTTGATCATTTATATTTTTACTATTGTAAACGTGATAACTAACAAAATAATAAATAAATAGGCCTAAATTAAAGTTGGCTTAGCCGTCACATAGGCCTACTGTCATAAAAATCATCGATTATTTATAATAAGTAAATGTCTAGCCTTTGGGCAATTCACCATGGAACCCCTCCCTCCCATTTTATTTTCTCTTCGGATCTGCTGGATCTCGGTGCATCCCAAACTAAGGTAGGGGGGGCTCGAGCCCCCTCAAGCCCCTCGTGGGTACGCTACACTTCATAAAGTAGGTAAAAACAAACAGAATAGGCAATTAAAGTCACAATAAAAATGAAATAATATTTATACTCGTAATAACATGAAAATCATAATTATACATCTAACGGTCGTTGCCAAAAGAAACATCGGAGTATGAGTTGACAGCGCATATCAACGTTTGACGTCAGTCGGTCTGACGTCTTTACTTCAAGTCACCGTGAGAGATTCGTGAGTGAGGCTGTGGCGATGTTTCTAATTTTGATCTCAGATAATGTTGTTGGCGCAAAGGACCTTTTGAGTGCTCCATCGATCACCTCTCGAGAGAAGATAACAGATCACCTGACTAGGGGGGGTGGTGGGATAGTGACGGATGTATATTGGTCTAATGGTGTCATGGTCCCTATCTACTCAGGTGTTGTGAGCTATCCTCCTGACGTCAAGAGATGCTCGTACTAGCATCAAGGATAATCAATGGTCCCTAATTGTATTAGCGTCAAGGATAATCCATGGTCCCTACTCGTACTAACGATAAGGATAATTCATGCTCCCTACTCATACTAGCTTCAAGGATAATCCATGGTCCCTACTCATACTAGCATCAAGGATAATCTATGGTCCCTACTCATACTAGCTTCAAGGATAATCTATGGTCCCTACTCATACTAGCATCAAGGATAATCTATGGTCCCTACTTGTACTAGCATCAGGGATCATCTATGATCCCTACTCATACTAGCGTCAAGTATAATCTATGTTCCCTACTCATACTAGCTTCAAGGATAATCTATGGTCCCTACTCATACTAGAATCAAGGATAATCTATGGTCCCTACTTGTACTAGCATCAGAGATCATCTATGATCCCTACTCATACTAGCGTCAAGTATAAGCTATGGTCCCTACTCGTACTAGCGTCAAGGATAATCCATGGTCCCTACTTGTACTAGCGTCAGGGATACTCAAAAGCTATCCTCAGATCTAAGATAGATCAGATACATAAAATAATACTTTGAAATATTATCAACATACACACAACATTAAATGATGGGCCTATCTAGGAAACAAAAATGAACTCATTTGTATTGTGATCCTATTTGAAAAAATGAACACCAAAACTCATACTTAAACGATTAAAATGGTTATCTAATCACATTTAAAGATTATTTCATCAATCTCTGAAATTATAATGTATACCAAAACATATTTAAACATCAATGTATCGTCATAAATTTATAATTAATGTGTGAAACAAAACTTAAGAAAATATTGTTGTGAAATTGGCTACGTAACCTTTTAATTGGCGAATGATAGTCAAAATTGTTAATTTAATGGTGAATTAACGATAACAGCATTCTAAATAACAATAAATGTTTCCCCAGTCAAGTGAATTAATTCCCTGAATTAAATAATATACATAAAAGATGTGCTAGGAGCAGATATTATAACGGTCATTTTGTGTTCAAAGGTAAATATTCAAAAATAAAGAAGAATACAAAGTATCGATGCAAACAAAATGGTATATTTCTAACCTACTATTATTGTTTTATTTAGTATATATGTCACCGGCAGTGTGTGAAATCCAGGCGTTCTATAAAATGCCTAGGCGTTTTATATAATGCCAGAGTGGTTTTGGCAAAGTATGAAATAAACGAGTTTTGCTGTTGTATTTCATATTTATTTTCAAATTCTTTGTCTTTTTGAAGTCACGGAATATGTTATCAATTCTTTTATCCAGTTCTATGAAAGTTTTGCACCTTTTTCTGGCAGGTCCACCTAATTCCTAGGATTTAAGTTTGTCAGATTAGGTTATTTTAGAATAAGGTGGTTAGGTAAGGTTAGGTAAGGTTAGGTTAGGTTAAGTTAGGTTAGCTATTGCTCTCGGTAAAATATAATGACTAGTTATTCTATAAATGTCCTATGAAAATTATGAAATACAACAGCAAAACTGATTTATTTCATACTTTGCTAAAACCACTTAGGAATTATATTTTATAGAATGCCTGGTATATACACATTGCCGTTAACATATACATATTATACCTTTTTGCCACAGCGATTTTAATATTTGTAGCACCGTATGCAGGGGCGCTGCATGAAATATATTTGGAAGGCGGGGGGGCAGGGGGGTGGGGGGTAACCAGTGGTTTTCCCAACTCTAAGCATTTCAAAATTAGAAAAATTCCCAAGTAGCAAAGAAGGAGAGTATAAGAAGGGCAATGTTGAGAACGGGGAGCGTGGGTGTGGGGGTGTGGGCCAAACGGAGGCTCCCAGAGGTTTTTTTAAAATTTGGGGTGATAATCAAGCCTTGAACCGAGCTATTAGGCTTTTAGTCAAATGTATTTTTAAATTTATGTATTTGTTCATACTCGATTTTTAAAGCTAGCAGGCTTTATCAGTGCATAAGGAAAGAACTCTAATTATTATCTATTTCAGTTTACCTGCATCTGAGCTAAATATCCAATTGAGCTTAAATACATTTATATAGATTTGCAGATATTGTTAAAATCGTGTATTTTAGATTTAAAAAATTGAACTGACTTTATTACTGTGGTTGCCAACATTTTGTAGTTTATTAACACAACTTTTCTCTCTGTGGCCATCGCGACCCTTTGATAATTTAAAAGCGTTCAAACCCTAGTTTTTAAGTTTTTTTCCCACTGTGTATTACTACCAGCCCAGACTATCTACAGTTAACTACACCAGTGGGATAGGTAAAATTTAGAGGAAATGTACCCTTAATTGCTTGGAGGGATATTAGTATAAACTATCCCTGGCCAGAATTAAAATCCTTACTTCACCTTCACCAGCAAATCAAACCAAAAGAGCGTGACATTAAACCCGCATGTCCACTAATGCTTGTTTAAATTATTATAAATTGCTTATAATAATGATTATAATGGAATAGCCAAAAGGAACCTGAGCAGTAACTAAGTCTTTTTAGCACTTTAACAACTTACATTTCAATTAGAATTACGCATCATCCTGTAATCATTAAAATCCTTGAAAATGTAAATATTAAGCTAAAACCTCTATATTGTGATCCCACACAAAACACACAGCGAGCCCCAGGTTGGAAACCACTGCTTTATTACAACACAGTTGGAAGCAATATTTAACTAGTTAGCTCCCTGAGATGTGGAACTCACTCGAAACTTTATCAAAAAATTATCGATTTGTCCATGTTTATTTAAAAACATTTTCAACTGTAAAATAAAACGATAAAAAATTGAATTTATCGATACTCTACAGTATTTTGATACCTATCTACTGATGTCCTGCTTCATAACCTCATGAAAGTTGCCCTAAAATGTTAATACTGGTAGGCCTACGTCAATAAACTATTCAAAACATATTGTAATTTAGCGCGTGAGGGTGAAGGGGATTCCCTTGACATTTTATTAAATAATTTATGGCAAATTCGAAATCAACACTTTAAACAACATGGTTATTTGAAATTTCATGCAATCCGAACACTAAATAACGAATTTAAAAATGCATCCCAAATTTGAAAATGTCAAAGGGTGAAAAAAAACTTAATTTTTTGTCTTATGTGGTCTATTTAATCAAATGAAAAATTATAAGAATTGTAACAATGTAACAAAGCCCTATTACTCCTCCTCCTTTATTGTTCATCTAAGCCTAAATTGCTTTCATGAAAGCCTATTTTAATAAACAATGAAATAAGATACATCAGTTTAATTCAAACTAGTATGGATACTTGCTAGAAAAATTAGTGTGTATTTCAAAAGTCAAACATTAACACTAACTTCAATGTCCTCATTTCATCAGTCAAAGCTTTCGATAAGAAAACAATTAAATGTTCCGTAGCATTCACTGCATTTATGCCTTCAAAATTTAATAAAGCCCTAATAAAGGCATTAGCCGTAAAATATATGATAGTTTGAATCATAAAACTGTGACAGTTTAGCAGCCACAAAAGTCACAACAAAAAACATTAAACCATAAACAAAACATTGGCTGACAATGCTGCCACTTCAAGCATTGCTGGTTGAGTGAAATTTTGCTATTGGGTAGCTTATTTTCCTTTATGATTCGTTTCCATACCGCATTCTGCATATACTCATCGGCCGTTGTCTCTGCCTACTGACAACGGCGCTACTTTACTTGATTAACTAAGATTTCTACAACCTACTACAGAAGGAATTTCCTCTCAATGTATGATGATTTTTGAAGTTGGAATTTTTGTAAAGTAGGGGTCAACAGTTGGAAAATTTTAAATTTGTCTGTGAAAGTCTGTGGTAAAGGACTTTCATAATAGAAAGTAATGGTATACAGAATAAGCCTAGAATTTCCCAGCTCCAGATCTCAAATCTCACAAAATTCCTAACTTTCAAGCTTTTAATCAACAGTGGTTGGAGGGGGGTTAACACCTCCAACCCGCCCGGTGCGAAGCCCCTTACCGTATGCCCAATACAACTTAAGTAATAGTTGAGTTAATATTTTTAGCCAAAGAAAAATATTTTCTTTACAGGTTTAAAACCATGCACAAATCAGGGTTTCCATGGTGATGTAAACTTAGCCTACGTCCACGCTTGCAATTTGGACGCTGCGTTCGGAACGCCGCGTCCAGGTCGCAATATTGTACTGCTTTGTTTTTATGAGGGTGGCTATGCTTGGCGACTAGCGACAGCGACAGATTTGAAAACGCTGAAGTGAGCCGTTTCAGGACGCAGCGACAAATACGCTCGCCTTTATTACTTATGGAGGCGGCCACACTTGCGTTAGTGTCGCAGCCTGTCGCGAGGACACTGTGTTTCCCGCCAGTCTGGAGTTGGATACTTGGGTGCTTGGTCAAGTTCTTAACAATGTTTGATACAGAGTTATTTATAAATTAATCGAGCGCTATATCACCACCCTGGAACCTGAAACATCATAACTACGCTAACAGGGATGTGAAGTACAAGCTCTGGATAGAAGTGGCAGTTCCATTAGTGGAAAGTTGGGATGGATTGAACGTTGAGAAGAACGAAATGAACATGGTAAGAACGTCTTTAATTAAATAAAAGTAAATCTTAACATATTATAAAAGACAAATAAACAAAAGATTGAAATGCTTGTCAAGGGCTTGTAGTGCATAGTTTTTTAAAAAAAAATTTATTCCATTAGGTAACAAATTTTTTTAATACCGTAAACCTAGCGATAAATAGCTTTTATAAATTTTATACCGAAAAATATTATAATATTTAATGTTTTCTACTAAATGTATAGTTTTTAAATTGTTATTTTTGCATTTGGGAATGCTTTTTAGGACCTATACGAACGTACATGATGAAGCAGATAACATAGACCCAAAATACCTCAACCCCAAGAGGAAACAAATGAAAAGTAAACTCGTTTGAAGAGCAAGTACTAGAACACCTCAAAGATGTGCACACAAAAGATGATGCTGATAATTTATCCTTATTGTCTCTTTTGCCCAGGTTCAAGAAACTTCCAGACGAAACCAAACTATGGACCCGCTTGAGAATGACAGAAGTCATGTAACAAGCCCTACATTCTGGCTCTCAATATCCAATAGGCATTCAATCATTCTCCTTACAGGAATCATACCCAACCATCACCAGGTTACCTTAAACCATCCTTCATAGAGAGATCTCAATCCCCCAACATCAGCTCCTTTCAACCATAATGTAAATGCTAATCAGAGACCAACTACCATCACTTCTTCATCAACCCAGCCACCAACCAGTGTCTCAAGAAGTACAAAAGCAACACTACCAAAAGCAATCCCCCAACATCAGCTTCCTTCAACCATAATGTAAATGCTAATCAGAGACCAACTACCATCACTTCTTCATCAACCCAGCCACCAACCAGTGTCTCAAGAAGTACAAAAGCAACACTACCAAGAGCAATCCCCCAACATCAGCTTCCTTCAACGATAATGTAAATGCTAATCAGAGACCAACTACCATCACTTCTCCATCAACCCAGCCACCAACCAGTGTCTCAAGAAGTCCAACACCAACACTATCAAGAGCAACCACCAACATCTGAGCATGAGAGTGAGTCAAGTGTATTTAGTGTTTTTAGGGACCTTGCTAACAATTATAACAATATTTCATTCTTTAAAACTTGTATTTTTCTTATAAATATTATTCCAAGTAAATTTTTACAAAAAAAAAAAAAAAGCATTTATAGTGTAAAATAATGTGTTGTATAAAGTATAATATATTGCTGCACAACAATTTAATGTGGTTCTACACTATAATCTGTGTATCATCTTACCTCACTGTTACCCAACTCTTTCTTCTAATGAAATTGAGTTGATGTTTTTTGATCTTTGCTTTTCAATTCTCCCTCTGACGTACAAACAAAGTTCGCGTAATGAGCCTACACGCGTTCTAAAATATGGAAAGAACGATCTTAGTATTTTTTAATCTCATGAAATAAAGTATGAAACTGTCCAAAATCAAGTCTCTGCATATTAATGGGATGGACACCGTATTTTCTAGATTTAAATTTCCTCTTTAGATAGCTAGATACTGTTATGGCTAACAACACATCTTCACGCCCTGGTGCCATGATAGCAACTGGTCCTAAAACGCGATATCTGATCGCTCGAGCGTGGCTAGAAGAAATAAAATGTGTTCCACGCAACCTGGTCATCGTGTTCTGAACTCAGGTCGCAAGCGTGACCGTAGGCAGAGAATGAAAAGTTGAAAATTCTCTGAGAAAATCAGATTTTCATTGGAAACTACTATTTTTGGCAAAATTCTGTATCCTTAGCCTTTAAAATGAGGGTTCGTTTGTCAAAATCGTTTTAGTCATTTTCTCGTAGTTTCACTACCGAAAAAGGGCTTATCAAAATTACCCATAATAGCGAAGGCAAACATTTAAAGACAAAAAAGAGGAAGTATTGAAATCAACGTTGCAAAATATATATGTATTTTAAACCTAATTTTATTGGTTTGATAAATATACTAATAATTGCCGTAATCTTCTTATTTGATGCACCATACCACTAAAGTAAGAGTTGAGTTGGTATTATTTGTAGCCAGAGAGAAATATTTTATTTACATATACACTCATGCACATGTGAAGGTTTCCATGGTGATGCAAACTAAGAATGAAAAGTTGAAAATTCTCTTAGAAAATCAGATCTACGTTGGAAATTACTATTTTTCCCCGACATCCTGGACCCCTAAACGTGTTTAATGGTGCCAACAAAATGCTGTAATTATTTTATGAGGATAACTAACTTAGACCTAAGGGTAGTTTGTTAAAGATTTATTTTTTGAAAATTTTCCTTCAAGCTATAATACCACAATATGAGAAAGTTTGTGCGATTGTTTCGTACCGTTTATTTACTTCCTCATATAAAGAGTAAGTGTTGTAATCATAAACAAATGTTGATTTACATATTATGATGAATCTTTACGTTTTATGTGTCCCCAAGCCCAGAAAAAGTGGATTTCACAGTTCTTTCTCCTCTAGATTGCCTGTCTGTCCTTGGCCACTCATCTAAAACAGTTTATTGGATTTTGTTCACTCTTGTATTTGGATGTTATATGGCTATACCTTAGGTTATTAATTTTATTCTAGCTAAAAAGCCTTTAATTTAAGGGTAGTTTAGTATTGAGTGATTTTCAAATATTCAAAATATTTTTAAAATGGCTATTATTATTTTGTTTAAAATTTATATCTTGAGGGTGTTTGACATGTCAAATAAAACTGTATACTTTTTTAGGGGGAGGGGGAGAATTATTTTAATGTTAGTTTATTGCTGACAAAACATTTTTCTAAATATGAAAAATTCAAAAAATTCTCCAAAGATTTGGCTAAAAATGGGTATCTGGTAAATTTTTAACTATATAAATAGTTTTACATGTTATTTTTCTTCGTAAAAATTAATTTAACAGTAGTTTATTGATGACTATTTTTATTTGGATTTTTATGAAAATATATTTAAAAACTTTGTTAAAAATTGCTATCAGAGTATGATAAATAATATATATGTGTTTATTTTTTTTAAATATTTTTTTAAATTAATCTTGTAAGTTTGTTTGAAATAATTATCTAGGAAATGTTTGACCTCTCAAATAAAACTTTATACTTTGTTCTTGGGGATAAATCTGATGACAGATTTTTTTTTAATCTAAATATTTTAAAAGGGCTCAGACTATTTGGTTCAAAATGAATATCTGGTAAGTTTTTAACAATTTAAATAGGTACTTTAATATTTATTTATTTTGAAATTTCGTAACAGTTAAATAATTGCTGACTTTGGAAACTTTCGCATTTAAAAAAAAAAAGCTTAAACGATTATGTTCAAAATTGATATCAGATTACAATTTTAGATGATCAATAACAATATTATATGTATATTTTTCAAAAATAATTTTAAGTGTAGTTTACTTTAGACAGATTTTAATTTTTTTTTAATATTTGGGAAATAGCCCTAAAGAATCAGTTCAAAATGGGTACCTTGGAATAAGTTTTTATGATAAATAAGAATTTGTTTTTATATTCATTAGTTATAAATAGTTATAAGGTAGTTTGAATATAATTAATTTTTGAAAACTTGATTTTTTTAAATGGCTTAAACAATTTTGCTTAAAATTTAATATTTGAAGAATTTTTATTGCGAGTAACAAGACAATTTATTTAAAAGAAAAACACTCTTAATGTTAGTTTACATAAAGTATATTTTTGAAAATTTTCCTCCAAGATATATATAATATACACTATGTGAGAACTTTTGTATGATTATGACGTACCATTTATTTAAAAAAGGATATTTCTCCACACGTTTTTTATACTTATATCGTTTGTATAAAAGTTTGTTTCTTCTTATTCACTTCCGTTAGATTTTTATTACAAAGACTCCTTGTTTGAGCATCATCATATCATGAGGTTTATCTACGAGTAATCTTCCGGCATCACCAACAAATGTATTATTGTCGAAATAGGTTCTACTTTTTGCACAACGTTGGATTATTAAGGTGGGGATGTATGGGATGAGAGAAAAGGTGTTTTTTTTTTGTTGAAGATTTTAATTAATTTTTTTTTTTTGCCAAAAAAATAAAATATTGCTTCAGCACAAACATAGAGTTTAATTTTCTTCACATTGTGATATCAACAATTGTTGAATATCTGTCAAGGGTGTCCTGGAATTTAATGATAACTTTTTCTCTTCATTTAAAACGTTTCTCATCTAATGCTACTATGCTCATGACAGATATTCAACAACTGTTGATATCATCGTGTGAAGAAAATTAAATTCTATGTTTGTACTGGAGCCATATTTGATTTATCTTAGCCAAAAAAATATTTAGCTACAAGAATTGCAAGAACTCTGGCCTTTTCTCGCGTTCCTTAGTTTGTATGTATTGTAGTAATATAATCAGTAGAGTCCAGGGTGAACTTAGGTGGTTACCTAGGGCGCAAAGGTGCTAGGGGGCCATTCAAACCAAAACCAATTTTGTTAGTATTTGAAAAAAAAAATTAAATTAAAGAAACTAATAATGATTTCTAACTAAAGAAATACATAAAATAAATATTGTATCTAATACTAAATAAATATAATATATATAATATTGATTAATAACATAATCAGGTGACCTGGTGGTCTAGGGGTAAGGTGTCGGACTTCTGAGCTGGCGACCGAGGTTCAATCCTCGGTCCCGGCACAGATTTATCTGATTACCAAACCCTTCCTTCACCTCTGACAAGATGTGTATTAATCACAACTTGTGAAAGTGAGGAATGCCAGGCCTCCACCGTGGTTCGGATTCCACGTTAAACTGTAGGTCCTCCATTTCATCTCACAATCACCCTACCATTACACATTAGCGTAAGTGCGTATAACCCGAACGGGTAGTAAGACGCGGTGCTAATAATAATAATAATAACATAATCACTTGGATATTTAATTAAAAGCTTCCGAAAATATTAAGTGAAAATGTGGAAGGGATAATATTTGTGTACACATTGATTAAGGGGGGAATGAAGGATTCACCACTTATTTTTTAAATATATTTATATTGTTTTTTATTGTTTATTATTATATTTGTCTGGTATTTTGGCACCCTTATATTATTTTGCGTCACGCATAGAGTGCGGTTTATTTGTACTATACGGAATACAACTGGAATAGAGAAAGGATCGTTTGTCTATACAAGTGGAGCACAAATTACAAGTCTCGCCTAGGGTGCATTTAACCTTCGCGCCGGTCCTGGCAGGGTTATAGATTGTATGCTTGTCAAAAAAAAAACACCAAATATGCTACTATGATCGTTGCAGAGCGCAATAATCTCTCAAACGCACTGTCTTTTATCCAGAACTCCCCGTGGTGAACTTTTTTTTTTTCAATTATCTCTAAGACGTCATAAGCTTCACATACACAAAGTATAAAGTATTTTAGACACAAATTGGGATCTTTCCAAGGTACCCCAGATATTTAGTTGGCTTCCCAAACTACTGGGTCATTGAGACTGGCTGAGGAGGTGAGAATGAGAACGGAAATGCAATGTAACCTGCCCGGGATTAGTACGATTAATGATATACTAATAATATCCCTATCGGTAGCTCAGTGGTAGTGATGTGGTATTGAAAGAAAAGTATCGATACTGTACTCATTAAAAGTATCGGAAGAAAAATATCGATACCCTACTAGTATCGAAAGAAAAGTATCGATAACAGTAAGTATCGGTATCGAAATTTTAAACTGGAAAATTGTATTTTTTTAAAAATCTAGTATTTATAATCTCCTACCCGCGTTGGTGGCCGCGTGGCTTAGTGCACTAATATCGTGTTAAACTCAACTGCCAAAGACGGGGAGATCGGAGTTTTAATCCCGGTCGGGTGCATTGAGGGTGATTTTCCCTAATTGGCTTTCCACTCTTCCTCCACGCAAATGCAGTTGTATTGCCTCTAAATTAATCCTTCCTAATCCCTAACCCATTAGTGTAATTAGTACATAGGTGTATAACCTGAACAGGTAGTAAGACGTGGGGCTAGGAAAAAATCTCAAATTTTGCATCATAACCATATTTTCATTTTTATTTAAACACTGAGAGTTATAATGGTTTTTAATATTTCAAAACAAATTTTATGAGATGCTTTTTTCGCTATCCAACTTCTTAAAAAATACTCCCATAATTCACTTTCAGGAGATACAATTTTTTAACTACATTCGTCGTTTGTAAACTATATCAAGAACGATTATTAACTATTAACAAACAATAGACGAATGGACGCTATGCCCTGATTCATCTGCACACAAACCTTTTCTGCTTCATCTGCTTAGAGCACCTTGTGAGTTCATTGAGTTAGGCCTGTACAAAAGCTTCTTTCGCTTAGTTTGTGATGACCGTTATCATTGATAAGAGAAGTGTTAGTAGACTGGTCTCCTCCACTCGTCCCGTCAACCGGTCAGGCGACCTGTATTGATACACAAACACCCAGCATGACTGAAGATAACAAAAAAAGTTATTTCTTTCGATACCGATTCATTACCGGAGTGTGTGTACTAAAGTAAAAGCATTGGGGAAAAAAAGTACCAAGTAAAAAATACTAGTATCGAAAGAAAATTTCGATATTAGTAAAGTATCGATACTTTTTTCACAGCCCTAGTCCTGAGGTGGGAGCTTTACACCATGGCCAACAAGGTGGACGTTTCACGTTCAAAAGTTTGCGTTTGACTCTCAAATATTAGACAACTTTGAGATGTGGAGTTGGAGGAGAATAAAGAAGATAAAGTGGACTTATTGGGTGAATAATATAAGATTTCCCAAGAGGAGTAAATGGAAATAAAACCATTTTGCAGGTATCTACTAAGAAAGACTCACAAGATGGGTCAAATTTTTAGAGTAAATATCTTACTGAGTGATGGAAGAGAGAAGGGAACAGGGAAGACGATGAATGGAGCTCATGGATGACCTCAAACAAGGAAAGAAATGAAGTTTCAGGATATAACAGGGCAACAAATCTGCCGATAAACAGAACATTTACCGTATTATTAATCATATGTACACTCCATCTACTGTAGGAATGTAGGTGACAGCTAGCAAAAGTTACCATATCTACTTTCATGTATCCCTTCGCTAAACCATATGATCCGGAAAACAATATATTGATTTGTTGTCATTTTTGTCAGGCAAAACTTTCACAACAAACAATTTGTTTTTAACTATGTTTTTCTTTCAACCATTTTTACATCTTCTGTTAACTGATAGTTACCACCACCACTCCTATGGCGAACGGACAATACATATCTGTACAAGTATATTGAATCATTGTTTGAATACCATACTATCCGCTTTGGTGGCCGCATGGTCTAAGGCACTGCTCTCACACTATACCGGACTGCTGAAGGCAGGGAGATCGGGGTTCGATCTCGGTTGGGTGCACTGAGGGTGGTTCTTCTTAAACATGTAAAGAAGAAAAGTTTAGAAAATGTTTTTCATTCCTTCAGCTAAACTTAAAAAACGATGTGTACATTTTGTGGCTGTCCCGGGAGTCCAAATGGCCTACACCACCAAACAATACCAAAATAATTGTATCCATACGCACAGGGGTGACACAGATTCACCATTAATGAAAGAAATGGTGTGGGGATTTTCAACGACAAGGATGGGTAGTAAGACAGATATCCCTCACTTCTAGTTAGAAAATCTTACGTTTGAGCTAAATCAATAGATCTTAATTATCACCCACCGATAAGCGAATGTGCAGTTTTTGGCTCTTTAACTGTATAAATGAGCTTGATGGTAACATTTTATGTTCCGAGGGCAATGCACGCTCAATACAAACATAGAATTTAGTTGGCGCAGTGAGCTGAAGGTACTTGTTTGTACTAGCTTACTAGCCACCCGGGAGATAAGTCTGAGAGGGAGTTGGGATGTCGCTAACATCAGAGGGAGTTGAGATGTCGCTAACATCAGAGGAAGTTGGGATGTCACATCAGGGGAAGTTGGGATGTCGCTAACTTCAGGGGGGATGTCGCTAACCTTAGGTTTGGGAGAAGTTTGGTTCCTAAGTACCGTGGGTGGTTCCCTGTGCCATGGAAAAGTAAAGGGATGGAAAGAGGGTGTTTGACCTGGTATTCACGTCCAAAGCGAGATGATATCTGCAAGCACCAAGCTCCCAAACACGTCAACGGCAGATTTGAAAAACAAGACAACTAACATCCTCCTAGGGATTTGAACCGAAAAGGCACATTCCCTCATAAAAAAAATAAAAATTCTCCACGCCAGCATTCTCACGTGAATTCGAACTAATGAGGCATACTCCCAAATTCTAATGGGACTATATCAAATTGGGCAATAATGCAATGACTGGGAAGTATTGAACACGAAAAGCGTACATACGATTACGTCACTATATTGTAGATATTTATTCTTACTATATATTTGTTACTTTTAGATGTAAAATTGAAGACATTTAAAATAGGAACTAAGTGTATGTGCTCGTAAATTCTAGATAAACTTGAACTGTTGAAACTCTTTTGTTTAGTAGAACTTGAACTTGAATAAGTTTGATCTAGAACTAGTTAACTATTTTTAGGGTGGTTCCTAGCACTGGTCATTGAAAAATCTCTCTATAATATAAACATGAAGGCCCTTATTCTTTGAATCATCAACTAATCTCTTTTTTTCTTCTTTTTTTTGCTTGGGAGCTGAAATTTGACATAGTCGTTTCTTCTGGGCCATTTATAATAACTACGTTGTACATGCAAACACTTACAAAGTGTCTCTAATGGGGTGAAAAGGGGGTCAAGATATTCAGAGTATGTCAACTGTAGCTATTGTAACATCCCGGCCCCAGTCAGCCATAGAGAAATGTAAAACTTTTCTCCAGCCAAGGGTAAACCGTGGTCATTCCAATTAACCTCTAAACCAGGGGTGTCAAACTGGTTTGATCATAAGGGCCATATTGAAAACAAAAAATATTTGAAGGGCCACACTAAAAAAGTAATCCTCATAAGTAAAGATGGCTTGTGGGACCAAGTCCTTTGAATCCTACTTAACTTTTCTAACTCTCCCCTCTCCCCTCCTCATCACCCTTTTCTTTCCTCTTCACTAAAAAGGTTCCGTCACTACTGCACACAATAATATGTTCCCCAAAATATAGTATTGGAAAAATGCATAATGAACTGGTAATCTGTGCTGCCAGTATGTTTTGAAGGTGAATCAGCCATGAAGGGTCAAATAAATTAGAAAAGTCAAGTGTAATATTATGTTCATTATTTTGCTCGTTGCTTAAATAATGGGTTGGTCTATTCTTGCATAATGTTAAGTTAAAATTAATTTTTAATTTTTTTTTTTGAAACATTACAGAGTTGATTTGTATGTTCATTATTTTGCTCGTTGCTTGAATAATGGGTTGGCCTATTCTTGCATAACGTTAAGTTAAAAATAGTTTATTTATTTATTTTTTGAAACAGTATAGAGTTGATTTACAGCCTCATAGAGTGCTCCTCAACTCAACACGTAGTTATCGAAACTATCATGAAGAGTACAGGAATAAAGTTAAAAGCTTGAACCTATCTACAGATGAGAATTCTTTTCATGAAAACTTCTCAGCTACTGTGCACGTTTTAGACAAGGTGATAAAACCACCAGACTTTCAGAAATATAAGCTAAAGTTTTCTTTTTAAGTTTTTCAAGGTCAACAAGGAACTTCAAGATTATAATTTAAACTCTTGACCTCCATCAGTAAAGTCAGGTTCCTGCGAACAGCATTTTGTGCACAGCGTTTTGACGATACGTTTTTTGTTGGGGCGTACAGCAAAGATTTAAGAACACGAGAAGAAAGTATAATTGAAATCCCAACACTTAAAAATGCTTGGATAGTCGGAAAAACGAACACTTTGCAGAAACAATTAAAATAGAATTAGTATAAATGGAGTTTCCTTCATTCAAGGTATTGAGCAACGGTTCAATCAATAAACAATTGTTACAAGGGCAGACAATATGTTTAAACTTAACATTGACACACCCGCCTCGGTGCCGTAATTGTCTAACGTGCCAGTCGTGTTGAGCTAGACCACCGAGAACGGTGAGATCGAGGTTCGAGTCTCGGTCGGGTGAACTGTGGGTGTTTTTTCCTAAATTGATTTCCATTCTCCCTTCACGCAAATGCGGGTTGCCTTCCTCTATATTCAACCTCCCCAATTGCTAATCCATTAGTACTTAAACGTATAACCCAAACGGGTAGTAAGACGCGGTGCTAAATAATAATTGACACAGCTGATATTTCACTTTTACTAAGCTTTTTCGGCCTTCATTTTAAGTAATTAGCAGAATAAATAAAAAAATTTAATGCACAGTACATAGCAAAGATGTGTATTGTGGTACACTTATTAACAAGGATGTGAAGAAAGGCTAGACTGATTTAAGACTATTGGTGTGAACTATTTGGATTTCGTATTTGGTAATTAATAAATGTGTTCGAATAGAGTGAAAAATGGCACCTAGTCACAGGAATAAATCACGGGACATTTGGTTTAGTGCGCCAATGTTCTACCTCTGAGCTATCCAGGGATCGTCCCGTGCTCAGGGATATTCTTCACTCATAGTTTAAGGCAGAGTCTGTGATGGACGTGTGAATTTCATTGGCTACTAAGGACTATCATTGTTACCATAAACACAGGTGACTCAGTTGTGGCTCTATGTTGCCAACATTACAATTAATATGTACATTGTACATTCCAAGCGAATCTAGATGGAGGAAATGAACGCTATACAATTAGGTATTTTTATGAAAGACAAAGCTTGGGGATTAATGGTTATAGTTACGGATATCAGCCGTATTTGCGTCATATTCGAATAAATTGAAAAAAATAACACCTGAATACGGGAATAGAACCCTGGACCTTCGACTTAGCCCATCAATGAACTGAGCTATCCAAGGTTCGTTCTGTGTCCAGCTGTCATTTTTCAATCCATTCGAATATGATTCAAATACGGCTCATGTTCGTAATTATAATAATTCATCCTCCAAGCTTCGCCTTTCATGTACACATTAATTGTATAGTGTTTCTTTCTTGTAGATTAAAATTATGCCACGGGGGCCGCCTTGGTAAGTGAAAAATTGCTGCGCAAACATTCGGTTCTAATGCAATAATTAATTCTACGATGCGTTAATTTAAAATATGATTCAAGCCAAAGTAAAGTTGAAAGATTCCAACAGGGCTCTTTTTCCTTAGCAACCATTTAATTTGAGTTTTATTAAGCCTGTGCGGACCTCCGAAAGTTTGTATCTTAATATTGGAAGATTCGGATTATATTTTAAATTTCAAATCTAAATAAATCTTAGATTCGGATTCGATGGGTTTAGCTCAACATTCGAATTTATAGTTCATTCATACTTAACAAATTAATATTATCAGACTGGAAACCAGTTACTTAGTAGAGTGTATAGAGAAACTATTAACTTGAGTTGCAAGTCCTGTGGAACAGTTGTCACAATAAATATCTTGTATTTAGAAAAGTGGCTAGGTCCACTTTTTAATAGATACCATGCGTTTTTTACAACATAATTAAATAAATGGTACGGCACACCGCACAGACTTTCTCTCTCTTTCTATAAACTCGTAAGATTTCTGAACGGAATAATGTACATTGTATCATCACCACTCCACATAAGAACACGCATAAAATAATATACAATGATATAGAATCAATGAGAAAAGAGGCGCATCTTTGTCCACATAAGAACATTTCAAACAGTTTAATGTCTTCCACAAGGGTCAACACTTCGTATTAAAATTTCGATTTCTGGTTAAAATTTTAACATTTTAAAAGGTGTTGCAGATCTTCAAGTCATCGCATTGATATTTAATTATTCATTTATACATTTTGACTAATAAAAAATGTAAATATTGACTATTGAGTCTAAAATGGAGATAGATCATTGCTATGCAAACATTTCTCCTAAGAGATTTAAGGAAAAATAACATACTTTTTTTAGATACTTACTTATATTTAATTACTCTATGGCATTGGAGTATTATTGCGTTAAATCTTAAGTAGTATATGTTTACAACTAAAGCTCACAAAATTGTATTAATATATTTGCAAATATCTCAGAAACTGCTGTTTTTATAAAAATATATGTCAAATAAAAGTTTTTTATTTCTAATAGTCCTACAATTTTGCAATGATAAGTTGTTTAGTTTCTCCAATAGTTGTGGAGATACGGAAATTAACGCTTCTGTAATGTACCCTAAAAATAATTTTCATAGGAAAATGAAAATAGCCAGTTTATTTATAATCTTAATCAACGCCTAGATACGAATTTTAATCAAAATCGTTTAAGCAGATTTTGAGAAAACCAAATTTTTCTCTTTTCGTCCTTCAGTAAACTACCCTTAATTTTAAGTTTTTATAGACACACAGAGAGACGGCATTGCAAAGACTATTTTTTAGGGTTCGGGGGGTCATGAGACGTCGACATCCATCAACATTTCAGGTTAGTTTTTTTTTTACGGTCGCAATACTTAAACTTTAATGTCCAAAAAGTTAAAAAAATTCATATAATTGCGTATATATTGAAAGTTATTGATTTTATAAAAATATGTTTCGGATAAAATATCTGTATTATAAATATATATACATATTTGTAATGCTAAGTAATTTCATATCTCAAATAGTTTCGGAGCTATTTAAAAAAATGTTAATTTACGCATCAGACCGGAGCCCTTAAAGCCATTTTGCCGAAATATTGAGGGTAGCCATTTTGTTTGGAATATTTATTAATGTTTATAAATGAAATTTAATCAAAATCGTTGGAGCCGATTTTGAGAAAATCGACTTTTTCTCTTTTTTCCCTTCAGTAAACTACCCTTAATTTTAAGTTTTAATAGACACACAGACAGACGGCATTGCAAAGACTATTTTTAAGGGTTCGGGGGGTCATGAGACGTCGACATCCATCAACATTTCAGGTTAGTTTTTCTTACGGTCGCAATACTTAAGCTTTAATGCCCAAAAAGTTAAAAATATATATATAATTGCGTATATATTGAAAGTTATTAATTTTATAAAAATATGTTTCGAATAAAATATTTGTATTATAAATATATATACATATTTGTAATGCTAAGTAATTTCATATCTCAAATAGTTTTCGGAGCTATTATAAAAAATGTAAATTTACGCATCAGACCGGAGCCCTTAAAACGATTTTGCCGAAATATTGAGAGTAGCCATTTTGTTTGGAATATTTATTTATGTTCATAAATGAAATTTAATCAAAATCGTTAGAGCCGATTTTGAGAAAATCGACTTTTTCTCTTTTTGCCCTTCAGTAAACTACCCTTAATTTTAGGGGTAGATATCCAATTCCAAAAACCCCTCGGGGTAACCCTATGAAAACCCTAGATATCAAGTTTCAGCTAAATCGGTAAAATAGTTTAGGCTCTAGTTGGAGGTACAGACAGACAGACAGACAGACGGAAATTCAAAAACCACTTTTTCGGATTCAGGAAGTCATGAAACGTCAAAATTCATCAAAATCTCGAGTTCGATTTTTTTGACGATCACAATACTTTCTCTACCTGAAAGATAGAGAGAAAGTAAAAAGTGGTGTGAACTTTTGTTGATTACTCACTCTTCGAGATTTATTTATTTAATTTTTACTTTCTCTCTATCTTACAGGTAGAGAAAGTATTGTGATCGTCAAAAAAATCGAACTCGAGATTTTGATGAATTTTGACGTTTCATGACTTCCTGAATCCGAAAAAGTTGTTTTTGAATTTCCGTCTGTCTGTCTGTCTGTCTGTACCTCCAACTAGAGCCTAAACTATTTTACCGATTTAGCTGAAACTTGATATCTAGGGTTTTCATAGGGTTGCCCCGAGGGGTTTTTGGAATTGGATATCTACCCCTAAAATTAAGGGTAGTTTACTGAAGGGCAAAAAGAGAAAAAGTCGATTTTCTCAAAATCGGCTCTAACGATTTTGATTAAATTTCATTTATGAACATAAATAAATATTCCAAACAAAATGGCTACTCTCAATATTTCGGCAAAATCGTTTTAAGGGCTCCGGTCTGATGCGTAAATTTACATTTTTTATAATAGCTCCGAAACTATTTGAGATATGAAATTACTTAGCATTACAAATATGTATATATATTTATAATACAAATATTTTATTCGAAACATATTTTTATAAAATTAATAACTTTCAATATATACGCAATTATATATATATTTTTAACTTTTTGGGCATTAAAGCTTAAGTATTGCGACCGTAAGAAAAACTAACCTGAAATGTTGATGGATGTCGACGTCTCATGACCCCCGAACCCTTAAAAATAGTCTTTGCAATGCCGTCTGTCTGTGTGTCTATTAAAACTTAAAATTAAGGGTAGTTTACTGAAGGGAAAAAAGAGAAAAAGTCGATTTTCTCAAAATCGGCTCCAACGATTTTGATTAAATTTCATTTATAAACATTAATAAATATTCCAAACAAAATGGCTACCCTCAATATTTCGGCAAAATGGCTTTAAGGGCTCCGGTCTGATGCGTAAATTAACATTTTTTTAAATAGCTCCGAAACTATTTGAGATATGAAATTACTTAGCATTACAAATATGTATATATATTTATAATACAGATATTTTATCCGAAACATATTTTTATAAAATCAATAACTTTCAATATATACGCAATTATATGAATTTTTTTAACTTTTTGGACATTAAAGTTTAAGTATTGCGACCGTAAAAAAAAAACTAACCTGAAATGTTGATGGATGTCGACGTCTCATGACCCCCCGAACCCTAAAAAATAGTCTTTGCAATGCCGTCTCTCTGTGTGTCTATAAAAACTTAAAATTAAGGGTAGTTTACTGAAGGACGAAAAGAGAAAAATTTGGTTTTCTCAAAATCTGCTTAAACGATTTTGATTAAAATTCGTATCTAGGCGTTGATTAAGATTATAAATAAACTGGCTATTTTCATTTTCCTATGAAAATGATTTTTAGGGTACATTACAGAAGCGTTAATTTCCGTATCTCCACAACTATTGGAGAAACTAAACAACTTATCATTGCAAAATTGTAGGACTATTATAAATAAAAAACTTTTATTTGACATATATTTTTATAAAAACAGCAGTTTCTGAGATATTTGCAAATATATTAATACAATTTTGTGAGCTTTAGTTGTAAACATATACTACTTAAGATTTAACGCAATAATACTCCAATGCCATAGAGTAATTAAATATAAGTAAGTATCTAAAAAAAGTATGTTATTTTTCCTTAAATCTCTTAGGAGAAATGTTTGCATAGCAATGATCTATCTCCATTTTAGACTCAATAGTCAATATTTACATTTTTTATTAGTCAAAATGTATAAATGAATAATTAAATATCAATGCGATGACTTGAAGATCTGCAACACCTTTTAAAATGTTAAAATTTTAACCAGAAATCGAAATTTTAATACGAAGTGTTGACCCTTGTGGAAGACATTAAACTGTTTGAAATGTTCTTAGGTGGACAAAGATGCGCCTCTTTTCTCATTGATTCTATATCATTGTATATTATTTTATGCGTGTTCTTATGTGGAGTGGTGATGATACAATGTACATTATTCCGTTCAGAAATCTTACGAGTTTATAGAAAGAGAGAGAAAGTCTGTGCGGTGTGCCGTACCATTTATTTATATTTGTGTTTACATTTTTTTAAATTTATTCTTATGTCCAAAATCTTCATCAACATTTTTTGAAATATTTTATTATTATATTGGATTCGATAACTTAACATAGTAAAATATTCAACTCTGATTTGATTTAAAACATTAACATAGTAAGCCTTAAATAAATGGTTCGATTCGGATCTGAACCTGTTTTTAAAATAAAATATATGATTTTTTTAAGGAGTGGTATTCGTCTAAGACTCGATTTACTAAAAAATAAACTTAGCATGAGATTCGATTCATATTCGATTCGACTAAATTAGCCAAAATTCAGATTCTATTTGAAACTGAAAACTATGGATTCGCATTTGCTCCAGTTTTATTACTAGAATTTTTTCGTTAAAATGTGACATTAGCTCATTTCCAACGTATTTTTAAACATAGTTGTGAAGCTATGAGACTAGGCTTGATAAAAAAAAGGGGGGGGCTCTAGATTTAACCTTCTTCTAACAAATATAGTAATTTTTCGATAGGCTTAAAACAGAAAATTTAAAGTTATTTGGGAACTAGCAGTGAGTGAGCTTTCCTCTTTACCTTGAGACATCAAGTTTCTTAGGTTGCTTTCCCTTCTTACTTATTGACATGATAAAAGGTGGTTGTAAATGAAGGGTTAAAGGGAGTATAAGTATATATATAATAAAGAATTAGTTCCATAAAACGACACAGACCATTGTATTTTAAGCTGTGTAATCCCTGAAAGTGATTTATACTTTCTCGCTGACCACCTTAAAGTTTTGTAGAGTTCAACCAAATACAAAATTTGCAATTAATCAATCATTTTTATACTAGATACCTTTCTAAATATTTATAGGTAATATATTTTACTGAACAGTGCGTGTATTGTCATCTAAGTTACAGGTATTTAATAATAAGGTGTATTAGATCTAAGAGGTGAGGATACAAAACGAAAATAATCTTGTTGGTATAAAGTAAGAGGGAGCGATGGAGAGTGTTAAAATTGCAGTGCACTCCCCTCCCCCTCATTCCCCTCATTCCTACCCAAGTGGAAATTTCTAGGTACGCAAGTGACCATACATGTTTTGAACGTTGCTGAAACAACACTTTACCTGTGCATATAGCATTTCTTACATTTTTTTACAATACAAAATTTGAGGTCTAGACTAAATCGGACTAAGAGAAGAAACAAACATTTCATTCCACAACCTAAAACATAAATATAAGTCAACTTCCTAGAAAGAATGTTAAACATGTGGGGCTTTCAAACTTTGTCTACCTTTAACAATTTCAAAATACTTCGAGTATTGTTATACATATCACCACTCTCTATGACTAGTACACTATATAGGCTCTTTTTTTATTGAATTATGCAACCAACCAAAAAGATGAGAAGAGATAATTAAAATGTTCTATATGACCTAATTAAAACCAAATTATTAAGGACTTAGGGGAACAAAAAGAAGTAAACTCTTACTACCCATCCTGGCCCTTCGCATTTAATTATGCCAATGGTATTGGAGGGAGGAAGTTAAAATTTAAAATAAACTTACATGCATTTGCGTGAATGAAGATTATGAAACCGCTTAGAAAAAACAACAACATCCTAAGTACAGCTTGCAAGGATTCACCTACCCTCCGAGTAAAATGATAAGGTAATAACAATTGACAATGAATTTACAAGACTCTTACCCCCAAAGTAGGGCTATTAGCACATGGGACCACACTGAAAATCACTTGTACTTCAAGTACATTTTTCTCTCCACGTCTCACTTCCGGTTTGGGCTACAAGCAATATTCACATATAATAATTACGTTAAAATGGATCAGGAAGGTATAACTTAAGAAAATGTACCAAAGTTGGCGTGGAGGGGGGCTGAAAATTATTTCTTAAAAATACACCCTCAGTACAATCAACCGGGACTCAAATGCCGACCCTTGCCTCACCAGCAAATCAGACTAAATAGGTTTGACTCTTAGACCACGATGCGGGTCTAACCTATTTCTACAGGGGAAGATTAAATTTTGTTCTGACTGAGACTCGAAACGGTGTCTCCATGTGGTGCGTCTGAAGCCCCCCCGCTCTTAACAAGTGTCAGGGAATATGACACACTTAACACAATATTATTATTATTATTATTATTATTATTATTATTATTATTATTATAACCGCGTCTTACTACCCGTTCGGGACATACGCACTTACGCTAATGTGTAATGGTAGGGTGATTGTGAGATAAAATGGAGGACCTACAGTTTAACGTGGAATCCGAACCACGGTGGAGGCCTGGCATTTCTCACATTCACAAATTGTATTAACACAATAAGTTGATGGAGCGTTGTTTGTAGTAGATTACTCAAACTGTTAAAGAGGCTCGTCCATAAATAGTTACAGTTCAGTAGATTATAAAGTGGTTCGATGAACTGCAATATGCACGCAGGCAAATTATAGATACGGTTGTAAGGAATGTTTTTATCATCTCACGAGGAGGTCAGGACGTTTAGGAGGTCAGTAAAAATGTGTTTGTTTTCATTTTAATAATCACGTTTAACACACCGGTATCTTTTCTATTTTTACTACCAACAAGTATTACTACCTGTCCGGCCCATGGGTATTTTACTTAAAATACTAGAGTCGGGATAAGGAAGGTAGACTTTTAGAAGAAATGTACCCACACTTCTGCACAGGGAGAGTTATAAATAACTTAGTAAAATCCATGTCAGAATACTCGACCGAGATTCGAGCCTCGAATTCCCTGTCATCAGTAAATTAGAGCAGACAAGCCTGATAACTTCTAATACATCTATGGCCTCACACCTTAGACTGCATGATCACTGCTGCAGGTACCTCAAAAGTAGGAAAAAGAAGCTTGGTGTAGGCATGCGTACCTAAGAAACCTTATGATGTGCACCTCGGGCGTCTATATTTATAATTTTGCATTTTATTACAAGTTTAACGTCCTAAACCACGTGATCCCTGGTGTGGTTAACTTCAAAACCAAGAAACATAGACAGTGAAAATCTTGCACAAACCTCAGTGTATACCTCGGAGGCTGAATGCTTTAGACCACGTGACCACAGCCGAGGGAAATTTTAACGACTTTGCCAACTTGGAGATTTCGAAGCTATTTTGTAAAGCGGGTTGCATCTTGACTTGACGCACCTAAGCGCACTAAGCGCTATCACACTTAGACACCAATGTACAAAATAGAAAGAGAGAGAATAAAATGAGTATTTCACCATGAGGGGGCTCGTGTCTATGTGCTGATAAATCTTCCCCTCTTCCTCTGACGAGTTTACACAGTCACTTTAGTATCTATTTGAGCATTGAAAACATTGACTTGATTTTTGAATTTACTTTTTTCTTGTTTCCTATTCTAGATAGACATATACTACCACGGACTTTTTAAACTACAAACTGATAGGTAGAGTCCTACAAGCCATTTTCGTGACCAAGGCAAATATCCCAAGTTGTAGAGGATTTATAAAAAAGTACGTTTACAAAATAACAACTTAAAGATAAAAATAATAATTTTGTGACGCTGTAGGACTATTTTTAAATTTATTTAAGGATTCATGGCTTTTGTTTTAAAGTTATATCTCTATAACTCGCCGAGTAAAACGTAAATTCGTTAACATCGGAAATTCTATCTTGACCGGTCGTGATGTCATATGTAGGCAAAGAAAGCTGAAACTTGTCTGACGTACATTATGAAAACTAAGGCTGTGCAGCTTAAGGTTTGTTTTTAACTTTTTCATATTATATTACGAACATGAAGACTTAAAGTGCGTGATCACTGGTTTGTGCTATTAATTAAGTACTTGTCCTCTTTATTTTATAGATGTAAGTAAATAATTTTTTTTTTCATTGGTTTGCGCTATCTACTAAATAGAAGATCACTTAACAATGCACAGAACGTTTATCTGAATTCAATATTAAATCGTTTCTGAATGGTGTAAAAATGTACTAGTGTTTCTTGATGTAAGGAAATCGTGAGATTATGTCTAGAAGTAACAGGAACGTTATTTACACTAATTGAAACTAATTTATATTGTGAATTTAAGACTAGCTTTTGTTGTATTTTGATTAAGTGGCCAAGCTTGTAGTAAGATTCGTTGCCTCATGGTTAGGTTTTATGATAACATTATGTTTTCTCGCACATGATTTTTTTTTTCTTTGCTGTCCAAAGCAATGACTTCTTGAAAAAACATTAATGGGGTTCTCCTTGGCTAAGGGAGTTTTTTTATAATTATATTTAAATTGATCTTTGAGAAAGTAAACTTGACATATATGTTTTTCTTTCAAACTTATCTGATAGTTCTAAAATATCATAGTTATCAGAGTGCAGTATCCATCCAATATATCTTAAATGTATAAGAGATAACTGTAAATGTGTAGTCTATAATATATGTTGTGTATTTATTTATCTAAAAAAATCCCTAGACCATAATATGACTTTTGTAAAATTATTAGTTATAGCTATTCACTATAAATATAAACAGGGCTGTTTTTACTACAGTTTTAAAGTTTATAATTAATACTTAGAAAATAATTTTAAAACTTAATTTAAAAACTCAGTAATTATTATATTCTTGTCTTATTGAAACGTAAAAATCACATCAAACTTATATTTTGTCAATGTAATAGAGTAACAACATTTATACTGAAATTAAAAGTGAGCTAAAATAAATCAGTAGTTGGGACGCCCCATTGGAACCCCACTTCCGCCAACGGGTCAAAACACTTTTTTTCGTAATCATTGCGTGTTATGTCGCAACCCTTCTCCCCTGGGTTTTCCCAGTGATTGCACAATGTTGTTCTGTGATTGGCTTTCCCCCTCCTACCCCTCCCCATCCTGGCCCTCCCTCTCCTGCCCCTCCCCCTCCTGCCGTTGACCCCCCCTTTCCAGACATGTTGGTTCTTGTTCCAGACATTTTTTTAAATTTGTGGTCATTGGTTATTTATGTATTCTCGTTCGTTATTAATGTGTGCTCAATATATTATTTATTTGTACTCATTGGTTAATAATGTGTGCTCAATAAGGATTGGGACGGGGCTTGGAGTTTTTTTATTGGCATGCGCTCCACAGCGCCGCTAGTGAGCTGTACTCATTGGTTAATAATGTGTGTTCAATAAGGAATGGGACGGGGCGTTGGAGTTTTTTATTGGCATGCGGTCCACAACACCGCTAGTGAGCATCCTCTCTGGCCGGACGCAGAGCATAGAGTGTGACCGCTGAGCAGCAGCCCGGTCACAGAGCGCGTAAGACCTCCCTTCACCAACACTACTCGCGAGAACAGCACGACCTTTACTACCGGCAGCTCTCGGTTGAATGTACAGGCCCTCCTTTCACTTTTCCCCTCACTCCCCCCCTTCCTTCAAAGCATGTGTCACAACCCCCTATGTGGGAATGGGTTTTACCGGTGTTGCAACCCCTTATTTGGTAATGGGTTTGTCCGGTGTCGCAACCCGGCGACAGTTTGGCGGATTGACAAAACGAGTCGAAACGAGTTGAAACCGTGAGCTAGGTCATTGACCCTGGAAACTCTCCCCCGGCAATGGGTTTTTCCGATAACGTCATCGCTCTGTCGCAACCCTGCGCCAATTTGGCGGGTTGGCAATACAAGTCGAGACAAGAATATATCATGATGTCGCAATCCGTCCCTTCTATGTGGCAATGGGTTTTCCCTGGTGACTGGCGTCAGTTTGACGGGTTGACAAGACAAGTCGAGACAAGAATAGATCGTGATCTTGAAACCGTGAGCTATGTCATTGACCCTGGCAAACCTCCCCCATCTGCAATGGGTTTTTCTGGAGTCGCAACTAGAGAGCATTGGCACAGCTATAATTATGCACAAGCAGGGGCCTCGGAAGCCTTACGGTTATTTATAATCCTCAGTTAGTGGCCTCCATCCCCCACCGTAAAAGTATACTGAAATTGTTTGTATGGTATCGTCCGTCGACATGCACGGATGTAGGTATCAGCCACGGGGAAGAAATACCTACAGTTTACACGGCAGGGATTCAATTTCCCTCAGCCGGAATTAGATGTGCCTGACAAACGGGCAAGGAATAGTGAAAGTATTTATGAGAGGTAAGTGTACCCGCATTTGCATGGAGGGAGAGCTGGAAATACCACAAGTGTTCGAACTTCTCAACCAATCATACAGGCAGAGCTCCGCTTAGTTACTTGTACAATTCATAAGACCTAAATTGATTTATGTGTTATTATTATTTTTTAAATTCGTGGTAGAATATGTTTGATTGGAGAGTCAAAGACAGAAAGGAAATGCGGCGTCTACAGCAAAATCATCGGTCGGAGTGCTGTTCTAGGGACAGAGAGAGACAGAGAGAGAGAGGGAGAGAGAGAGTTCGGTTGTAGACATTAAAACGCAAACATAACAGTTTTATAATATTTATTCACACAACACTTAAACAACAAAGAAATTTTATTTTCGCGATATATTTTGATATATATAACTTTGACAATACATAAGTAATACAATTATACATTTAAATTCACAAATATATAACTTTCACGTAAATTAATATGTTGTTTTTAAGTTTTAAATATGAAACTATATCTGTTGACATAATATATAACATTTACACTAAGCAAACTAGCAACTCAAACAACAAAGAAATTCAGTTAATTAATGTTCGCAAAAAATATTTTGATATAATAATATATTAAAATTTTACAAAAAAAAATCATAATTAATACAATTATGTGTATCTTGAAATTATTTTAAATATATATATAACTTTCACGTAAGTTAATATGTTGTTGTTAAGTTTTAAATAGGAAACTATAGCTGATGACATGTTATATAACATTTACACTAAGCAAAATAGCAACTCAAACAACAAAGAAATTCAGTTAATTTATGTTCGCAAAAAAAAATCATAAGTGATACAATTATGTGGATCTTGAAATTATTTTAAATATATATAACTTTCACGTAAATTAATATGTTGTTGTTGTTAAGTTTTAAATAGGAAACTATATCTGATGATTGAATAGTTCCAAGCGAAAAGTCGCAAATAAGCTGCGTGTGAAAGCTCATTCGTGAGATTGAGGAGTGTGAGACGTAATCACAACTTGTTTGTGTGTGTGTGTGTGTGTGTGTGTGTGTGTGTGTGTGTGTGTGTGTGTGTGTGTGTGTGTGGGCGTGTGTGGGCGTTTTCATATTACATAATCCTTGTCTATCTTAGCTCTAGTTTTTATACCTTTTTTGTGTGTTTTTATATACTATGTCATTTTGTTAAATTTCATTTTAATTGTATTGGTTAAGTGTAAGAAAAGGCGGTAGTCTTAACTTCGCCATTAAAGTCTATTATTATTATTATTATTATTATATTATTATTATTATTATTATTATTATTATTATTATTATTATAACATTTACACTAAGCAAATTAGCAACTCAAACAAAAAAGAAATTCAGTTAATTAATGTTCGCAAAAAATATATTTTGATATAATAATATATTAAACTTTTACAAAAAACAAAAAAAAACATAAGTAGTACAATTATATATCTTGAAATTATTTTAAATATATAACTTTTAGATCAATTAATATGCGAGTACGATTTAAATATCTAAATCAAAATAACGTGGTATCAGTTTATGCATCACCGCATCTACATCAAAATCATCATCATCATCATCAACTGGAGGAGTGCCTGATTCTAAAACTGATAAAGTTATTATTGGAATATTATTATTTTCCGTTGAAGGTTTTGTAATCTTAGGTCGCGTTGCGATGCATAGCCCTATTATCTGGTTCTGTTAGAGCAAACAAGGAATATAAATATGCCTATAATAAGTTACTATTACGATTATTTATATAAGGTGCTCCAAAGATGCAGTATCACATAGCTTACCATACCAAGGGTCACACCTAGCTTCCCTAAGCTAAAGAGAAAGTATTGTGCACTACACCGATATAACTCACGCTAAACAGTGTTAATACTTTTCTAGTAGCTTAGATTAGGAAACAGAGTATATTTGGTGTAGTGTTTCTACAACACTGTAAATACCTATTATTTAGTTTCACAAAAGCTTAGTGTTTCTACAGACCTATCACGTACCTCCACAAAGATTAGAAGTGAGAGAAAGTCCCGGTATCATTTATTTATATAAGTAATTGTAGATATATAATAATAATAATGACAAAGGTTTTTCTTTTTTTTTGTCTATGAAAAGCAGATTGCTATTATAAATACAAACATTAAGAAAGTTCGGATTTTAGTCACACATAATTGTAATTGTTTTCTTGTTCTGAAAAAAAAATAAGTATCGTTCATGAATATATTCTTAAAGTGTGGGTCAAGAAATTAGCCCTGATATTAGATATTTGCCAAAGAGGTGATTGAACAGGGACTCCCTCTCCCCAGCAGTGCCCAGATATTAGAGAATATTTGTCAAACAGAGAATAGGATTGGGGGACTTCCTCTCGCCGGTAGAGTACAACCCTTACACCCTCTAAACATCAGTACTGGTTTCCCGCTCTGATAGTTTTGTTTCAAAACATGCCAACAAACTGTTAGGGAGAAGGTTTATTACGTCAGCGAACTACAAACACTTTAGCCAACGGACAACTAGTTTTCTCTAATTTCTACATTCATTAGGTGTGCAAGTCAGTCATACAAATAATAAGACGTGTTATTATTAGCACAGCGTCTTACTACCCGTTCGGTTATACGTACTTACGCATCGCTAACTTAACACTTTAAACATATAGTGGCATTTGGTACCATGATATACTACCGAATACACATTTAAATCAAGCTCTTCTAATCTAACACATAGTAATTGAATCAGCCAGATAATGTCCGATAATCATTTAGCTCAAACATGGTTTATAAATAGATTAAGCAAATGTTATTCAAAGCACATAGATTTTAACCAGGGACCGATAGTTTAGTATACAGACATGCTACCGAATGCACTAAGGTGGCGATTGAATATTTGATCCAGTACATTGCAAACGCGACTTTATTCATAACTAGCAATCCAACACTGCGTTGACCGTGACCCACTGCGGTATTTTGTTAAAAATCCGGCTTCGAGGTGCATTCGGACACACTCCCGTACATTTATGTTAAAATTTCAGATCTCTGCGTGCCGTAGATTTGGCTGGGCATCGCACACAAACAGACAAACGCTTCCTTTTATTATTATAGATTCCTGTACCATTAATATAGACGTTTGGCACGGCCCGCAAGAGAGAAAACATATATATGCAAGAATAATCTCAATATCGTGATTTATTCCCACTGCACCCCAACGAGATTCGAACCGAATCCTAGAGATGAACATGACAGCCGAGCACTGTCTCACTGAACTACAGTCCCCCAACTAAAAAAGCCACTAGATTTAGTTTCACGTATTCATACGTCAAGACAAGTGATCTGCAGCAACCTATTTTATATACTATCAATACCTATAGCATATCACCGAAACTGTAGTATTATTTTATAAATATTGTCCGAAAAAAGGCTCTTTGAGGACTCTAAAACAGTTGTTTCTACTACCGGTTCGAGCTTTACACACACTTAGTGCGAGCCTGACGACATGTAGCCCGCGACCACCGATGTATAAACTATATTTAACTATGAGAGGCTGAAAACATAAACAAAAGTGCAGGTATGGGCTCAAACTAGAGTCCCTTATTGACCGCATGTATCGACCTAATTTAAATCCGCCCTCACGCGATATAACCACGGGGTGTTGTAGGATGAGGGGCGGGGGGAGGGAGGAGGTCAATCATGGCACCGAACCAGCGACCCACTCTTCTAAACCACGGCCGTGCATGAGTTTGCTCTCTAGCACCGCGTATAACTAACCGTTCGGGTTCGCTTAAGTACTATTTACGCTAATGGATTGGAATTGGAAAGGTTTCACCCGCATTTGCGCGTGGAGGGAGAGTGAAAAAACACCCCTAGTTTACCCGACCGAGATTCGAACCTCGTTCTCCACGTCCTCGGCAGTCTAGCTCAACACGAATCTGGCGCGTTAACCAACTGCGCCATCGAGACGGGTATCTATCACTATGCACACTTTTTAGAGAGTTAACAATCTTTACGAGGCTGACTCTTCAACCAAACCAAATATTACAACAGATTGAAAGAAGAAGCAGAACCGCGAGTCCATCTGGATTCGGAATTGGGAAGGTTTAAGCCACATTTGCGTGGTGGGGGGGAGTAAGGAAATGTTCCAGCGTTTACGTGGAGGGAGAGCGGGAAAACATTTAGTGAGAACTACCAACACTACACCTCGGCAGGTATTCAAACCCCCCCAACCTCGCCCAACACAGATTCGAATCCCGATATCTTTCACCGGGTGCTTCATGCCCAGTAGTTGTCAAACCCGAAAGAAGAATATGGCGTTTCAAATGGGGCGCCCCCTTCGGTTCCACACACAAAAAAAAGTTTTATTTTACATATCATTTAACGTTTTCATCTATATTTTACCGATTATATAACTCTTACATTAATTCAGAAGTAGTATTGAATACAATTATGAAAAACTTGAATTTATTTTACATATCATTTAATGTTCCCATCTATTTTTCCGATTATATAACTTTTACAAAAATTCATAAGTAGTATTAAATGCAATATTAAATATAATTTAATTCTCGAAACTATATTTTAGTGATATAATAAATAACGTTTACACCAAACAAATTAGCCACTTAAACAACAAAGAAATTTTATGTTTGCAATTATATTTTGATGAAATATTGTATAACTTTTACGTAAATTCAATATCAAATATCTTTTAAGGCTCGAAACTATGTTGACATAATAAATAACGTTTACACCAAACAAATTAGCCACTTAAATATCAAAGAAATTTAAAGTTCGCAATTATATTTTGATGAAATAATATATAACTTTTACATAAATTCAATATCAAATATCGGTTAAGGCTCGAAACTATGTTGACATAATAAATAACATTTACGCAACGCAAATTAGCCACTTAAGCCTCAAGCCAAAGTTAGAGGAAGTGTGCCCACGTTTGCACGGATGGAGAATGGAAAGTCTATTAGAAAAACCTCCCTAAATACTCTCGACGCTGATGAAGGATTCTATAATATTGAGTACTATGGCGTGGATTTGTTTAGCTTACACTGAATATTTATTAAAACTTACACACAACCTCCCATCGTTCTACATGTCTAATACTTGTCACAAGAAAGAAGTAAGGCTGAATAAATTAGATTTACTAAGGGAATACATCTCAATTTTCCAGAGTTGGAAACGGAAAACGGTTTATGAAAATTTACCCCAAAAAATAGCTTGCTGTGGGATCAAACCCCCGACTTCCCTATAACCTGTTTCTAAAATGGAAACTCAAGTGTAATTACCTAGTGATCTGGCACACATATATTTCTAGACCACACGAGCTCGATGATATAATAACTAATATTAACGCAAAACAAATTAGCCACTTAAGCCTCAAGCCAAAATTAGAGGAAGTGTGCCCACATTTGCATAGATGGAGAGTGAAAAAAACCAGCCCTATCGCAATATACTAAACTGCAGAGAGTTCGAATCCCGGTCCATTGACTCACACCTTCTTAGGTCAGTTAGGGGTCTCCGGCTCAAATGATTATATCTGACATAGGTTTGGTAACAACATAATTACTTTTATTTTGAAAATTACTCTAGTTGTACACAAAAAACCCAATCCTCCCTAATTTATCACTATGAAAGGTTAAACCACCATTTTCAGCCATACTGTAAATTGAACCCTGGACACTTGGCTCAGTGAACAGACATGCTAACGCCTCACATCAAGTGACCTTTCACAAGTGTCTTCTTAGACGTCTTGACCAATGAAGTGAGACACTCGACAGAGATTAAATCAAAACTCTATTAACAGACAAATACCAGTCTCAAACGGCTCTTCAAGAGAGAGAGAGAGAGAGAGAGAGAGAGAGAGAGGTATATCTACATTCTTTTACAAGCACTGCAACAAATTTGTCAGGGGACAGTGGCACCAAACAATATCCAAGTTATTTTAACATCCGTCCAGGCTAGCCACATTGTATTTCTTGAATTTAAAGGAAATGTGATGTGAGTGTTTCTGACGTAAAAAAAAGATAAAACATTACATTTTGTGTTAGGAAACCAAATTTTTAGCACCGCGTGTTATTGACCGTCCAGGCTATATATAAATGTGATAATTAGTCTACTTAAAATGGCGTAGGAATGAGAAAGTACACATTTTAGTGATAATCTACCAGAATTTGCTTGGAAGGAGAGTAGGGAACCATTCGGAGAAAAAACTTCAAAACACAAATGGGATTAGAACCTCAATCTCCTCCATTATTAACATAACTGTCTAACTCGAGAGTGACGCCTTACACTAATTGACCTCTGAAGCGATTTTTCATCATGTTAATTTAATAATTATTAATGTATTAACTTATTTGCTTCCAGAACACGATAGCCATTTATATTGGACGGGCTTTGCTTTTTATAATATATAGAGTCACAAATGAATATTATTTACAAGTATATTTTTCCATTATTGTTTATTGGAGGTATTTAACGTGCACTTATGCACCGACTGATTATAACAGTACACAACTTACAATCTAACTTAAATCTATGACATACAGAACACCCATTCCCCCTACCGCAAATGAATCACTATGAAAGGGGGGAAACCCATATCCCCTAATGAATCATTTTCAGGCCATTCAGGGAATCGAATCCAGGACCTCTTGATTAGTAGGCAAACACAATAACGACAGAGGTAAATTGTAGAACTTTTAATTGTACATTTTTCAGTGCTTATCCAATACTAGTTAGAACAAAGGTGAAATGAGACAGTTAATATTTGGAAAACCTTTTCGGCATGGTTTCACGCAACTCGGTGACCGTGTGGTCTAATGCGCTACTCTCGCGGTAGAGAAGACTACTGATGACAGGGAGATCGAAGTTCAAATACCAGTAGAGTGTACTGATGCCTGTTTTCAACTCTTCCTCCACGAAAATGCGTTACTTTTCCTCTAAATATAACTTTCCAAATCTCTAAAATCATGATAATAATTAGTACAAATGTGTGTTAACTATTTGTTTGCGCAAATGACGACGCATTTATCAACGTAAAGACGTTGGAAGGAATTACCGTTCCAGCAGTCATTAGCGATGCTAAAAACTCCTTTGGATCTCAAGATATGTCATGATGTACATTAAAAAAGATAGCTGGGTTCATACATTCTAAATGCGGGGTTCCAATTTGAACGGCCCCATTATGAAACACAAGGGCCTTGTGAATTCCATCCTGTTTTTCAGAGGTCAAAGCTGTTTATTTACAAGACCATTTGTGACAGAAATATACCTGAATGTCAATGCTCCTAAAGACGTTTGTGTGTGTGTGTGTGTGTGTGTGTGTGTGTGGTGTGTAAGTATGTGTCAGAAATACATGCTTGCAACATTGTAATTTCCCATTCTTTTTCCAAAGTTGATTGTAGGTAAAAAAAATGTCGGTCACTTCGATGAGCAGGTCAGGGAAATACCCCTCAAAGCAATAATCGATTAGACTTAAACTTGTGTGACAAAAGAAGGTGTGAGTCAATGGACCGGGATTCGAACTCTCTGCAGTTTAGTATATTGCGATAGGGCTGTTTTTTTCACTCTCCATCTATGCAAATGTGGGCACACTTCCTCTAATTTTGGCTTGAGGCTTAAGTGGCTAATTTGTTTTGCGTTAATATTAGTTATTATATCATCGAGCTCGTGTGGTCTAGAAATAATATGTGTGCCAGATCACTAGGTAATTACACTTGAGTTTCCATTTTAGAAACAGGTTATAGGGAAGTCGGGGGTTTGATCCCACAGCAAGCTATTTTTGGGGTAAATTTTCATAAACCGTTTTCCGTTTCCAACTCTGGAAAATTGAGATGTATTCCCTTAGTAAATCTAATTTATTCAGCCTTACTTCTTTCTTGTGACAAGTATTAGACATGTAGAACGATGGGAGGTTGTGTGTAAGTTTTAATAAATATTCAGTGTAAGCTAAACAAATCCACGCCATAGTACTCAATATTATAGAATCCTTCATCAGCGTCGAGAGTATTTAGGGAGGTTTTTCTAATAGACTTTCCATTCTCCATCCGTGCAAACGTGGGCACACTTCCTCTAACTTTGGCTTGAGGCTTAAGTGGCTAATTTGCGTTGCGTAAATGTTATTTATTATGTCAACATAGTTTCGAGCCTTAACCGATATTTGATATTGAATTTATGTAAAAGTTATATATTATTTCATCAAAATATAATTGCGAACTTTAAATTTCTTTGATATTAAGTGGCTAATTTGTTTGGTGTAAACGTTATTTATTATGTCAACATAGTTTCGAGCCTTAAAAGATATTTGATATTGAATTTACGTAAAAGTTATACAATATTTCATCAAAATATAATTGCAAACATAAAATTTCTTTGTTGTTTAAGTGGCTAATTTGTTTGGTGTAAATCGTTATTTATTATATCACTAAAATATAGTTTCGAGAATTAAATTATATTTAATATTGCATTTAATACTACTTATGAATTTTTGTAAAAGTTATATAATCGGAAAAATATAGATGGGAACATTAAATGATATGTAAAATAAATTCAAGTTTTTCATAATTGTATTCAATACTACTTCTGAATTAATGTAAGAGTTATATAATCGGTAAAATATAGATGAAAACGTTAAATGATATGTAAAATAAAACTTTTTTTTTTTGTGTGTGGAACCGAAGGGGGCGCCCCATTTGAAACGCCATATTCTTCTTTCGGGTTTGACAACTACTGGGCATGAAGCACCCGGTGAAAGATATCGGGATTCGAATCTGTGTTGGGCGAGGTTGGGGGGGTTTGAATACCTGCCGAGTGTAGTGTTGGTAGTTCTCACTAAATGTTTTCCCGCTCTCCCTCCACGTAAACGCTGGAACATTTCCTTACTCCCCCCCACCACGCAAATGTGGCTTAAACCTTCCCAATTCCGAATCCAGATGGACTCGCGGTTCTGCTTCTTCTTTCAATCTGTTGTAATATTTGGTTTGGTTGAAGAGTCAGCCTCGTAAAGATTGTTAACTCTCTAAAAAGTGTGCATAGTGATAGATACCCGTCTCGATGGCGCAGTTGGTTAACGCGCCAGATTCGTGTTGAGCTAGACTGCCGAGGACGTGGAGAACGAGGTTCGAATCTCGGTCGGGTAAACTAGGGGTGTTTTTTCACTCTCCCTCCACGCGCAAATGCGGGTGAAACCTTTCCAATTCCAATCCATTAGCGTAAATAGTACTTAAGCGAACCCGAACGGTTAGTTATACGCGGTGCTAGAGAGCAAACTCATGCACGGCCGTGGTTTAGAAGAGTGGGTCGCTGGTTCGGTGCCATGATTGACCTCCTCCCTCCCCCCGCCCCTCATCCTACAACACCCCGTGGTTATATCGCGTGAGGGCGGATTTAAATTAGGTCGATACATGCGGTCAATAAGGGACTCTAGTTTGAGCCCATACCTGCACTTTTGTTTATGTTTTCAGCCTCTCATAGTTAAATATAGTTTATACATCGGTGGTCGCGGGCTACATGTCGTCAGGCTCGCACTAAGTGTGTGTAAAGCTCGAACCGGTAGTAGAAACAACTGTTTTAGAGTCCTCAAAGAGCCTTTTTTCGGACAATATTTATAAAATAATACTACAGTTTCGGTGATATGCTATAGGTATTGATAGTATATCAAATAGGTTGCTGCAGATCACTTGTCTTGACGTATGAATACGTGAAACTAAATCTAGTGGCTTTTTTAGTTGGGGGACTGTAGTTCAGTGAGACAGTGCTCGGCTGTCATGTTCATCTCTAGGATTCGGTTCGAATCTCGTTGGGGTGCAGTGGGAATAAATCACGATATTGAGATTATTCTTGCATATATATGTTTTCTCTCTTGCGGGCCGTGCCAAACGTCTATATTAATGGTACAGGAATCTATAATAATAAAAGGAAGCGTTTGTCTGTTTGTGTGCGATGCCCAGCCAAATCTACGGCACGCAGAGATCTGAAATTTTAACATAAATGTACGGGAGTGTGTCCGAATGCACCTCGAAGCCGGATTTTTAACAAAATACCGCAGTGGTCACGGTCAACGCAGTGTTGGATTGCTAGTTATGAATAAAGTCGCGTTTGCAATGTACTGGATCAAATATTCAATCGCCACCTTAGTGCATTCGGTAGCATGTCTGTATACTAAACTATCGGTCCCTGGTTAAAATCTATGTGCTTTGAATAACATTTGCTTAATCTATTTATAAACCATGTTTGAGCTAAATGATTATCGGACATTATCTGGCTGATTCAATTACTATGTGTTAGATTAGAAGAGCTTGATTTAAATGTGTATTCGGTAGTATATCATGGTACCAAATGCCACTATATGTTTAAAGTGTTAAGTTAGCGATGCGTAAGTACGTATAACCGAACGGGTAGTAAGACGCTGTGCTAATAATAACACGTCTTATTATTTGTATGACTGACTTGCACACCTAATGAATGTAGAAATTAGAGAAAACTAGTTGTCCGTTGGCTAAAGTGTTTGTAGTTCGCTGACGTAATAAACCTTCTCCCTAACAGTTTGTTGGCATGTTTTGAAACAAAACTATCAGAGCGGGAAACCAGTACTGATGTTTAGAGGGTGTAAGGGTTGTACTCTACCGGCGAGAGGAAGTCCCCCAATCCTATTCTCTGTTTGACAAATATTCTCTAATATCTGGGCACTGCTGGGGAGAGGGAGTCCCTGTTCAATCACCTCTTTGGCAAATATCTAATATCAGGGCTAATTTCTTGCCCACACTTTAAGAATATATTCATGAACGATACTTATTTTTTTTTCAGAACAAGAAAACAATTACAATTATGTGTGACTAAAATCCGAACTTTCTTAATGTTTGTATTTATAATAGCAATCTGCTTTTCATAGACAAAAAAAAAGAAAAACCTTTGTCATTATTATTATTATATATCTACAATTACTTATATAAATAAATGATACCGGGACTTTCTCTCACTTCTAATCTTTGTGGAGGTACGTGATAGGTCTGTAGAAACACTAAGCTTTTGTGAAACTAAATAATAGGTATTTACAGTGTTGTAGAAACACTACACCAAATATACTCTGTTTCCTAATCTAAGCTACTAGAAAAGTATTAACACTGTTTAGCGTGAGTTATATCGGTGTAGTGCACAATACTTTCTCTTTAGCTTAGGGAAGCTAGGTGTGACCCTTGGTATGGTAAGCTATGTGATACTGCATCTTTGGAGCACCTTATATAAATAATCGTAATAGTAACTTATTATAGGCATATTTATATTCCTTGTTTGCTCTAACAGAACCAGATAATAGGGCTATGCATCGCAACGCGACCTAAGATTACAAAACCTTCAACGGAAAATAATAATATTCCAATAATAACTTTATCAGTTTTAGAATCAGGCACTCCTCCAGTTGATGATGATGATGATGATTTTGATGTAGATGCGGTGATGCATAAACTGATACCACGTTATTTTGATTTAGATATTTAAATCGTACTCGCATATTAATTGATCTAAAAGTTATATATTTAAAATAATTTCAAGATATATAATTGTACTACTTATGTTTTTTTTTTGTTTTTTGTAAAAGTTTAATATATTATTATATCAAAATATATTTTTTGCGAACATTAATTAACTGAATTTCTTTTTTGTTTGAGTTGCTAATTTGCTTAGTGTAAATGTTTATAATAATAATAATAATAAATAATAATAATAATAATAATAATAATAATAGACTTTAATGGCGAAGTTAAGACTACCGCCTTTTCTTACACTTAACCAATACAATTAAAATGAAATTTAACAAAATGACATAGTATATAAAAAACACAAAAAAGGTATAAAAACTAGAGCTAAGATAGACAAGGATTATGTAATATGAAAACGCCCACACACGCCCACCACACACACACACACACACACACACACACACAAACAAGTTGTGATTACGTCTCACACTCCTCAATCTCACGAATGAGCTTTCACACGCAGCTTATTTGCGACTTTTCGCTTGGAACTATTCAATCATCAGATATAGTTTCCTATTTAAAACTTAACAACAACAACATATTAATTTACGTGAAAGTTATATATATTTAAAATAATTTCAAGATCCACATAATTGTATCACTTATGATTTTTTTTTGCGAACATAAATTAACTGAATTTCTTTGTTGTTTGAGTTGCTATTTTGCTTAGTGTAAATGTTATATAACATGTCATCAGCTATAGTTTCCTATTTAAAACTTAACAACAACATATTAACTTACGTGAAAGTTATATATATATTTAAAATAATTTCAAGATACACATAATTGTATTAATTATGATTTTTTTTTGTAAAATTTTAATATATTATTATATCAAAATATTTTTTGCGAACATTAATTAACTGAATTTCTTTGTTGTTTGAGTTGCTAGTTTGCTTAGTGTAAATGTTATATATTATGTCAACAGATATAGTTTCATATTTAAAACTTAAAAACAACATATTAATTTACGTGAAAGTTATATATTAGTGAATTTAAATGTATAATTGTATTACTTATGTATTGTCAAAGTTATATATATCAAAATATATCGCGAAAATAAAATTTCTTTGTTGTTTAAGTGTTGTGTGAATAAATATTATAAAACTGTTATGTTTGCGTTTTAATGTCTACAACCGAACTCTCTCTCTCCCTCTCTCTCTCTGTCTCTCTCTGTCCCTAGAACAGCACTCCGACCGATGATTTTGCTGTAGACGCCGCATTTCCTTTCTGTCTTTGACTCTCCAATCAAACATATTCTACCACGAATTTAAAAAATAATAATAACACATAAATCAATTTAGGTCTTATGAATTGTACAAGTAACTAAGCGGAGCTCTGCCTGTATGATTGGTTGAGAAGTTCGAACACTTGTGGTATTTCCAGCTCTCCCTCCATGCAAATGCGGGTACACTTACCTCTCATAAATACTTTCACTATTCCTTGCCCGTTTGTCAGGCACATCTAATTCCGGCTGAGGGAAATTGAATCCCTGCCGTGTAAACTGTAGGTATTTCTTCCCCGTGGCTGATACCTACATCCGTGCATGTCGACGGACGATACCATACAAACAATTTCAGTATACTTTTACGGTGGGGGATGGAGGCCACTAACTGAGGATTATAAATAACCGTAAGGCTTCCGAGGCCCCTGCTTGTGCATAATTATAGCTGTGCCAATGCTCTCTAGTTGCGACTCCAGAAAAACCCATTGCAGATGGGGGAGTTTGCCAGGGTCAATGACATAGCTCACGGTTTCAAGATCACGATCTATTCTTGTCTCGACTTGTCTTGTCAACCCGTCAAACTGACGCCAGTCACCAGGGAAAACCCATTGCCACATAGAAGGGACGGATTGCGACATCATGATATATTCTTGTCTCGACTTGTATTGCCAACCCGCCAAATTGGCGCAGGGTTGCGACAGAGCGATGACGTTATCGGAAAAACCCATTGCCGGGGGAGAGTTTCCAGGGTCAATGACCTAGCTCACGGTTTCAACTCGTTTCGACTCGTTTTGTCAATCCGCCAAACTGTCGCCGGGTTGCGACACCGGACAAACCCATTACCAAATAAGGGGTTGCAACACCGGTAAAACCCATTCCCACATAGGGGGTTGTGACACATGCTTTGAAGGAAGGGGGGGAGTGAGGGGAAAAGTGAAAGGAGGGCCTGTACATTCAACCGAGAGCTGCCGGTAGTAAAGGTCGTGCTGTTCTCGCGAGTAGTGTTGGTGAAGGGAGGTCTTACGCGCTCTGTGACCGGGCTGCTGCTCAGCGGTCACACTCTATGCTCTGCGTCCGGCCAGAGAGGATGCTCACTAGCGGTGTTGTGGACCGCATGCCAATAAAAAACTCCAACGCCCCGTCCCATTCCTTATTGAACACACATTATTAACCAATGAGTACAGCTCACTAGCGGCGCTGTGGAGCGCATGCCAATAAAAAAACTCCAACGCCCCGTCCCAATCCTTATTGAGCACACATTATTAACCAATGAGTACAAATAAATAATATATTGAGCACACATTAATAACGAACGAGAATACATAAATAACCAATGACCACAAATTTAAAAAAATGTCTGGAACAAGAACCAACATGTCTGGAAAGGGGGGGTCAACGGCAGGAGGGGGAGGGGCAGGAGAGGGAGGGCCAGGATGGGGAGGGGTAGGAGGGGGAAAGCCAATCACAGAACAACATTGTGCAATCACTGGGAAAACCCAGGGGAGAAGGGTTGCGACATAACACGCAATGATTACGAAAAAAGTGTTTTGACCCGTTGGCGGAAGTGGGGTTCCAATGGGGCGTCCCAACTACTTAAATCATCTTCAGAGTCATTTTCTGATATTGCTTTAGCAATTTTGGTTTGAGGATTCTAGCGGCTTTTCCTTTCATGGAAGCAGTGGCACATTAAGCTCCATGAAATATTACTTCTCCGACAGGTACAGTACATCTCATAGTAGTGCAGGATTCATAGGACCAACACGAACATTTTGCCACCCCAAAATATAAGCTAGTCGGGTGCGATTTGAGTGTTCTCTGGAATGACAATGGGAATAAATTATTTGTGTTCTTCTTTTCTTTGCTATTCAAAGTGGAAACCCCCCCCTTCTCCCATATCATGACTCATAAATAACAGCCAGGGATAACAAGAGAGTTATTTTATTCAGGTAATAAACAAATACAGCTCAATGATAGAGTGAGACAGCATTAAGCGTTAGGCGCTCAAAGTATATATAACTTTTAGAAATGAACCTTTATATAACTGCCAAAAACAGGGTTTATGAACCATAGAACACCGCCAATGCCCAAACGGCATTATACGATATGATAACAGCAGATAACCAACATTTGATATTTGCGGGACACCTTCTCACGCCCACAGATGATGACTCAAAATATATGATATAATGTATAATTAAATTGACTTTCATTCCAAATTCCTATCATTCCCACCACAATAGCAATTAACAGGCAAATCAAAGATCCAGGTATTAACTATTTATCTAGTAAATATGAAATAGTTATTAAGTTGCCATTAATGGCGATCCACAATCAGTCCAAACCATAACATTGTGGTCCCATTTAACATAGCATACATCCTTTCAATTAAATCAGACATATTGAAATAATCTGCAAAAGTTCTAATTTTGGGACTTACACCTCCAAAAAGCTGTACCAAAATTAAATATTAAAGCCAAAACTACAGTATAAACTCACCGACCCGCGGCCTCGTCTTTGACTTACATACAATAAACTTCCAACATATCTAACAATGATAAACAATCTCCTAATTAATAACAAATGACTATAATCCCTCTAAAAATTAAAATAGGCAGAGGGGTAGAACAACGCTATCTGTTTAGTGGCCGTCCCAATAATGGCGGTACCCATCAAGTACCCACTTCAAGTAAACAGCGCTATAAGAATGACCGATGGATTGAAATATGAATTTGCTCCACTGCCTCCCTCTATGTTTAAAGATGATTGGACCATGTGAGAGGCTGTTGGAAAGCCTGTTTTGATGAACACTATCGATGTGTCATAGTCAGTCAGAACAAATAGCTCACCTTCACTAATTGTTGTTGATGGTTGTGCTTTACTATTGGTAGGGCACTGGTCTGTAGGAGGAACCGTGACTTCAAGAAATACCATTTGGAAAGAGTTGATCAAATATGATCTTGTGAGTTTGGTATTCGATAGATACCATTACTTCAGTATCAGGACAACAACAAAAGCTGCTTGTGGAAAGTAAGCATAAAGAAAGTTCATTCTTACAGAACAGAGACCATAGTAAAACAAAGACCTCGATAAAGTGCAACTTTATGAAATAATGAGAAAAAAGCCATTGATACAGCTTTTGTGTATGTGTATTGATGAATATGTGTCTAAGATGTCCTTTAAGAACCGTTTGGTTGTTACTGGACAAAATCTAATTCCATTTCATATACAAAGAAGAGAGGTGACTCAATGAACTGATTTAAAAACATAAGACTAAGAGGTGGACATTATTAGGGCTCAGCAATTGATAGTTGAGATGAGTTAAAAAGATGTAATAGTTCATGTTATCTTCGTCGATGTGAATGTGTTTTCCTATTGCTGTACTAATACCATAGACTATCTATGAAAAATGAAGTCTACATGGTGTTACTTAAAACATAAAGGACAACAGTAGCTATAAATTAACAGCATTAAAACACGAGAACATAATCTCAATTCTGCCCACTGCCTACTCCCTCTCTGGTTGAGATTCTGCTGCCCCATTATCAGTAATAAGGAAGATAAGAGTTTTAAAATGTATCCTGTCTGGTAAACATCTATGAAAACTGGGTCGTATTGTAAGCAGTATGGCAGAAATAATTAAGGAATTCCCAGCTTTACTTGCTATGGTACATATAATGCTATTTGATAGGAAAGAATCAAGAGTTACTTTTTGGCGAAAAAACTGGTTACAAGTGCAGCTACAAGCTCCATCTTTCTCTCCTCTTGCACCCACTACTGCTTTGCAGAAAATGTTAACCATGCTCACTTCCATAATATTTTATGGCTATCGGCAAAGATCAAGCATCATTTGTATGGCAGAGAGAAGAAGAAAACCAATAATTATTAGATTTTTAAAACTATTTTTCATTGTTAGGAAACTGATGGCTTTTAAAAAAAAACACTTTATTTGGTCATTCCTTGAACCATAAACATATAAAATGATATGCCACACATTATTTTGCACCACACTATCAATACTTACCTTTTGGCTGCCATATTGGGCTCCATCTTGAATTACTCAAATTGCTCAAGGGTTACAGACTGGCATCAACTGGAAACTTGAAATAGACATCAAAATGAATCATAAACAATATTCACAATTCAACAAAACCTTTTAGTTTGGGTATCCGGACTATCATCCAGGGTCTGTGTTACGGAAACACGCATCATATTTAACCGTGAAACCCTTTAGTGAAACTCTGTGGGAAAGTCGTATCGATGCTGTAACTCTTATTCACTACCAGGATGGTGAAATTTACGATGCTTTGTACGAGCTATCAGTTTATTTTAGAACTGATGTAATGATGCAGTTGGTAAGAATACTGCAGTAAGTTTGGCCAGAAAGATAAAGAAGTTCATGTTTGTGTGTTGTCTACTTGTTTGATATGCAATTCTCAATAGCATAAACATAGTCAGCAAAATACTTCAAAGAGAAAATATGAACGTTTCAAAGATAGTTGAACTAATCGTAAAAATGAAAAACTCCTTTCAAGTCATACAAAGCTTTTCAATATACAGAGGTGATGCAAAGGAAATGGTTTAAATATTTTAAATTTAACAAGAGTTTCCAGCAAAATCACAAATGCGCCCCAGAGAAAAAAAAAACACTTCAATTTGATTACGAGTCACAAGACAAGCTAACTGTGGATCATAAAAAGTCAATCAAATATAACTTTTTTTACACGAATTGAACCGTGTCATCATGTCACTAAACGATTTGTCCAACTTAACACACAAAATGACAGATTTAGTTTTATGTGTAAGATTAAAGTTCAGTAGATGAATGAACTGTTACAAACGTGTACAAACTTTTAGTTAGCACTTGCAGACAAAGACAATTCTGACGTTCATGGTATGCAACTACATCAATAACTTTTAGTGCTAATATCTTTATTACCTGATAAAGATGTAAGTGGCCTATTGGACGTATTAAAGTTTATCACTATCAACAGTCTCAGTAAAAAGTTTTCAAATATAACAGTGGTGCTCTGAATCCTACTCACCCTTCCAGTGAACGTCGCTTCAGGAGAAAGGAGATTCTCAAAATTATAATTTATTAAGAACTAAGAGACCCACCATGTCATAGGAACGTCTAGTAGAACTGGAAATGATGTCAAATGAATAGGATGCCCTTCAAGAGATTGACAGAGAGCCGATCACTAAACTCTTTGCAGAAAATAAGACCCCCAAGGTGTTTTTATTTATATTAATGTTTATACACAATATTACAAATTTATAAATGTAGAATGTATTGTGTAATCAAAGTTGATTCTGTAATAGGTGAATATATATTAAATTTTTGGCATTCTTAGATAGATGTAAAATGTATACCCTATATATTTTCAAAGCCCGGGTTTTACTGGTTTTGGAGTTGTTAGAACTGGAGACTATTTTAATATCATGCCTAGCTTTCGTTAGGCTAGAAATGTTTAGGTTTAGGAACTATTTTCCTATCGTGGCCAGGTTATATTAAGTTTGGAGTTGCTAGTTTTGGGGATTTTTTTATATCATGCCCAGGCTTAGTTAGGTTTGGAGTTGTTAATTTTATGAATTATTTTCATATGTTCCTACTATCTCCCGGTTATATAGAGGGGGTGCTAAAAAGCAATCCCTTGTGGGCACAACATTTACCCCAGCCCACCCCTGGGTATGAACCCTGTAACACATCCATACGCTCCTAAATGATGTGTTAACCTCATAGTTAGGGTAATCAGGATGGAGACTAACGCCTTTGAACACTTGTTATAGATCGTTGTTGTTAAACAGAGCGTGTTATTTTAATGATGGTATATATTTAAACTTTGCTAAGCTAAAGTAACCATTAAAAAACAATTTAGGTTGAATAGTTAATAGTATTTTACAATTATATATTCCTCAAAATTATGTGGCCTTGACTAATTCAAAATAATGGCTTTTTCCTACACTGGCAGTCTGATGTTCTGAAATACCTGTTAAACTCAAACCCCAAGGTAGTGGGGGTTATTTCCATCATACCCGCTCCAGACACAGAAAGTCTTTGTCCTTTCTTTCCAGTATTGCTCTGGAGGAGGAAGCACATGGTGTACCAACAGTACATAAACAGTCCGTCCTGGAAAAACACACCCGGTTGTAGCATCCAGTGTGCAGAGCTAAAAAAAATGTTTATTCCCACACAAGAATAATTCAATACCAAAACACATTTACTACACTATGTGTGGTCCCCTATACCTTCACGAACAATTTTATACTTACCACGTTCTCTGCTCTCACAATACTGTACTTTGTCTGCAAGTCCTATTCAACCGACAGGATTATGCAATGCAGCTTGGACCAAGCTACGTTTTACGTTCACACTGAACCAAGACTGACGCCCGCGAAGGTTGGGCTGGACCGACTTCAGACAGCTTGGCTGAGAGGGCTTTTCACGCATGCGCACAGAAAACCCCCGCCACTTTGGCCTTCCTACAACCTGAGAGGACTTTAAGTCATGTGTTCTCCTCCTCCAACGCAAACTCTCAGTATACAATGATCTAGATTCTAAAAACTCCAAGTATCTTGCCTCTTCCTTCCCCACATTCGGTCACCATTGTGACCCTATACATTCTGGTGCTGTAAAGGCAAGAAGAACTTTGCCATCAACCAATGACACAAGAACACCTCAGAGCCGAGTTCGTGGAAAGTCAGCGGGTTTCCTGGCCGTGGGAGGCCAGAGATTGCGGAGTGAGGACCCCCGTCAAGGAAGGACTCACAAATGGGCTCAATATGAGCTGTGCGGGGGGTGGGGGGGAGGTCCTCAATGTTCCCTCACTTTCTTTGGTCGTTAATTCCTAATTCTGGGATGACCTCTCAACTTTTTGATGTCAGATGAGGTGACACTCGAGAGCCCCAAATGGGTTGGTGTGTGTCGTGTTGTCAATAATGTGTTTCTGTTTACAATTAAGTTTGTGTGGTCTATGTATTTGTGTGTTTAAGATCAATAAAATAACTGCTAAGGCAATTGGTCCTTTTCATTTGGCGTGGAAATGCAGAGCTGTGGGAACAAACAAAATCTTCAAGAATTTTTATTGTTTTGCAAATTTCTTTTCAGAAACGGTTTGTTCAAGAATAGAAGCATGTTGATTAAGTTATACTTTTATATACACACCTCCTCTATAATTTTAACAGTGATTAAATATCAATCAATAATTTAGAATTTTTCAATAGAAAACTGTTGGCTGCATAGCAAAAAAAAAAAAATGTAACAACTAATAAACATTGCTACATTATCTTAAAAGAGGTGTTGAACATATTACTATAAAAAATTTCACTCGTTCTCAAGAAAACTGATTTTTCCAAAAGACCTGTCCGGTAGCAACCGTCTACGGCTTCCGTGATACATCTGTTCTTGTTGGCGCGGAAGGATACTTCTGTCGGTTGTGAAGCCACACCACGCCTTTTACCCTCCCAACCACCATTCCACAAAATAGGTTTTAGACTTGCACTCGACAGGGACAAGGGCCTTAAAAGAAAGAAAGAACACCTGCTTCGTCATACACCATGCGTTTATTCACTTTCTAAATACCCTGTGTCCTGGAAGTATAGCTATGATAATACTCCGCTACCTTTCCGTTGAGAAAAATTTCATTTCCAGGCCCAGGGGTTAAGGAAATACATTAATGGGTGAGTCAGTGATTTACACACCTTTCTTCCCCTCTCCCTCCTTCTAGGAATGCAATTTGAAAAACTCTAAAAAATGTTTCACTCACTTCTAGAATGAAACCTTCATTTTAAATTTCAAGGCTCTAAGTCAAATGGTTCAGAATTTTTTAAACTTTCCAACATCTATTTTACCTCCTTGGAGGTCAAATTTTACAAAAACATATTTTCTTATCTCTTGCCTAGGGCCTAAAAGGAGCCTTCACGCCAAGTTTCCAGGCCCAGGTGTTGAGTACATTTGGTAAAGAGTGAGTGAGTGGATTTTGGCTTTTATGACCACTAGGCCTATATAGATTCTAGCTTGGAAAAAAAAAGTTAAATAGGCTTTTATTTAACTACCCTTATGAAAGATAAAGATTTCCTCAGAAAAATAATCTTGTTAATCATAGTAAATACCCTTCATTTAAAATTTTTAAATAACATTGTTCAAACAATTTTCAAATTTTCAAAAACAAGTTATTTGTAAACAACCCCTAGATTATCTATATTTATAAAAATAAAAATATATTATTTTATAACATGGTAAAAAAAATTCCAAACACCCATTGAAACAAAATATTAAGAATATTTTAGAAAAATTTCAAATTTTCTTAAATTTGTCAGGTTAACTATTTTTACATTTTTTTTTAAATAAGCAGAAAATATTATTGATTATGTAGGTAGAACAATCCCAATATACCAATTTTGAATAAACTTACTGTGGCTATATTTAAAAAAATATTCAAATATTCTAAAATCGGTTATCAGTTAACTATTAATAAATTTTTTTAACAGTACATACACTCATATATATATATTTAAAATTAAAAAATAAGTCTTAAGTAAATTACATCCAAACAATGTGTCCACCAAAATACAAGTAGGGCCAATATAGTGTTATTTGTCAGGTCAAACACTCCCTAGATATCTATGTAAAACAAAATCATTAAAGCGGCTTTAAAAAATGTTTTAATATTAATAAATCACTCATCAGTAAACTATCATTAATTTAAGGACTAGGATCAAGTTAAAACAATAAAAATCCCGATAAAGAGACATATAGCATCGAAATATCTAGTATGAACAAAATTCAACAACCCGTATTGTATCTAGTAGGCCTACTAGGGATGGACACACAGACACAGGAAGATTACTTGTAGCCTCAACAGGGATTCGAAACACAGAAGCTTAAAGTGGATAGGTCTGGGACCGGAGCTCAATGCCTTCACGCTCTTAACAATGGCCTAGTCGTTTAGTTATTATGGATGGTATAAGTGCAAAGACTCAAACCAACATGGCACTCGGTGACCAACTATTTATACTTTTGGTACGCTGTATCTTACTAGGCGGCGGGCTATACAACACATCTACCATAAACAAGTAGATACAAGGAAGGTAAAATTTAAAGGACATAAATAAGGTCTACCCTTGTTTTCGTAAAGACAGCGTGATAAACCATTTAAGAAAAACTACCTTAAGTATAGCCGACAGGGATTTGAACCCTGATCTTCCCGTCATCAGCAAATTTATATTTTAAGTGCTATTTGGAACTTTAAAAAAATACTTTCCGCTTCCATGTTATTTTTTTGTTCACCCCAAAGTAAACCATTAATACCAACTTCCAGTCTGTTGGCAACACTTACCGCAAGCCTTCTTGACTTTGACTCGGGAGTCCAATGTTCGAGTCTCCCAGACGGGTAGTTTTTTTCCCTTGAGATGGATGATATGTGGCTTTCCTTAAACTTAGCTCTCCTCTTGATTCCTTATATTAAAAGTAAATTTCGAAAAGCTGAATCGAATAGTTATTCAAGTTTTACTTAAAAATAATCTTTTTCACTAAGCAAAATAAGAGAGAAAAAAAAATAGAAATACAAAGAAGATACCAATATCACCTTGGACTCCATCTGTATCTATCTCCGAAATAATTACCATTCTACCTGCTCTCGCACATTTCAACGCCAAAGATATTGTGACCATTTATATTTGGTATGGTCTGAATCAAAAAAGACTCAACGATAGTGTCCGCAGACGAGAACAAGAACAGTAAAAAGACGAAGGCCACATAAAGAGCTGTTGAAGAGACCCACGGACTGTAAACATTTGGAGGCCCCAAACAACAACAAACAATTGTTTTCTTTCCAACAGTAATACCATAGAGAAATGTATACTATATGTATATGGTATTCCTTTCTCTATGGTAATACAATAAATTAGATTTGTTCCAAGCCAATCAAAATTATTATATCTTTCTTGTGATTTGAGTGGATCTTGATGAAGACAGAAAAAGTGACAAAACTTTTTTTTATATAATTTTAATCTTAAATTTCCTTTCCAAATATGACCGAAGCTAATTTTTTATAAAATAATCCAAAGGAGAAATATGTATATTTTCAATTCAACAGTTTGTGGAAGCCCTTGGGCGTTAACCCCTGTTGCTCTCCCTAAAATCCGGTCCTGAAAAAGATTATTGAATAATAGAGGTGAAATGAAATAATGCCAGCAGCAAAGTGCGACTATCCCACTGACGGAGTGTATATCCGTCCAACTCGTACGTCACAGTGGACCAAGAGGAAATATTAAACACATATTAAATCTGAGCACGCGTCCGTTTTCTTTCCTACGTATACACTGACGTACAGCGGGCTGGTTACAACCGGATGAAACGTCTTTTATTATTTTTATTTTATTCTATAAATAAATAAAAAGTTATCTCCTTGTCCTTTGACTCCCTTCATTCTTTGAGATACATATTTGTGTTATCAGTGAAAGGTGGATCGGGTCAAATGGCTACAACAGACCTGGAAGAGAGGAATGAAACAAGAGTACCCCAGCATCGGGGACCAAAAGGCCCAACTGCATTGTAATGTGTCATAGTTCACACGGAGGTCAGGGTTCGAGACTCTTCTGAGTATACTGGGAGGGGGATTCACATATGATTTATGACTGTGAAACATCCGAACCGAAGGTCATGTGGTCTAAAGCGTTAGACTAGCAATATTCTGTCTTACTGGAGAAGAGGAAAGTTCAAATCTCTACTGGGTGAATTGGAAATGTATTTTTATCTAGCACTTGTGTTATTCCATCCTTTCCCCCCCACTAGTGCGGGTGAACATTTTAAAATCTATTATCCTACTCCCCAAACCTTTTGTTAGCCCATGTTAGCCACCTAATTGAAGATAAATATCCTCACAATTTGGTCTTTATTTTGGAAATGTCAATTCTGAGTTTTCAAAACTACTAAAACAATCCCCAAATTACTTAAAATGTTCCGTTGGTGCCTTCAAGGTTAGATATATTTTATAAACAATTTACTTGATCTCAGAAGTCAGAACTGCAATATTTAGCGTGAAAATTTGTTGAGAATGAGCATTTACATGATTTTTTTTTTTTTTTTACAAATTATAAGACATAAAATATTTAGTTTTATTCTTAAAGATACATGCGAAAGATGTATATCTTCTAAAACAACCTTAATTTATCCCCGCGTCTTACTACCTGTTCAGGCCGTACCCTTAAGCCTAGTCTACACCGGAAATGCATTCTGAAAATACATTTGTTTGTGGACGTTTGCCTAGGTTCCCAGTGCGTGCATCATGGCTCCAGCTCTTTCCAAAATTGGTTTGGCCTGTTGTTCTTATTTAATTTTCTTTAAGTTATTAGAGGAGGTGCGGGTGAAAAAAAAAAGCAGGAGGCAACGCAGAAATTGGGTGTCAAGTTTTTTGAAGACGCGAGATAGAAACAGTGTGCTTAATGACATCAGAGAAGATGATGGAGAAGGCCTATTCAAAAATTTAGTAGAGAGTTCATTTTCCCCTTCACCAGATTCACTGTACATTCCATTCTGCTACATATGTCCATCCAAGCGTCGTGCTTCTTGTTTTTGTTGAGATGAAATCCATGCTTGGGATCTCATATTTCTCTCCTTGACCCATACAGTTCTATAAGCTGGATGCATTTCTCACTGTCCCACTCCATCGTCAAAAAAACTGGACTTTTAATAATTTTGCTTTTTGATCTGTGCTGTCTTTTGATCAATGTTTCAACTCAAAAGACTAGAACAAATTGTGATGGAGGAAAGACAGGCTATGGGTCATAAGAAGGGGGATTCTAGAAAACTCTGTGTTCACAAACACGAAAAGGACGGAAACATTTTTTTCTTGGAAAAATAGATAGAGGGAGAAAGAGATCGCGGGGACCAATGCGTCACAAAAGTGCGGCCAGTCAAAATACAGTACGGTAGGTAGGTACCTACAATAATCAAATACTAAGTACTACTGAAATTACTACGCAAGGAAGATACTCTTTTTGTGGTGAAGAAGGCGGGCGGGTCAACAATGTTTTTGCTGAGGTACGCAAAGGGTTTCAGGGTGCCCGAAGTGCGTCCACACAGAACGCGCAAGAACTCCAAACACCCTTTGATGTACCGACTTCCATCGGGAACAACGGCCAACACGAACGAACGTTCGTTCGTGTTTGCAGGTCGCGCGCGAAGACGTCCACATCTCTTAAACATTGCGTTCACGAACGTTTGGGAACGTTTGACGCGCTTGGTGTAGATGAGGCTTTAGATATGATAGTTACTCTAATGGAGTATGGATGAGGAAGGAAGTATTTTAGAGGTAATCTAACTGTAATTGCGTGGAAGGAAAGTGAGAAACATTTAGGAAAAAACACCCTTAGTAGATCCGACGGGGATTCAAACCCTTATATTCTTGTCATCAGCAGGCCAGTAGAACATTCATTCACTGAGGCGGGTAGACTGAAATAAACAACAGCAATTATTCCAGTTACGATTTAAAAAATTAAATCAATAATTCTGATATCAATCGATTAAAAATCGTTTTTATTTTTATTCTTAGTCAAGTTCTTTGTCATTATAAATATTCAACAAATTATTACTTATTTTAATAATCACTTAATGTTAATCAATACATTATAAATATTTTCAAAACATTTGATTTTGTTCTGATATTTTAAATACAATACAACTGATATACCACATAACATATTTGTATTTTAATAAAACAAACTCAAATTTTAGGTCTTTGCTTTCTAAACATTTCAAATTTATATCTTACTAGCCGAGGCGTAGTATTACATAGCTCTTTTTTTAAACTAGGTTTAGGAATAAGTAATTAAGTACGTACCTAATTAAAAATAATGCAAAAACCAGTATCTAGTGTGCTTTATTTTCAAGAATAAATATTTGACACATACTGTTTATATAATAATTACATTTGTTAAATTTACAAATAAATTTAACCTTTCTTTTACATGCAAAATGCCTTAAAATTACTATCCATCCTAACTATCCCCATATATCATACTAAAATAATAGCAATGAAAAAGATAAAATTGAGAAAAATGCCCTACATTTTTAGAGGGAGAGTGGGAAACTATTTTATAAAAAATTACCAATACACCAGTTTGCTATTTTAACCCAAACGTTCCCATAACTGTCAAACCAGACCATACCAGACTGTTGGCTTAGTCCATGTGGCTGGCTATCAGTAGGACCAACCAGTATTTGATGCCTCAACTTCGAACATTACGTTGTTTAATGATCGGCTATTCAAAGTGTATCTGGATAAATATTGTTCAGACTATAAATCCAGCGTTTCGCACCAACACCATTTACTTTGAGGTTTTTTTTTAACCCCAATCTTTGGACCTTTCTGGCCCCGAAATACTGGCACGATGCGAGATCAGATCAAAATACGAACCAAAGTGACTATATTGAGTGTTTCAAATTTAGTGGAAAAATAATAACTAGTTCAAAAATTAAAAAGAGACACAGTCAGATAGAAAAACATAATACAGAGTCACATTTTGTCTTTTATCGCCATTTGAAAAGGGCTCATATACATGTCACAACTCCTGTTGATATTGTGTTGTGATTTATAAGTACTCCGTGACGCGTCCAGGAAGTGAGGGAGGGCAAGAAGGTAAACCCCCCTCCCCCTCAAACACAAACAGGATCAAAAATTATGTTAGTAAAAACCTAAAATCTAATATGAAGTAGGGGCCTACATATTTATTGGAGCACTGAAAATGTGTTGAATTTATAGGCTGAAATTTAAGACTAGGAATACGACACAAAATTCAAGATATGAATCCAAACACACTAAAAATCTCCTTAAATTTTATATTTATAAAAAAAAGTATAGGAATAATAGTTTTAATATATTTATATACTCTCTTCCCTTTAACATGTTACACCCCTTTCTCCAACCTTTTCTCCTTACGACCATCGATAGCTTAAAGGAAGGGGGAGGGTGCAATCTACATATATTATACAAAGGACATGAAATGCAAGGTTTAAATAATAATACCATAAATGGTTTATTCAAAGCAATAAACAATTAGCAAAGAAGAATTCAATTAATTACATGGTCTCAATAATCGTACTGAGTTCAGTGGAAAATCATGTTAGAAATAAACAGTTATTATTGTAGTTCCTTAGCGAGAACTTCTCTACTGTTAGACATATCAAACAATCAGATGGGCTAGTCTTTATGAGACAAACGACCCACAGTGTTCAAAAGTATACAAGTAAACAAATAATAAACCAGTCAATTAATTTGTAAGATTTATTTAAGATTTATATAAGATTTATATACGAGCCTTATGGGCCTTACTATACTGTTTCAAACGTGTCTGCACTGCATCACTGAAGCAGACTTCAAACAAATTAAATAATAAGTATATAAAGAATATTTATTAGACATTTTTAAAATACGCGAGAGTTTGGCTAACAGACTTTAGTCAAACTCCCGTGGGACTACCTGACCTAACTTACAGTTTAGAAACTTCCATCTATTCGTAAAATTAAAGTTAACAAAATTACTATAAACAAGGTCTAGCGAACACATTTAAACTACGATCAAATATAAAATTAATCACTAATTAATTTTATCAGTTAAACAATTTACGTTTCGAAGTTAAATTTTATAAGTGTTCATTATACAGAAGAAATCAAAACATCTTATTTACGACATTATTTCAGAATGAAATAATGATAAACTTCTTCATCACAAAAAATATATCAAAGTTATTATAAATTAAAGATCAAAACTAAACAGCTGTCTCGATCGCCCAAGTGGCGACAGACATTAAAATTTTTACTATTTGGTGAAGAAAAATAAATACGGCTTAACAAAGTTAAAGTTTTGAATAATTAAGTTCATAGTATACGTTGCCATTGTTAAAGTTTGTAGTTTATCACGGATGATCCTGGCATAATCCGGGTCCTAGGACTATGTTCCTCAATCCAGTGTTGGTTGAATAGTCATTTTAATGATGCGCTTACAGGACTTTAAATAGGGGTTTTTCACAGCACCGTAACAAGGTGTGGGGGGGGGGGGGTGGTTAGAACAATTCTTTCTAGAAGGAATCGAACATGACGTGGATTGTTGATATTGTTGTCCCATTATTCATTTTGACCAACGATTCTTCAAGCGGACGTCATCTCAGTAGTTGTGGAACTATCCATCAGGGTGCAGATGGGTAGAATTCAGTTGAACGTGGATAGTATTGCTTGGCGTGGCTTCAGTATCTATTTGATTTAGTCGGTGTTGACTTTGGTGAAGGAGTCTCTGTTACTACCCGGTGTAGCTCGTCCTTGTCTACACACTATAGATTTGGTGAGTACAGATTCCAAGTATTCCATAGTTCTATTGAATTGATTTTATTGATTTGAATTGTCTATAACGTTGTCTCAATTTACAGGAACTACTATAGTGAAGAGTACTATTGTAGGGTTTAGAACATTATGGAATATTATTGAATATTATTTGGAGCGGGTGGTATGATTCTTCGGCGAGTTAAATATGAAGTTTAGCATGGGGGCGAGTTCAAATGTAACTCAATGTTACAAACAAAGTAAACTGTATGGTCCACTCCACATAATTTCTCTCTCTTTTAGCTTAAAATTGAAACATTTACTAAAAACTCATTAGATTTGTAAAATTAAATAACATACAATGTTGCAGAAACACTCCACTAAAGAGGATAAATGAAATAATATACACTGTTATAGAAACATTGAGAACAGAGGAACAGATCTCTTAACCTTAGTGAAAAACAGTCAATTTCTCTTTTCAAAAAGCTGTATACAAAAATTAATATATTATTTGCTAAAGCTCAGTAACTATTATTTTTGTAAAACTATTTCTTACAACATTTCAGTGAAAAAAAATTTTTATCTCAAAAAATTGCTGATATAATTTAATGATAAAATTAGAAATTTTCACTTCTGTCAAGTACCCTTAAAGTCATTTTCATGGGAAAACGAGAGTTGAAATTTTGTTTGTAATGTTAAACAATGTCGATATACAATGTTTAATCAAAATAATCTGCGGGGATTTTGAGAGAATCCATTATTTTCTCTTTTTACCCTTCAATAAACTACCCTTAACTTCAATTGCCCCTCAGAGGAACCTTAAGAAAACCCTAAATACAATCGATCAAATAGTTTCGGCTCAAGGAGACTCATAGACATACGGAATCGCAAAAATCACTTTTTCGATTACAGTGAGTCATGAAACGTCGATATTTATCAAACAAAATCTTGAGTCAATTTTTTTTTTTTTTGCAATCACAATACCTATCATTCCAAGGGGTTGAGAGAAAGTAGTAAATTTCTGATCATGCTACTGCAATAAATTAATTAGATATCTTAGAATCAAAATAATTTTATTCTATTACATTTGAATAATTAATCATTTATGTGACACCATTAATTCAAATATTCAAACTCCGCTAAAAGGCTCATTTGAAAGGAGTATTATTATTATTATTATTATTATTATTATTATTAGTATTATCTGTTTTAAAACATTTTCAAACCGTTCTACCGAGCTAAATTAGATGTATTTATGTTTGACACTGTAGTCGTGTAAGAGTATAATTCCTCTCAGATTCAAAAACAAGTTACAATTCAACAAGTAGGGTATTCTCTATGCCTATTCAGGGGATTTATTACGGTCCGCATCGATGGACACAAAGATTAAAGCGTCGAGCTCATTTTGGGTTTTCTTTGTCGGTGATGGGAAGATTAGGACTTTAATCCCAGCTCGGTTTAGTGAGGTTAAGTTAAAAAAAATCTTATTCCACGCAAAGGCGAATACATTTCCTATAAAATATCTACCTTCCTTATCTCCATGCCATTAATTTAAATTTGTATACGTATAACTCTATTGATTCTACGACGCGGTAAAATACCACTCATTGGTACTACAACTATTAGGGGCAGAAAGGTAGGAGGCGTTGATACACAGTAGAGATGGTCACGCAGTTCCGGTAAACGACACGCTGGCCTATTCCTAGATTTAATAATGAAACCAATTCAGCCTTAAATTAAGTATGTATCTTTAAATATTCAAATACAGTAGTCGTGAGAGTTTAAACTTAAAAGCGTCCCTCGAACTATAGAAAACTTTAATTTCATGGAGTTGCAGGAAATAAAGAAAATAATGACATGAGTCTTAGGTATAAAAATTACTATATATATATATATTTACATAACACAAACACTATTTTGTAAATATAAACGTATTTAGTATATCTTATTTTAAGCTACCAGCCCCGTGGTGTAATGGTCAGTTAGTGCAACTGGCTATGAGCCTTGGGGACTTGGATTAAATTCCCAGCAGGTATTTTGGGTAATTTTACCGAAAGGGTAACTAACCCAAAGGTCACCAGGGTTTGGGTAAGTAGGCATAAGCTAGGTTTAAATGTTTCCACTGGTTCCACACCCTCATATTATCGCCATCACCTCATCTCATCGGGACATGGAAAGAGCCTCCAAGGAAAGGATGTACGGTTGGTACATCCGGGCCTCCCCTGGGTAACGGTACATTAGTAATGGCTAACCTTTCCCCAAAATATGTTACGAATGATGTAACCCAGATGTAGAATAAATAGAAAAATTAAATATTCAAGTGTTTTTGTGACTTTAACGGGCATTTAACATATACCTACCTAGAGCCCTTTGGAATTTTGGAGCTATTAATACAATAATGTATAGAGTTAAATAATTATACAAACTGGCCATCTAAGTGAAGTTTTCTAAGGTAAAGACCAATTACTTTTCATTTCAGGTTAACTGCTGATTCCATGTCTTGAAATTCCCTTCCTCTTTCTGTTTTTTGTAGATTTCATTGCCCGAAACGAGTAGCAAGACGCAGGTACATGAAACAAATAATTACGATATATTGAAAAGAAAGGTTATATTTAATTTAAAAATAAATCAAACTCACATCAGTGGGCACGTGGATTAAGTCATCAGTCTCGCATGATCTAATTTGTTGGTGACAGGGACAAAGGCGCCCATGTGTGTTTTCAAAATGGAGGGCTTATTTAGTCCATATGGGAGATGTGCCACCACCCTTCTCGAAAGAAGATTTCAGGAATTTAAGCTTTGTGGGGAGGGAATTTTAGAGTATCTGTACATAATTTTGATCTATGAGTTTAATAAGCCAATTTAGCAACAACAAAATTTTGAAAAATTAACAAAATGTAATAGTAGTTGTAGCTGAACGTAATGAAAAAAAAAACATATTTTTCACAAGTTTATTGAACAGAACAAAATAAAAATAAAATTGTTGAGGAGGGAATCGTAGGAGATCTACATTTTATCATTTTTATCTCTAAGTCGGATATTGATGATTAAAAGTTGTTAATAGCAAATTGCAACCAAATCCCAAATATATAATTTTGATTTTTCCATAAAAAATTAACAAAAAATAAATATGGCAAAGTGATAAAGGCTGGGCGGGGATACTGACGAGAATTTTACTAAATGTTTCCCACTCTACATTCACGTAGGCCTCTCTTCCTCATCTATACTAATATTGTAAATATGTGAATAGCTTGGACGGTAGTAATAATGCTTAGCACCGCGTCTTACTACCATTCGGGTTATACGCTCAAGTGTTAATTACGCTAATGGGCTAGGAATTGGGAAGGTTGAATATATAGGAAGTGAACCCACATTTGTGTGGAGGGAGAGTGGAAAACCATTTAGGGAAAGTCACCCCCAGTTCACCCGAGTGGATTCAACCTAGATCTCCCGTCCTCGGCAGTCTAGCTCAACACGAAATCTGGGTGCGTTAGCTAATCCACGCCACTGAGGTGGTGGACGGGTATTAAGACCCATACAAAGTTAAAAGAAAAACCATTCAAAAATGTTTAGGCTTTGTGGCGTTTTTATTACCATTGTTTTGCACCACGTCTTACTACCCGTCCTGGCTACCCACATGTAACTGCACTAATCATTGGGATGATGAAGGTAGAATGTAGAGACATATTCGCGCATTTGCGTGGTGTGAGGTGTTAGCTATTTTATAGAAAACATCAATAAACACATCTGGTATTTGAACCCCGACCGACTTTAACAACCGGCCTACAGTAGCCTCATGGCTTCTTTGGTGCTGACTGACAGCAAGCTGACAGCTGACGGTTTGAAAAGTTACCAGAGCCAATTATGAATCCCTACGCCGAACCATATGATCTGCAAAAAACATGTGTTTAGCAGCTGTCACGTCTGACAATCAAAATTAGGTGTATACCTAAATGTTGACTGTCAGAAGTCAGCTCTGAACTGTCAGTCAGCACCAAAGAAGCCATGGGGCTACTTTTTTTTTTTTTTAGTAGAAGAAGTTTTGCCAGCTTTCCCAGTGAAAATAATAATCGATTATTAAGTTGACTTTAAACCACTTTGAAAAATGAAGTCCAATTTTCATAGAAACGTTACTATAACTGATTTAATGTATTTATACGTCATGTCATTTACTTGTTAGTTTGGAAAATATACTAATACTATACAAAACACTCGTTAATGTTATCACACAGACAACAGAAAAAATTGATTTTCTATAGCCCGAACCTCGTGGCGTAGTTGGCTAACGCGCTAGTCGTGTTACTCGACGCTGAGACGGGGATCGAGTTGATCGGTCGGGGAATGGGTGGTTTTCATAATGGTTTCCACTCCCCCCACGCAAATGCAGGTTCACTTCTCTAATTTAACCTTCCCAATTCCTAAATCCATTAGAATAATAGTACTTAAGCGTATATCAACGGTAGTAAGATGCTGCTAAAGTTTTTCTAAAAGGCCTTCTAAAATTAAACTATATACATCTTTATTTACAACGTCAAGTTGTCTAATTGAACTTGGACAAGAATATATGACCTTGTCTTCTTCAAAGAAGGTGCATTATACCCCGTTGCAATAACAAACAGAAATCATCCTTGCGTTCCATGTGTTTTGACTCAACCACAAACGTGTGTGGAAAAATGATCGCGCGTGCGCCAAACATTTTGCGTCGCAGATTTCGTCCCGAACCTTCGAGCCTCGTGTAATGGAAGGAAAGCCCCCTTCCCCCCACCACCCCTTATCGTTTGAAAATTAGGGAAGTCTTCCAAAAGAAACTTCCTTTAGAAAAGCCCGTAGCAACAAGACATATTTTTAACTAATGTAGCTGCCAAGTCGCTCACTGCTGCAAATAGAAACCCAAGAGGGTCATTACACAAACGAATAAAGCCGTACAAGCATTTTTTTTTTTAATTTTAGCACCGCGTCTTACTACCAGTTCGGGTTATACGCTTAAGTACTAATTACACTAATGGACTAGAAATTGGGAAGGTTGAATTTAGAGGAAGTGAACCCGCATTTGCGTGGAGGGAGAGTAGAAAACCATTTAGGAAAAACCACTCCCAGTTCACCCGACCGAGATTCGAACCTCGATCTCCCCGTCCTCGGTGATCTAGCTCAACACGACTGGCGCGTTAGCTAACTACGCCACCGAGGCGGGTTACAAGCATATTATAATGCTAGGAAAAATAGTAATAAATTAGTTACGCAAGGGTTTTGTTTTAGAATAGGGCAGCAACAAATCTTTACTAATAAACATTATTATTATTATTATTATTATTATTAGCACCGCGTCTTACTACCCGTTCGGGTTATACGCACTTACGCTAATGTGTAATGGTAGGGTGTTTGTAATATGAAATGGAGGACCTACAGTTTAACGTGGGATCTGAACCACGGTGGAGGCATGTCATTCTTCACATTCACAAGTTGTGATTAATACACCTTTTGTCAGAGGTAAAGGAAGGGTTTGGCAATCAGATAAATATGTGCCGGGACCGAGGATTGAACCCCGGACCTTCAGCTCAGAAGTCTCACACCTTACCCCTAGACCACCAGACCACCTATATACATAAACAAATTTAACCTACTACAGCACGATGGAGTAAATAACCAAGCTATTATATTTATTAAATACGGTTATAGCTTCATCTAAATATCATATTCTTTAAATTTAAAAGATGACACCTGGACACGGAAATTGAGCCCGTAACCTTGGGATTAGTAGGCTAACGCTTCAACCACTGAGCTCAGGGACATTTTTCATTCATATTTTAGTACATAGTCTGTGACAGACGTGCGGAAATCTTCAGCTACACTATGAGCGATAAATTAAGATCGTTAGCTATCAGATAACTCAGCCACCTTCAACACGGGCTTTATGCCGCCAATAGTACAATGAAAATTGTACGAATGGACATATCGTGATGGATTAAATACACAGGCTATTAAAATATGGATGGTTCAGTGGTTAGAGCATTGGCGTGATAAGCCAAAGGTCCCAGGTTCGATTCCTGTACCCAGGTGTCATTTTTCAATGTAGAGAATCTAATACACCACGTTTAAACTTAAACAAACAACGCTAGCTCGAGGAATTCAATATTTAAGTTTCAGAACAAACCCATATGCCGATACATAATAATATACCCTATTCAGTGGATGAACGGTCTAAGGCGTCGCTCTCATCTTAGACTAGCCTGCTGATACTGACAGGGAGTCTCGGTTGGGTATCTTCGAGGGGGTGGGGGTTTCCTAAAGAGATTATTTCTATTCTTTCATGAAAATATGGGTAAATTACTTCTAAAATGTTTGCTTCACTATCCCTGCCCCATCATAGTAATTATCAGTCGTATAATCTGAACAGGTAGTAAGACGCGGTGAAAAAAAGGCTCCAGTCAGAATCGATCTACAGTCCACCAGACCTATGGATTGTAGTTAGCTTCCCTCAGCTTCAAGAAAGTATTACATAATGTGGGTCTATAAATGTAACGTTTGTATTTCGACATAAATTAGACCGACATCGGTGATCACCCTGATAAAGGTATCAGTCTTGTCAATCTTGGTTTATCAGTGACGTGGAGGTTGGGGTTTCCCTTAAATGGTTCCCCATGCATTGCCTCAATGCAAATGTAGTTACATTTCCAGACGAACCGGATGGGTAGTAAGACCCGAAGCACCGCATAAAATACATATATGGGCACACAATATATATGCGGTCCATCCAAACTAAATGTAAAAGAGGTAAGGGAATGAAACAGTTCTCAGTGAACAAAATACCAATATGTTTACTCCCTTTAAATCAAATTCATAGGTAACTTATATTTTAAATGGAGCCATTTTTATGTTGTGTAACTTTAAAAATTAGTAACACCTAAACACGTTTTATTTTTAATTGAGTTGTTTCAGGTTTTAATGCTGGTGTTGAATAGTAATGGTTTTAGAAAACATTATAATTATAATTCATTTCAAGTAAATATACAATTTTCCTAAGGAAAGAATGGAACATTACAAACATTAAGGAGAACTTCCAATGCTTCAGATCCAGATTGAATGCCTGTAAACTGGTTTATAGAGTCCGGTATGCTATCTGTGCGGCCAACCCTGCCGTCAGACACAATCAAGTCGAACAAGATTAAACTTCGTTTATTATTTAAAACGTTGAGTTTACAATTAACGGTTAAACTGTATACGAACATATTTTATTGTTGATACCTCCATTTTATTTTTCACTACTAATCTATACTATATATTAAATTAGTCCCTGAACCAGTCATTGCTGAAAGATGATTTAATTTGTATACTGACTACTACAGTTCTAAAAATTAAATAGTTCAATTCCAAACTACGCAGCTACTTCACGTCGTTAGAGTATTCTTGATCAATATTAACACAATCGAAAGTAAAATATAGCATTATAGACAAATACTCGTAAACAAGATACCAAAAATTGAGCTGAGATTATATTATTTAACGTTTAAAAATAGATAATCAATAATCGGCCATAAATATAAATTATGACAGGTCATTATTTCACGTCTCAAGGGGTCTTAACTAAGTGCGTGAGTTAAGGAAAAAATTGGATGGATTTGGTAGTTTTAGACAATTTATAAATACATATTGTATAAACTAAGTCCACTGTTGATATGTTTTGTCACTTATTTATGACTCAAAGGAGGAACAAAAATACTGATATCCTATACGAGATTATAAACCCTAAATTAAACCTAAATAAGCTTTGTTTGATTTTTAAAACTAAACGTTTTACCATATATCAACAATACATTTTTAAATACTGCCAGACTTGAAAATATATTTTTATCGTTAAAGGTGTTTAGTTTGTTTCTTTGCACGCACACCAACCGCAGCCATCTTGACAGCCTTAATCCAAAGGGATGGAGTTTGATTATACATTTCATATTTAAAGCAGCTCTAACTATTTCTATAACTTTTCTTTAAATATCGTTTCGAAACAGCCTTTAACTAGCAAATTTGGTCGAACATTATGTGAATGAAAAAAAGAAAATTGCATGGTACATCGCACAAACTTTCTCTCTCTTTTTATCTTAAAACAGAGACATAAACTAAACACTCGTTAGATTTTTGTGAAACGAAATAATATACATTGTTGCAGAAACACTCCACTAAAAGCATAACTGAAATAATATATAATACTGTTACAGAAACATTGAGAAAAGAGGAACCTCTATGCCCTCCAAAGAGCATTACAGTCAATTTCTAATTTCAAAGATTTGTATAAAAAATTAAACTATTTGCTTCTAGCTCAGCAATTATTGGTGTTATGAAAAATATATTCCAAATAAACTATTTGTATTTTCAGAGTAATACAACTTTACAGTGATCGTATCTCAAATAGTTGCGGGGATATGATTAAAATGGGAAGTTTTCGTAATTGTAAAGTACCTTTAAAGTTATTTTCATGGGGAAATGGGAAATGTCATTTTGTTTATAATGTTAAATAATGCCGAGATATAATGTTTAATCAAAATCGTTCGAGCGGATTTTGAGAATAGATTTTTTTTTTTTTAGCTCGCAGCAAACTACCCATAATTTTAGAGTTGGATATCTAATTTCAAAATAACCTCGGGAGAGCCTTATTATGAAAACTCTAGATAAAAAGTGTTATCCCAATCGGTAAAATTGTCTCGGATCTAGGCTAAGAGACACACACAAACCCACAGGCAAATTGCATCTTGAAAACTATTAATATTTAGTACCGCGTCTTACTACCCGTTCGGGTTATACGCCTAAGTACTAATTACGCTAATGGATTAGGAATGGGTAAGGTTGAATTTAAAGGAAGTGAACCCGCATTTGCGTGGAGGGAGAGTGGAAAACCATTTAGGAAAAACCACCCCCAGTTCACCCGACCGAGATTCGAACCTCGATCTCCCCGTCCTCAGCGGTAGAGCTCAACACGACTGGCGCGTTAGCCAACTACGCCACCGAGGCGGGTCATCTTGAAAACTACTTTTTGGGTTTTTAGTGGGTCATGAAACGTCGACATTACCAAAATTAAGTTCGATTTTTTTGACAGTCACAAAACTTTTCTCTCCAAGGAGTCAAGAAAAAGTAAAAATTGAAAGAAAAAAATAAATTTGAATAATATCGTTTCATGTATGGCAATGTAATCGACCAATCTTCCTTATATTTTAGTTATAATTTATATGTTTTAAGGTTTATTCATTTTAAGTCACCAACCAGAAGGTTGGTTTGATATGATTTATATCCACCCTGAGCTGGTTATACACTCAGCCCTTCGACTAGTTAGTGCTGCCTGCATCATCTGGTAGACATCCCATAGACTAGGGGAGTTTAGAAAGTGGGATGGCTATCCGTTTTCTTCCCCACTGAATTTCTATGAGCGATCGCTAAAGGGCCTAGCATTTTTTTCAGGGGAAAGTATTTTCACATACCTAGGGATGTAGTATCGAAAGAAAAGTATCAATACTCATTTAAAGTATAGGAAGAAAAATATCGAGGCCATACTAGTATAAAAAAACTATCGATAACATTAAGTATCAATATCGATTTTTTTTTCACAGGATGCTTTTTCGATTTCCATATTTTTAAAAAAATTTCCCTAATTCACTTCTGGGAGGTGCCCTTTTTTAACTACATTCATAGTTTATATACTCTATCAAGATATATTATTAACTATTGACACACCCCGTCAGGCATCAGGTTGTATGTATTGATTAACAAAGATGAAAGAACAGCTCTAAATTATGATGAGCTAAAAGAGATGGAATGCTAGCTAGAATGATTGCAGAAAATGTGAGTGCGAATTGAAAAATAGTGTCATTTGTTCTTCCTCCACAGTCCACCCCAGTAAACATTTAATCCCTGCATGAGTCAAGATAACAAAAAAATATTTCGATACCGATTCGATACCGGAGTGTGAGTACTATTATCAGTAAAAGTATGACCCACCTCGGTGTCGTAGTTAACTAACGCGCTAGTTTAGTGTTAAGCTAGACTGCCAAGGACGGGGAGATCAAGGTTCAAATATCGGTCGGGTGCACTGGGGAGGGGGGGTTCCTAAATGGTCTTCCACTCTCCCTCCACTCAAATTCTGGTTCACTTCCTCTAAATTCTACCTTCCCAGTTCCTAGCCCATTAGCGTAATTAGTACTCTAAATTAAATAATTAATAAAATTATCGGAAAAAAGTTTCTATTAAGAAAATACTAATATCGAAAGGAAAATATCGATATTAGTAAAGTATCGATACTTTTTTCACAAACCTTCTATGGCTCTGTTATATGCCACAATCAACATCGAACCAACCGATGGCTTTACTTCCCCTTCAAAGAAAGTTGTGCTACGGATTCTTATCGATCAAGAAAAAACCGTTGATCTCGGATGGGTTTAAACCTACGAACATTGGATCTTGAGGCAAGCACTTTATCCAAATGAGGCCAACGTTTTAAGATTTAATAAAATGTATTTTTTTTAATCCAAGCTGAGGGAGAAGGGTAAATTCCTCCTTTATTCCTCTAATATCCCCGTCCACCTACTCCTTGATATGCGCCGATGCATACAGTCACGGCATGGGTAAAGAAGTCGCGTGTAATAATGTCTCATTTTAAAGGATGATGACTAGCATGTCCGGGGTTAAATCGAACATAGAGAGTTGCTCCACTATTAATTCTGTCTAATATATTCACTCGGTGGAAATCTTGGAGCTCTGTGGTCAGCTGTGCGTCTATAAATACGATAAATGTTGTAAGAATGGGCGCCACGTGTCGGAATCAGTCATTGCTATCGGTGGACTGGGGTTATTCACGAGCTATACGTGATTCAATACTGACTATCATCAACTAGTTCTTTGTTTGGAGGAAATACATTTAGATTTAACTAAGAAAAGATAATAGCTACAAAAGAAAATAATGCAGCAGAAACAATAGATAAAAACAATGATTTTCTCGCAAGACTCAAACATATACATACAATTAGGAAGTATGAGGCAAGGGTTTAATGCGCCATAGCCAAAATAAAAATAAAAGGACACAAAAAAATTAAAATAAAAAATTATCTTTTAACACAGCCCTTTAATCACTGTGTGCAAAAATAGTACCCCTTCTAACGGCACGTGGTTGTATCCGTCCCGGTGTCCTTGGTTCGGATCCTGACCGGGTTAGTATACAGACTTAAGCGAGGTTTCCACATGCAATGATTATTGGCGCCAGGAGTATGCCAGTTTAATGGTGCCAATATTAATGGCGCCAGTTTGTGTTTCCACATTCATCAATCAGTTTTCTACTGGCGCAATATTCAACATGGCGTCAACTGCCGTAGTTAATGCAAGTATTGATATCGTAGTGCAAATCATGTCTTTAGAACTCAAGAAAAAATTAAAAAGAAAGAAGCGAAAGCATAGATTATGGGTTCGTAAATGGATTTCGAATACTACGTATTTTGGCCTTTGCAGCGCTTAGACTAAATTCTGTGACTGCATCGGACATAACCTTGACTATTTTTCTCAATGTCTCATCTCTTTTATTTGTGTCTTTATAAATGAAGAAATTTTGTTGTTACACAAGCATGGATACTGTTCATATGCCTCGAGGAACATTATTACATATTTTGTTGATCATTTATTTCCTAGTGTCGCCATCGTTCGTAAAAAAAACTATTAGCAATTTAAACATTGTTTATAAACAAACTGGCGCCAAAAAGTTCAATGGCTCCTTACTTTACTGGTGCTATGACTAGAGGCGCCAGTCAGACGGCGCCAGTTGAATTTACATGTTTCCATATGCCACTAAACTGGCGCCAGTCGAGTGGCGCCAATAATCATTGCATGTGGAAACCCCGCTTTCCCTGGATTCATGTGCGCCAGTTTATATCTCAGCACTAGATTTAAATATTTAAGTAGATCGTGTTTGAACGTCAGGTAGTTTCACGTTCCTTATCAACGATTATACTGGGTTTGATTTAAGTGGAAGATAACATAAATTGAAGATTCATATTAAATATTAGAATTAATTTACTGCACACACTGGTTCTGGTTTCCAAATGAATGCCTCTACTAAATAATGAAAGTTAAGTTGGAGTGACTGCGTGAGTGTGCAGGACGTGTTCGATCTGTGTGATGGTGTGATCGTGAGTGTGCAGGACGTGTCCGATCTGTGTGATGGTGTGATCGTGAGTGTGCAGGACATGTCCGATCTGTGTGATGGTGTGATCGTGAGTGTGCAGGACGTGTCCGATCTGTGTGATGGTGTGATCGTGAGTGTGCAGGACGTGTCTGATCAGTGTGATGGTGTGATCGTGAGTGTGCAGGACGTGTCCGATCAGTGTGATGGTGTAATTGCGAGTGTGCAGGACGTGTCCGATCTGTGTGATGGTGTGATCGCGAGCTTTTAAAGCCGGTTCACACAGAATGGTAAGCTATACTATGCTGTGCAATGCAAGGCCGTAGCCAACCAATAAATTCAGGGGGGGTTTGGTGGGCCCATCCCCCAATTGACGGAGGCTAGAAAAAATTCTAAATAAAAAACCGTTCTAGAAGATATCTAAAGTGTTTTTTTTATGGCAACACTATCCCTAACTATCGGAGGCTAGGACAAATTCTAAATAATCACCTCTGGAAGCTTATGGTAACACAGCCCCCTAATTTGTACCTGTACCTTAATTTTGATATTGTTTGAACCATAAATAAAGCCATATATATATTGTTGATAAAATTTCGGGGGGGGGGGTTGAACCCCGAAATCCCCCCTGACTACGGCCTTGATGCAATGCCGTGCTAAGGGTGGTCAATTTGGTTTCACACTCATCGCTAGGCCAAGCTATGGTTTCTCTTTTGCCTCCTGAATTCACTGTGGTTTCTTTCTGGTCTGCTCCAGTGAAGTTAAATTGTGGCACTCTCCAAAATGTCTTGTTTGCTCTCAGATGATAGTACTGAAGTAGATGAATAATGCTATTAGAAGATGTTTTGGAAGAGGAATAAAATGTGGGAGGTGGAGGTTTGACTTGTTCAATTAACGGTTTCATTGTAATATAAAAACACTTATCAAATTTAAAACCTAAATAGAATATTACTTAAGTACACGTGAAAAAAACTTAAAACAAAACTTCAGTAATTCTTTGGTTATTTTCAACCATCCAGCACTGCGTCTGTTTAACACGTAGCCTCTGCTGCGCAACGTAAGCTGGCTCAAGATGGAAGATGTAAAAATTGCCCGGTCAGCCATCGGACAAAACATAGCGTGGCGTAGCAAGGCATAAATTAGCTTAGTTTAGTTTTCTGTGTGAACCAACACATTTCTCCCGCATTAAAGTAGGGCTACTTTCCGGAAGTTTGGAATGTGGTGGACGTAATATCTATCCCGAAGCCTGGCAAAGACTCCAAATTTCCGCAGAACAGGAGACCCATCAGCTTACTCAGCTGTCTTGGTAAGGTGTATGAAAAAATAATTCTGTAAAGGCTAAAGCAGTCTGACAGGAAAACCGAATACTTCCTGATATTCAATTTGGTTTCCAGAGCCGACACTCTACAGTACACCCGGTCACCAGTTTTGTGGAGTAGACAATAAAGAATTTTAACAAGGAGGAAATTACATTAGCAGTTCTTATGGACGTCGAAAAGGCATTTGATAAGGTCTGGCATACTGGCCTCCGGCGAAAGATGATTGACTTCAATTTCTCAAGGACGTACATCCACACGATAAGAAGCTTCCTCCACGGTCGTTACTTTAGGGTAAAAATGGACGGTAAGAGGTCATCCCTACACAACATCAGAGCGGGAGTGCCACAGAGATCTGCTCTATCACCGTTTATGTACAGCATATATGTTGCCGACATCCCTACAGATCCAAAAGTCAATGTCAGGCTATTTGCGGATGACACCTTGTTTTTAAGCGCACATAGGAACATCAAGTACGGGTTTTAAACACTTGCAAAGATTCCTGGACCAGTTTGGCGACCGGATTAAAAAGTGGAGAATAAAGGTTATCCCTGTGAGGTCCACGGCTATCATAATATCTAAAAGGAGTAGCCAGCCACCGGACCAATTTAGTGTCCTGGATGAAGACATTCCCTTTAGCAACGAATTCAGATATCTCATTGTCTTAATGGACTCCCGAATACTGGAAGCCTCACGTAAAGAACTCTAGGAAAAGGGCTATGGGGGGGGTCTTGGTCCGGAATTACGGACTGTTCAAGAGCCAGGTGCTGAATACCGGAACAAAACTTCTCCTCTATAAGAGTCTAGTCCTTCTTCTAGTCATCTACGCCTGTGAAGTGGATCGTTATGCGGCGCCAAATGTTTTGAGCCAGCTTCAGGTGGTCCAAAACAAGGTACTCAGGTGCATACTGGGAATCACCACAAGAACGAATAATGCATTTATCCACGCCGAGACTTGGAGAAAGACACTAAGGGAGATTTAGAAGAACGAAACAGAAGATTCTACACCAAAACTCGAGAGCTGGAGGAAAATGCAATAGTTATAAACCTAGGGCAGCACAACCCCCGAGAACCAAGGATGTATAAAAAGCCGAGACTTAATCAAGATGTCCTTTACCCAGCTCAATAAATTCCAAACCAGCCTGTCCCAGTGCCCTTTCCTTAATTCCTTATACACCCCATCCACTTGACTCAACTTGACATCCGTCAATAAATCATTTTTTACAAACTCTCAATCATTTATCCATCCTTCATTGAGTGTTTAATATGAATCTGTGTTTTTTCTTTCAGGTCATCTAGATATCACACACACACACACACACACACACACACACACCAAATTACATATCGGGCCTGACTGCGCTTGAGTCTACCATCACAGTGTACTAAGGTTCGATCTAGATACTTCACAACATAATACTCTCCACACTTCACAATTCCTTCTTTCAACTCCACCTTCCTTCCATAATCAATAAACACGTTCACAAAAAGAGGTTATGGTCTGTGACAACAGATCTGTACTCTTAGGTATTAACAAGCCAAATACCTTCTCTGAGTGTCGCTTCTGACAATCAAAACTGGTATACAGGCAAACAAGGGAGAGCGGCAGTAGAGAGGGTGGTTGGCGTGGTCTGTGCAAGTGCGGAGAGAAGACGCAAGGGCCGAACAGTGAGGCACAACAAGCTTAGCTTTCAGTGTGAACCGGCCTTAACACACGTCCACTTTGTATGATGGTGTTATCGCGAGTAATTTATCCAATGGCTGCCACGAGGGCTTCTTGCAACCTTACCCCGTCCCCTTTAACGATTTTCCTTCTTAGAAATAAATTAGCCAAGGTCGCTTTCAATGTCACTGCAACTAGGTTCGTGGGAGGAGTGTTTTTTTTTACAATATTTCCTGTTATTTACAGCTAGTTTTTAAGGCTCGTAAATACTAAATAAACACAATATGTATTGTACCTTTATTTTAGAAAGCGGGACCAAGTGACGCTCCAGAACGTCCTTCACTAAAACTCATAAATCCTGTTGAACTTAACATGGAATATAGGGCTTACGTTATGCTTCAGCCTTTTTCCCTTCCTTTTCTCTTTTAGGAAGCTTTTAAAATATCAAAATGATGCGCCACAGAAACCGAATGTCATATAACCATAAAAGTGATTATATTATAAAATAATCGTAGTATAAGATTAAATATTTTGATAATGTTATTTCTTCACTTATAAATAATTACAAAGCAGTTTAAATTAAATACTCATTTTTTTAAACACTAAAAACTATAACTATTTGGTTAAATACAACCCTAGAAACTTTAGTGCCCTAGAATCGGTCAATCGACCTTGGTAGGCTAGTAGGAGTAGTCTTCTAGGATCCATCAGTGAAAATGGGAATTGTAAATGAGCCCACAGTGTATTATTTATTTTGTTTGTGAGCTATAAATCACGACTTTCATAACCAATCGAACAAAACTTAGGCTCCTCCTCAAGTCCGATCCTCTGAGATACCAACGAAACAGAGACGTACTGGAAACCACTACGATTCCACAGAAATATAACGAGGATTCGGTAGCCACATAGTCCAATGGAACAATCTAGACCGACGAAAACGGGGCGATCGGGTTTGAACCCTGTTGGATGTACTGAGGGTAGTTTTTCCTAAATGGTTTTCCACTCTACCTCCACGCAAATGTGGGCACACGTCTAAATTTGACCTTCCTGATCCCTAACATATTAGTGTAGTTAGTGAATAGGCGTACAGCCCGAACGGATATATATACCCGGTGCTAAAAAAAAAATACTTAGCCTCACGTCTTACTACCCGTTCGGTATTGTACGTTTATGTACTATTTACACTAATGGATTAGGAATTTGGAGGGTTGAATATATAGGAAGTGAACCCGCATTTGCATTTGGAGGGGGAATGGAAAAACCCCTGAAGATGAGTTAGTTTCACTTTTAAATGAAATTCTTTAAGATTATAGAAATTTAAATTTAAAATGTTTAATCGCTTAGGTAGTACTGTACATGTTGATACCTTCCACCACCAACATTTTAGCGTGGGCCATATTTTGAAATAAAGAACCCCTTGTTAATTAAAGCGGGCTATATGACGCCCGCGATGCGCCATAGTTCTCCAAAAGCCGGCTCTCTTAATACTAATTATAGCTTTGATTTGTTATTTTGCACTATAACATTGATTAATAAGCATATACTTTCACACAAATTACTCTGAAATTATTTGAAACGTCGTTGTCAAGTGTTTTTTTTCATGCAGTTGGTAATAATAGCATATTAAGAGATTTCAAAATATTAACTCTTAAGATAGGAATTTACAAACGAGTTGTAGGCTAAGTAATACGTATAAAATTCTAGGCCTAAGCTGTGACATAATAAACATACATAGAAGAGTGAATTAACTCAGCCTGTTTCAAATGGCCAGTGAAGAAGATCCTCTCTCAAGTGACAGACGTAATAGAAGAAAAAAAAAATCAACAGCTCCAAGTGTTTGTTTTGAAGCGAAGACAAGGAAGGCCCCCAGGTTGTGGGAATTCCCCGACATCATCCCCCGCAGAGAGAACATCTTCCCGCCACCCACCTCTACGGCAAGGTAGTAGACCCCTCCTGGCGGGATATTTCTGGTTCTGCGCGGCGAGACTTGGCCGTTGCTCTCCAAAGACAACATGCTGGCGAACTTGCGTGAACCACCCGAAATATCTGTCGGCCTGCTGGCTCGCCTGCATGCCTGCTCTTTACTTCACTGACGTGAGCACCCAAGGACACCCCCCGCCCCACCCCCCCGTCTTCCCAATAATCCTAAAAGATTTATTTAAGATGGGGTGCTAGTAAGCGTGAGTTTAGGGAAGTATTTTTGAAGTTTTTACAGCATAAACATTTTTGGCCAAAATAAATCAAATATTTCTTCTATAGAAACATATAGTTTAGTTTTCTGCACATGCTAATCTCAACAGTCCTTGAATATCTGTCAGATGTGTCCTGAAATTTAATGACAACTTTTTCTCTTAATTTAAAAAGTTTTTCACCAAATGCCACCATGCTCATGACAGATATTCAAAAACTGTTGATATTAGCACGTGCATAAAACTAAACTATATGTTTCTATAGAAGAAAAATTTGATTTATTTTGTTCAAAAAAGTTTATGCTATAAAAACTGCTAAATTAGCGCACTAAATTCGCGCTCACTAGCACCCAACCTTAACGTAGCATGTGAATGGTTGGCAAGATGAGTTTGTACCAAAATAATTACACTACAAACTAGTTTTTTGAGTTTGATTGGTATCACTCAGGTCCACACAGTAATTTTAGGAATTTTTCACTGATACCGATGTAAAAAATTAGACACAGGCAAGCAAAATGTCTTGGGAATGACACATTTATAATAATAATAATAATAATAATAATAATAATAATAATAATAATAATAATAATAATAAAATTATAAGGAATAAGATTTAATTTTCGTGTTGGACTAGACTGTCGAAGACGGGGAGATCAGGGATCGATCCCGGTCGGGTGGTTTCTCCTAAATAGTTTTTCACCCTACCTCAACGCAAATGTGGTTGCATTTCCTCTAAATTAAACCTTCCTCATCACTAGTCCATCAGTGCAATTAGTACATAGGCGTATAACCCGAACGGATAGTTGGACGTGATGTTAAAAAAATAGATTTAATTTATTTTGTTACAAAGACAGAAAAGGACTACAAAGTGTAAAAAAAAAATCAAAAATTTGTTTTATTTAAGATTTGGTTAAAATTTCACCTTTAAATATCAAATGTAGTGCTTGATACTGTACTATGTTTAGGAGAATATCATCGCAATCGAAGATTTTCATTTAATATTAATTAATACAGACTTTTTTTAGTCGTAAGAGTTTTCCAAATAAATCGGAATTTCGGATAATCACGACTCAACGAGTTTCTACAGCTAATTTTTTTCAATAGCACCCTTTGTATAGCAACCTATCTGAGTGCTTAGGCGCAGTAGGAAATAATTTAATCTCAAAATATTATTCACGTGAAAATGCAAGTGCAGGATATCCAACATGTTCTTATGGAATTAAAAACTTTACAGTTTAAGTTTTAAAATGTATTTAAAAAAATCCCCAACAATAATAATTGATATTGGCTTGTTTTCGGGAACGTTTCCCGTGAAATGTATTAAGTGCTGAGATCAGATTAAATTATTACAAAAATGGGCTGCCAAAAATACTGTGCAATCCCGTAAATGCTCTAAATCTCACACGCATTGATTGCGCCAATGTATGAACATGTATGGACGTGTATGGACAGGTTTGAATTTTGAGATCGTCTCCCCTATACCTAGCAGCATCTTGTGGAAATTAAAGATGGTGGATCTAAAATGGTCGCTCAATACTCGATGACTCGACCCCTGTCAATCACCTGTCAAGCATGTTTGAACTTGTCTGATCGTGCTGAACATGAACATGGACCACCCAATATACAGTTTTCATGTTAGATCATACCCGATTAGATCTGGACATGTCCGAACATGCCTAAGCATATTAGAAACTATTGACCTAAAATTAAAGATGCTGCCGTATTCAAGATAACTGCCAAATTCAATAAGGTAGCCCAACCCCAAGACTCCATAACTGTACTTCCTGCCCCCACATTTCCTTAAGGGTTAAGCAATTTACTCCGTTTTCTTACTTTGTCTCCCTGCCACACCAGTTTTTACTTTAGTTTCACCTTTTTGGTACTACTCATTTTATTTTTACGCAAATATTTCCAAAATGAACTTGTTTAATGGATGCGCATTTACTTGTAAGTTTTCTGAGACTTGAACAAACACAGATTTTCAAAGAGGCCTAGGCAACTAATCAATAGTATTTAGTGATACAAGGTCACTACTTACTATCTTTGTAATTAATCTAACAATAGATGATTTATTAATACTAGGGTGTATAAATTTACAACCAATATGCATTGTAGCCTGCAACACACGGTATTCAAATGACGTCACAGCAATATATAAATTATGTTCGCGTCCTATACAGGGAAGTAGATACTGATTTTTTTTTTTTTTGTTGTATGAGGTCCATTCTGAAAGGTTTTTCCCGACCAGAATCCTACTCTAGTACGTAGACTTTGGTAGGGGAAAAAAAACTTTCATAACGGACTTTCTAACAAAATCAGTGAATAGTCCACATGCTCAGTCTAGGAGTAATAGGTCTGTTATTCTAGCCGTGCAGAATATGAACCACGTGCTGGCCGGCCAAGCCACCTGTGCTGGGACGATGACGTCAATAATCCTGGACCACAGCCACCAGAAATACGTTTGTTACCCAGGTAATCGGCCAACACTTCATACCAAAGGATAGCAAGCAGTGCTTCCATCATCTCTTGAGACAGAAGGAAAGTGACAGATGGACAATTTACCAGGAATAACTAGATATATATAACTCTAGTTATTCCTGGTAAATATATATATACGTTGTAATCAAATAACGCATTCTAAATCATTATTTGCAGATATCCCCGGCGGGTAGTAAGACGCTATAAAGATTATTAATAAATAATTATATAAGTCCCTATTCTCTAATTGACGTGAGAGGTCGTCAGTTATAGTTGAATACAGCAACTCAATGTCGATTGACCAATCCAAATAAATCATAAAGTGTTTTATTTATAATTTAATTTCCCGGGTCCCTCACTCTTATCCATCCCATCTTTGAAAGCATACAATTAACTAAATGTTTATTTCAGTTATCAGAAGTTTACAATATATAGTTCATGATTAGAGTTCATCCATAAAATTTCGTAACGCTTTTTTCTCACCTTTTATGCGCCTCCCAATGTAACAAGTAGACATTTAGCCTCACCCTTTCAATGCAAGAGAATGACAGTGTTTTTGCAATTTTTATAAGAAACTTTTTTTTTTGTAAAAATAAATCAAATATTGCTTTTTCACAAAGAGAGAGTTTAATCTTCCTCACAGGGTGATAGCAACAGTTGTTGAATATCTGTTAAAGGTGTCCTAGAATGACAATTTTTCTCTTCATTTAATCGCTATGTTTTATGACAGATATTCAACAACTCTTGATATCACCATGTGAATAAAATTAAACTTTATGTTTTTACTGGAGAAATATTTGATTTATTTTGTCCAAAAATATATTTTTATATAAAAACCGCAAAAACACTGACATTTTCTCGAGTTCTCTAATTCCAACCTTAACGTGCATCTTTCCAATATCAAGACTTAAATCAGGACAGAGGTTACGGCCATATCTAACCAGATCCAGGTAAGAAGGAGCCTATTGACAATTGTAGAATGTACTAAAACAATCCTCATATATTCATAAATTTAGTCATGTGATCTGCAACTATCACCTTTGATTGGTTTACAATAGTAAAATAGTATCATCTACTGCCAAATATATTTGTATTTTCTAAAGGTTCCTGTTACCATTCTGGTTTCCCTCTCTCTTTCTCCGCAAATGTGGGTAAATTTCCTTTACCTTTTTCAAACATACTCCATTAGTGTAATTAAATCCGTATAGCCTGGATGGATAGTAAGACTCTGATAAAATAATATTTTTAGGAACGTGTAACTGAGGTCAAACGAGGAACTTCTACGCATGTGGTCAACCTCTCTGAGGTTACTTACATTAGATGATACCTAAAATATAAATCTTGGCAGTTTAATGAATTACGTAAAAATGTGTTTGTTGTGTTTGCCAACACTCACAGATGTATTGTGATCGCAGACAAAGCGGTTCTGTTGACAAGCCCCCAATGCCCCCTTTTCCCCCCCATTGCAAGTGGCTAAATGACCAGGTGTGACCACTGATTGCAACTTCAACCACATGATCACGGGGGGCAATTAGCACCGGCCCCACCTTGCCAGTTCTAGGAACTCCTCCTTCCCATCTTTACCCCTCTCAACACATTACGAAGGGTTTATTTATACCAACCTCCGGTCAGTCCTACCACTAGACCAAACCAAGATGATCTAGGTCTTCGCCCTTTCTGCAATACTTTGCGCGTCACAAAATGTAACACTACTGGGAAGAGGACTATTTTTACATTTTGAAGCACATGAACTGGGGAAGATATCAAAAACCCTTAAAACACTATTTTTATACATAGGATTGGTTAGTATTCACAGAGTATAGCTCATATGAACACACATGAAGTTGAATATCAATCCCAATCCGTGCGTTCGCAGCCCACCACTAATGAACAAATCACACTTATTAGAGCTGGTTTAGCTTTAAATAATTACACATTATGCACAGCATGGTAAATTATTCAGATGATGAGATTGAGAAAAGATTGTCTTCTAACAAATTAAGCTTATAAAATGCAGTGAAAACTGAAGAAAATAGCTTCTACAGTACGTTGTGCAAGATATTGTTGAAGAGATCTTACAGAGGCAGCATTTTTGATATTTATCTAAATAACATTCTAGGATCAAGCTCCTGCAAGAGTAAAAATAAGAGACAGTGCTATTATATATGTGTATAGCGATACAACATGTGTTATTGTCACCTGAGCTAGGATTATGATAACATTAAGCAAGACTTCTGTGCGTAGAAATATTTAAAGGAAATCCTGCTTTCGTTATATTTGAATAGTTATGGTAAATATAGATTTGGTCTAACATCGTGTTGTAGCCAGTAGGTTTATTATACTCGTACATTTATAATATACTGAACTTGTGGTCACAAGGTCACGAATAAAAGATAATTATTTTTACGTGCACCGCATATTACTGACAACCCGGCCTATTTACGATATTGGGGAAAAGACGGGAAAAGATGTGGTTTCAAATCAGATACCCGCATTTGCGTGGGGGAGAAGTAAAAAACCATTTAGGGCAAAGCACCCTCAGTCCATCCAGCCTTTGTTAGAGACCCAAAAATTCCCGCCACCCTCAGTCCATCCAGCCTTTGTTAGAGACCCAAACTTCCCGCCACCCTCAGTCCATCCAACCTTTGTTAGAGACCCAAACTTCCCGCCATCCTCAGTCCATCCAGCCTTTGTTAGAGACCCAAACTTTCCACCACCCTCAGTCCATCCAGCCTTTGTTAGAGACCCAAACTTCCCGCCACCCTCAGTCCATCCGGCCATTGTTAGAGACCCAAATTTTCCGCCACCCTCAGTCCATCCGGCCTTTGTTAGAGACCCAAACTTTCTGCCACCCTCAGTCCATCCGGCCTTTGTTAGAGACCCAAACTTCCCGCCACCCTCAGTCCATCCAGCCTTTGTTAGAGACCCAAACTTCCCGCCACCCTCAGTCCATCCAGCCTTTGTTAGAGACCCAAACTTCCCGCCACCCTCAGTCCATCCAGCCTTTGTTAGAGACCCAAAACTTCCCGCCACCCTCAGTCCATCCAGCCTTTGTTAGAGACCCAAAACTTCCCGCCACCCTCAGTCCATCCGGCCTTTGTTAGAGACCCAAACTTCCCGCCATCCTCAGTCCATCCAGCCTTTGTTAGAGACCCAAACTTTCCACCACCCTCAGTCCATCCAGCCTTTGTTAGAGACCCAAAACTTCCCGCCACCCTCAGTCCATCCAGCCTTTGTTAGAGACCCAAACTTCCCGCCATCCTCAGTCCATCCAGCCTTTGTAAGAAACCCAAACTTCCCGCCACCCTCAGTCCATCCAGCCTTTGTTAGAGACCCAAAATTCCCGCCATCCTCAGTCCATCCAGCCTTTGTTAGAGACCCAAACTTCCCGCCATCCTCAGTCCATCCAGCCTTTGTTAGAGACCCAAAACTTCCCGCCACCCTCAGTCCATCCAGCCTTTGTTAGAGACCCAAACTTCCCGCCATCCTCAGTCCATCCAGCCTTTGTTAGAGACCCAAACTTTCTGCCACCCTCAGTCCATCCGGCCTTTGTTAGAGACCCAAACTTCCCGCCACCCTCAGTCCATCCGGCCATTGTTAGAGACCCAAACTTCCCGCCACCCTCAGTCCATCCGGCCATTGTTAGAGACCCAAATTTTCCGCCACCCTCAGTCCATCCGGCCTTTGTTAGAGACCCAAACTTTCTGCCACCCTCAGTCCATCCGGCCTTTGTTAGAGACCCAAACTTCCCGCCACCCTCAGTCCATCCGGCCTTTGTTAGAGACCCAAACTTTCCGCCACCCTCAGTCCATCCGGCCTTTGTTAGAGACCCAAACTTCCCGCCACCCTCAGTCCATCCGGCCATTGTTAGAGACCCAAATTTTCTGCCACCCTCAGTCCATCCGGCCTTTTTAGAGACCCAAACTTCCCGCCACCGTAAAACCAGACTATACGCGTGAGGGTAAAATAATACCTATGAGGGTAAAATTATATTCTCTTGCACACTTTTTTTTTAATGTTTGTAATGACGTGTGTAAGAGTTAGGGCATATCCGAGTTTGAACTAGACATGAGGCAGTATGAATAGCCGGTCTCCCCCCACCCGTGAGTAATACACCACCAAACAGACGTATCGTAGAGAAGTTTTCTGTATTCTATCTTAGAAAACAGTGAAACTCAGACCAATAAAACCGTTTCTCCATAGTTTAAAAAATACAACATAATTGAAAATTAATATTATTTTAAACAAAATAACATTTTCAAATAATAGACTATTTAACTGATTTCAATTTTGTGATGACAGCGGGATTTGGATATTTTTTCTAGTTTTAGCGTGATCTTGAATCTAACATCCCAGTTATTAAACCGTTAGATGAACTCTTTAGGATCTTTTGTGTCACACAGACAAGTCTTTGACAAAAGATACTGAAGGGATTATATTATAAAGCAATGCAACCTTAGAGCAGGGTTCTCAAACTGTGGCCGGCATATGGGATCACAGGAAAATTAATGGTAATACATAATCGTATTCACTTTCTAAAATAGTATATTTTAGTTTGAGACCAAGTTTTAGAAAATAATTAACCAGCAATTTAACATCACATTAACCTATTTTTTCTTTCTTTTTTCTACTTTCATGAAAATACTTCCCAGACATCTATTTTAAACAAAATTGTTGTACAGTAAAACCTTGGATTGCGAGCATAATTCGTTTCGTAAACGTGTTCGTAATACAAAGCACTCGTATATCAAAGTGAATTTCCCCATAAGAAATAATGGAAACTCAGATGATTCGTCCCACAACCCAAAAATATTTAATCTAAAAATGATTAATACCTTTTTTATTTTCGTTATTTAAATGTAACTGTACTGTAATCAAATTTATTTATTAAATTTAATGGTGGCTGGTGTGAGGTGGACGAGAGAGAGGAGAGGAGGAGGTGTGTTATTGTTTAGGACGACTTCCACTGTCACTAACGGAATCACCGCTATATGTTGGATCACTAGAATATTTTTCTTTTTGTGCGACTTTAACAAAGTCCAATGACACTGCTCGGCAGACAAAGCGTAACTATAGTACTACTCGTATTGCAAGATATCGCTCGTTTATCAAGTTAAAATGTATTGAAAATTTTTGCTCGTCTTACAAAACACTCGCAGACCAAGTTACTCGCAATCCAAGGTTTTACTGTATACATTTTCAAAAACTATTCAGCGTCTAACTATTATTTATTTGAGGGCTTCAATAAAAATAAAACAACAACACCCGAGGAGAGACCAAATTGGTTTTGGGTCATGGATCACATACAATGTAAAGATTTATCATAACTTCGAGGTAGAAATTTTTCACAGTTACAATAAATATTTGTTCTTTTCATTAGAAAGCGAAAAGTTAAATAAATCTGAAGAGTACAATATTTACTAATTCCAATGAATCAATTACACCTTGTTCCACAAGTACAGCCATGTTTTCATAGGAAGAGCCAACATTCATACAAATTTTACTATACATTATTATTAGTGGTTTTTTATTCAACAACTAGCTTAAAAAAAGTTTTTCCTAAAGGATAGGATTCATATTACGTATCCAATGTTAAAAATAGATGTTATCACCCAATGTTCTAGGAATTGGAAATATGATGTATTTTTATTTCTACCAAAAATAGACTGATGACTCTTAGAAAATATACTGGTTAAGTATAATAACAAAGCTCAATTTTGATTTGTGAGTCACGGGCCAATTTCTCGTCCCAAATTCTCAACAGATCGGCCGTGAATTTCCCGTACATGGCGTCATTATGAAGCCAAACTCTCATAATTTCTGTCAAATTTAACTGTACGGTTGGTGACCTAGTTGTCTAGGGGTAAGGTGTCAGACTTCTGTGCTGAGGGTCCGGGGTTCAATCCTCGGTCCCGGCACAGATTTAACTGATTGCCAAACCCTTCCTTCACCTCTGACAAGATGTGTATTAATCACAACTTGTGAATGTGAGGAATGCCAGGCCTCTACCGTGGTTCGGATTCCACGTTAAACTGTAGGTCCTCCATTTCATCTCACAATCACCCTACCATAGCACATTAGCGTAAGTGCGTATAACCCGAACGGGTAGTAAGACGCGGCGCTAATAATAATAATAACTGTACGGTTCTTCCCCACAATATTGACTTTTTAAGGCGTGCATTTATTTAGTCAGTGGATGTGGTGTCCCTCTGAATAACCGGCAAAGTCTGCCTAAAATCACTCACCAACAATACCACCAGTCCTCCCATCAAATGTGTGTTACTCCTTACAATTTTAGATACGGCCCAATGCTTCCAGCGCACTCTTATGTCATTTCGTGCACTCGTCTCGCACCAGAAGCTTACATTGTCCCAGAACAGCTGCCCGCTCCGAGTCTTTGCTGATCTTTCAAATGGTAGCGTCCACATTCGCCTAGTTGAATGTGCTGGAGTTTTTTTTTAATTTCTTTTCAGAAGTTTTGGGGTTTGAAAACAACGTTTCTTTTGTTTCATTATTCACGTTACTTAAAGTGAATAAATAACTTAGTTGTCTAATTTATTTAAATAATTGTACATATATCCAAATGTTATTTATATTATTTTATCTGTTTTAAAATCATCGTCTCCAACACGATATTACTACTGTACAGGAGCCAGGTAAGCCATACTTGAGTCAACTATTTTAACTCTCACCCAGAAGTAGTGGCCAAGCTAGGAACTAGCCTGTACTCCGAAAGCTGATTTCAAACCTTGTGGGAAAAGAGCTTGTTTATTAAATGAAAATAAATTGTCTTTCCACTTTGAAATAAAAACGTTTTGATTTGTTGAAGTGAATAAGAGGGTTTAAAAAAAAAAGGCCTTCCTTGAGCGTCATTTTATAGCACAGAAAAAAATATGGCCGTCTTATTTAAAATGAAGAATTAAAAATGACTCAGAAAATCTAAAGTAATAGAATATGTTACAAAGCGAGGAACATGCCTACTAATCATTTGCCTGGATACACCTCATCTGTAAAACTGCTATAACGGTGAAAGTATCAAAATCCATTTTTTGGTAGCTATTGAAAACATTTTCTCTCATAGTGCATCAGCAAAATCTTCTAATTAGGTAAGCCAAAAGAACTCCAATTTTACTATCAGTTATATACATTGTGTAAGGTAACACCACAACAAAGTGATGAATTGAATTCACTTATTACCTTGTTTTCGTGTAAAAAATATATATCCTACTACTTTATTCAAATTTCATTGTTGGAGGGGACATAAAAACTTTGTACCTAAACCCTTACATTGTTGTAAAGGATCCAAGACTAAGCTCTAAAGAGAAAACCCAAGTTAAAATTGTGATTTGAATGTTTTTTTTATATCTATTCGTTTTCCAACCTGATTCAGGAGATTATTTATATTGTAAATTCGAAAGTTTATTTTTATAATATATCTTTGTTCAATTCTCTATTTTTCTCCCTTAATCAGAATTTAAATTATTTTCATTTCATTGTTATTATTATTATTATTATTATTAGCACCGCGTCTTACTACCCGTTTCGGGTTATACGCACTTACGCTAATGTGTAATGGTAGGGTGATTGTGAGGTGAAATGGAGGACCTACAGTTTAACGTGGAATCCGAACCACGGTGGAGGCCTGGCATTCTCACATTCACAAGTTGTGAATTTCATTGTTAAATTTTATGAATTTTCATTCCATCTAGATTATAAAAGTAGATCTGTATTTAAGTGGTGTATCCGCAGGTGGGATGACAAACAGATTTAAGTATAGTAGATAAATTATACATTTTTCTTTGAAAGTTAATTTGTCTCTAACGTTTTTATTTTTTTTAATGTCATTGTTGGACTGTTGGCATTAGTACTAGACCCTAGTTTTCCCATAGTATAAGTCCTCCCTAGAGGGCCGGAAACTCCGGTGATTTCAAGGACAAGGATATGTGTGCGAAACGCTGACAGACCGGAACACAACCAATGATTACCTATATACAGGCGAGGATTTGGGGGGGTGGGGGGGGTCAAAGTGTCATTTGACCCCCCTTGTGAAAGTTTGAAAATTAATACAAAAAACTAAATGAGAGTTCAAATTTTAGAAAGAAAATACCACACAGATAAATTATACATTTTGTTGTCTTTTTACGCGCAGACACCTCTTAAGCAGGGTCCACAACGTACGTTATTCATCCACGTTTATTCAATTTTCTAAAACGTGCGTTATTCGTCCACGTTTATTCAATTTCAGATATGACTCACGCAAGTGTGTAAAAAATATTCGTGTTCATGTACGAATATTTGTCGTGCATAGCGAGTCACGAACATTGTTCCGCATGGAGATGGTAGACTACAATACTTCAAAGAAGACTAATAATCGCCTGAGTGCAGTCATCCACGAATACCGAATATAGAATATGTGTGGACAGCAGGAGCGGTGGAACTGTGGGGGACTCAGCCCCCCTGGAAACAATTTTCCCCTCCCTGTAATAAATTCCCCCCTAGATATATTTCAAATCCTTTGATATTATCGAATATGAAGCTGAAAGATAGCCTTAAATCAAATTTTAAATGACTTCTAGATGCATTCTATTGTCAAAAATTTGCCGGAAAAGACTGCTTCAGATAATTACTAGATTATAGTCATCTAACTGGCAGAAAAAGTCAGGGGAAGAAAGCTCTAAATAGCTTCCAAGGCCCTTCAAATTTCAAAAATGTTTAGGAGAGGACAACACCAAATAGCTTCTAGATGCATGTCATTTTGAAGAATTTTATGGTGAGGAACACCCCAAATAGCCTAGTTTCTGAAAAAATCAATTTTCAAAATTTTGTTGATGGAAGACCACTTCAAAGATTATCTTCTAGAGGTATCTAACAATCCTAAAAAAAATTAAGGTGAGTACAACTCTAAATATCTTCGAGGGGCATCCATAATTTCAAAAATGTCTAAGTGAGGAACACTTTAAATGGCGGCTTACAATTTATAAAAGAATCTAATTTTTTTTAAATCAAGGCAAAAACTACTCATAGCTTCAATAGTGAACCATTTTTCAAAAAATTGTTGAAGGAGGGCCCACTCCAAATAGTTTATCAAAACTACATGATTTTAAAATATTGGAGAGGATGACCACGGTTTAAAACATACATAAGATCAAATATGAATGAGAAACTATTAAATGGCTTCTAAACAGAAATTCAACATTGTAAGTAACTATGTTATTTATAACTATGACCCCTTATGAAAATGATCTGGATCCGCCCCTGCCTCTCTCTCTCTCTCTCTTATATATATATATATACATATATATATATATTATAATAACATAGAAATTCACTCATATATATATATATATATATAATATATATGAGTGAATTTCTATTTTTACTTGGCAGGGAATTAGTGGATGGCGCTCATATATCCGAATAATCTAATTAAGGTATTTCCTAGCTTTTATATTTTATTATTTCACAAATACAGACACAATTAGAATTTCACAGTATCAACGTGATTTAGGTGTAAATTAAATTAGAAAAAAAATAAGAAAATTATCTCAAGAGGTTTCAGAAATACTATGATACAAAATCAGGCTGTCTAATAAAACAATACTTAGTGCATTGGTTTGAACTTTACAGTCCTTTTGAAGTGAAAGTAGACGTTTGCAAAAGATGATCGACAAAATTAACTTTAAATGTACGACAAAAAGTCGTTTATGTGTATGCGAAAAAAAAATTACTTCTTTCAAAATCATTTCAGTTATTTGAATTTGAGCGCATTCACTCAAATTTCACCAGAAAACGAAATTAGTTCCAAAAAAAACGCGTTCTTTCTGGGCATTGTTAGTAACACAACACTTTCTCTGTATTTTTAACATGTGGTCAAGTGTGTAAGACTACTATAACTAGCACTTAAGGAGGTGTGGATGTAGGGGGCGCAAAACAAGGTCAATGTTTTTGCAGTATTTTTTTTTCAAAAGTTTTTATAGTTTTTTGTTTTTTTTGCTATATCCAAAGATGTTGAAAATCTGTCATAAGCATAGCGGCATTAAATGGGAAACTTTTTAAATGAACAAAGAAAGTTGTCATTAAATTCCAGGACATCCTTGACAGATATTCAACAACTGTTGATATCACCGCGTTGCCACTGGAGCAATACTTTATATTTATTTTGGAAAAGAAAATGTTTTGCTATAAAAACCACAGATATCACTGGCCTTTTTACGCGCCTCCTTCCCTCCCACCTTAATATTAATAACTGGTATCAAAAATCACTCTTAGAACAAGCTTGTCAGTCGAGAGATCCCAGTCGATAGTTCCCAGTCGATAGTGGTAAATCAAAAGGGCAATGCAACCCTTCCCTCCTGAGTCATAATATGGACACATCACTTATTGTTCACAACATTCCGTCCCTTGTAAAACTCGAACCAGACAACCTTCTACCACCGAGGTCGACACGGAAGTGATGGAATGGCAGAAATACGCCATGAAGAGTCACGTTTTTCCCAAACAATAAAAAATGTATTCATATCAACGGAAATATTTGCTATCATTGTTACCTTTAATACCATTTTTATCCGTGAAATGCAAGTTCATATTCAATTGAAATACCAAAACAAGTTCGTTTCCTGGTAATTCTAATGTACATAGGTATATTTATATGTGAACATTGTGCTTTCTTACGGTTTCCTGTAGTTCATGGCTATTTTTAAGGCCGTAGCCAGGGAGGGGTTTTGGGGGTTCAAACCCCCCGCGAAATTTTATGAATAGAATATATATGACTTTATTTATGGTTCAAACAATATTAAAATTAAGATACAAATACAAATTAGGGGGCTGTGTTACCATAAAAAGCACTTCAGAGAGCTTCTATAGGTGTTTAATATTTTAAAATTTTCCTAGCCTTCGGCATTTTGGGGGTTATTTTACCATAAAAAAAACTTCACAGAGCTTCAAAAAGTGTTTAATTTTTAGAAATTTTCCAAGCCTTCGGCAGTTAGTGAGTTATTTTAGCATGAAAAAAAAATCCACCTAAGAGAGCTTCTAGAACTGTTAATCATTTATAATTTTTTTCCTAACTTCCAGCAATTGGGGAGTGTGCCCACCAAACCCCCCCTGAAATTATTGGCTGGCTACGGCCTTGGCTATTTTACCTTTTTCTTTCGTAGGAACCCCTTACATGTTTGGAAAACATAATAATTGTTAGTATTATGTGAATGTTGTTGATTTTATAATTGCTCTAGATTTCTTTTTTTTTACACAATGTGAAAACTAAATAGGAAACAGCGGAAAAATAAATGTTAATAATGTAAAAAAGTCACGAATTATTATAAGCCACCAAAACTAATCTGCTGGAATAATGTAACTATAAAAGATTGTATTAAAGCTATGCAGAAGATTTGATAAAAATGCTATCCGCCTCGGTGGCGTAGTTGGCTAACGCGCCAGTCGTGTTAAGCTAGACCACCGAGAACGGGGAGATCGAGGTTCGAATCTCGGTCGGGTGAACTGGGGGTAGTTTTTCCTAAAATGGTTTTCCACTCTCCTTCCACGCAAATACGGGTTCACTTCCTCTAAATTCAACCTTACTAATTCCTAATCTATTAGTGTAATTAGTACTTAAGCGTATAAACCGAACGGGTAGTAAGACGTGGTGCTAAAAAAAAAGATGAAAACGCTGCGTTAGCAACAAGTAACCTCAAACAAGGGCTGTAACCTCACAGAATGACCTCCTTTGAGTACAGTTAAAGGGAAGAAGATACATAAACAAATTATTCAAGCTAATAAACATAATAGTAGGAACCATAAAAGTAGAACTTATAGGAGTAACGTACTTGAATTTGTATGGAGGGGGAGTGGGAAACCAATTCGGAAAAATCTTTGTAGTACATTCAGCCGGGATTTCATCCCTGAACTTCTCGTAACTGGTAAACTAGACCATACTGACGACTTAGTCCATATACCCACTGATGCATATATCTAATGTACATGGCAGTGGTGGATTAAGGGGGGGGGGGGTCCTACAGGGGCTGAAGCCCAGGGCCTTCTCTGGTTCAAGGGCCCTGGCTCCTGAGTCTGTCTTAAATGTCTTATGCAACTTCAACAGCTCGTAGCAGTCATCCAAAGTCGGTAGCCGTTAAAAATGTTGCGGTAGCAGCCAGGCCTGCCAGATGCCCAAAACAGGCCTGGTGGTTAGGCCTACCAGGTGCCCAAACCAGGCTTGGTAGTTAGGCCTTCCAGGTGCCCAAACCAGGCCTTCCAGGTGCCCAAACCAGGCATGGTAGTTAGGTCTGCCAGGTGCTCAAACCAGGCCCGTTAGGTAGGCCTGCCAGGTACCCAAACCAGGCCTGGTAGTTAGGCCTTCCAGGTGCTCAAACCAGGCCCGTTAGGTAGGCCTGCCAGGTGCCCAAACCAGGCCTGGTAGTTAGGCCTTCCAGGTGCGCAAACCAGGCCCGGTAGGTAGGCCTGCCAGGTACCCAAACCAGGCCTAGTAGTTAGGCCTGCCAGATGCCCCAACCAGGCCTGGTAGTTAGGCCTTCCAGGTGCCCAAACCAGGCCCGGTAGGTAGGTCTTCTAGGAGGAAAGTGCGGGCCCCCCTCTCTTTTTACTACTCGACTTCAATGGCAGTGTATGCTTATTTGTCTAAAGGGGGCCGTTATCAAATAAAAAGGTTTTTTGGATAGCTTTGACCCCCAAGCCAAAGGAGAGCCTGCTCACTCTACCTTGATAAACGTTTGAAAATTGGATACCCTAAGAAGATAATTGGAGGGGCCCTCGTCTGAAATACTTGGAAATTAGACTTATCATTAATTTATTTGAAGTGGACCTCCCCACGTGGTTTGTAAACAAAGAAACCAATCAAATCCAAAATATATTCAACAGTAATTGCAGACATGAGTGTCTCTGAGTAGGTTCAATTGTTTTGATTGTTCAGAGTGGAATTTTCCACTGCTCATTCTGTCGCGCGAAACAGATAATAATGTTATTTGATACTAAATAGATACGAACTGATAACGTTTTGAATGATATCTTTAAGGGCTGGCCCCCACATTGACAGTGTTACCTAATATATTTTTTACTGATCAATTTTAATATTTGCCCACTTTGACGGTATTTAGTAAATGAGAAGAAAGCTAGGCTAAATTTTCTACAAAGCTATGAACAGATCTTATTTCTGAAAAGTATGATGTAATACTAATTATTACGGAAATGATAAGTGTACATTACATTATAAAAAATTATGATAATATAACTCACTTGTGAGGATAAATGCGTTCAGATTTGCTTAAATATAATAGTATTATTATTATCACCGTGTCTTACTACCCGTTCGGGTTATACGCACTTACGCTAATGTGTAATGGTAGGGTGATTGTGAGACGAAATGGAGGACCTACAGTTTAACGTGGAATCCGAACCACGGTGAAGGCCTGGCATTCCTCACATTCACAAGTTGTGATTAATAAATATCTTGTCAGAGGTTAAGGAAGGGTTTCGCAATCAGATAAATCTGTGCCGGGACCGAGGATTGAACCCCGGAACCCCAGCACAGAAGTCCGACACCTTACCCCCAGACCACCAGGTCACCTTGTCAGAGGTGAAGGAATGGTTTGGCAATCAGATAAATCTATGCCGGGACCGAGGATTGAACCCCGAACCCCCAGCACAGAATTCTGACACACCTTACCCCTGGACCGCCAGGTCATCTCTTAAATATATTGATCGTAACTTTTTTAGTACCTACTAAAAGCTATACAGGGAAAACTAACTTATTCTAAACACGTTTTCTTTTTCTTTTAAGTTGAATCCAATTTAATGTTTCAATGAAGACCATTTTGTTAAATTCAACGTTAAAACGTATTTCAAAATAAAAATAAAAATTAAATTAATGAGCATTATATTCTATGACAAATTTATGGTGTCAATGAACAAGTAAATAAGTTTTCCAGTAATACAATAATCATTAATATTTAAGTATTTTTTAGCTCTTGTGCCATTGTTTTTAATTACAAATACAAAAACGTATCAGTGCGCACGCAGACAAGAGTCAAGCTCATCTGATTGGGTCTTACAATGATGAAATATCGTCTATATGTAATGTTGGGAATATTTTCAAAATGGTTTACCATTCTCCCTCTATGCAATTTTGAGTTTTTTCATCTCCACCTTAATGGTGTAGTTGAATACCCATAGCCCGGACGGGTGGTAGTCTAAGACATTGTGCAAAAAAACTTCTACTAATATATTTAATTATATAAATAGAGGTGGATCGGATAGTAAGTAGTCTAAGACAAGGTGCAATAAAAATTACTATTAATACAATAGATTATATAAATTGAGGAGGCTCTGGTAGTAGTCTAAGACAAGGTGCAAAAGAAAATACTACTAATACTAACATTAGATTGTATAAATTGAAGAGGATGAAGCTTAAACAGAAAGATGATGTGAAACTACATTGAGAGAAATACAACCAGCATAATGTAACTATTTTAATAATAATGACATTGTACCCGATATTTCCTGTCTAAGATTACAAACTCGTGTTAAGTAATATAAAATATTACACGTACTAATACGATAATACTGAAACGATAAGGAAATGTTATATCACACGAAGTGAGAAAAGGGCGTGGCTAGTCACAACTCCTCCTCATTTGAGTGATAAAGCGTTTCAAACAAAGAACAATATAATATATTACTTATCAATAGATAGATACTAAGACGAGACAAAGTGAGATAAAGAATTGGAAAATGTCTAGGAAATGTGTGAGATTGATTTCTAATCATAAATAATTTCACCTGTAAAATAGAATACAATATTTGATAAGATAATTATTCATAGTAGTAGGGGACATGGCGTCTCGTCACAATTTGACCTACTTATCTGTGATTGGCTGTCACAATTTGACCCCGACGCTGATTGGCTGCTATAAATAGCCCTCCCCCACCCCTCCCCCTCCCCTCCCCTCCCTCCGCTCTGATTACAAAATCTCCACCAGTTGATTACGAAATTTCCTCCCCTACACCCCCTCCCCTACACCCCCCTCCCCCATCCCCTACAACCCCACCACGCCTTGAACATGTTGGTACTTGTGCGGGCTTTTTTTTCTTGATTATTGTTGCGTGCTAATTAATTATTCATGTCTGCTAATTGATTATTGATGTGTGCTAATTAATTATTCATGTATGGGTAGGGGGAAGGACATTGGAGTATATTTTATTTGGATGGTGAGCATACGTCTCTGCACGAACCTCTCGCTACGACTGTCCTGCGTAGACTGGAGGGGGTCGGCCGCTTACCGAGTAGTGACCACGTATGGGGAGGAACACGGAGCACGAAGCTCTCCTGACGGCAGCGTGCTGAAGAGTGCGAGTCAACCATAAGGCCCCTTTCACCAACCCTACTCGCGAGGACAGCATGACCGTGCCCTCTGGCAGCACTCAGTTGAATGCGAGCAAACCCCCTCATCGCGTCATACCTCCGCTCCTTTCACTTTTTCCCCCTCCCCCATCCCTACGTCACTGACGTTGAGTGGCAATGTTTAGGGGGTAGGAGGGGGTCAGTTGCCTCCCAGTGGAAAATTTTATGTTGCAATAAGCAAACGTTTAAAGTTTCTTGAACTCGTCTTTCCCGCCAACCCACCCCCCAAGTCCCACCCCCTTGTCACAGAGGTCGTGGAAAATTTTATGTTGCAATAAGCAAACGTTTAAAGTTTCTTGAACTCGTCTTTCCCGCCAACCCACCCCCCAAGTCCCACCCCTTGTCACAGAGGTCGTGGACTCAAAGCTAATTTTGGCTACTCTGTTTCTAGAAGCTACAGCCATCTTTTGGTAGAAACTCGAACTAGAAGGTCTCATGGGGTGACTAGAATTAAAATATATACAAACAACTAATTCTAATCGACTAGAAATAACCAGGAGGATAAAAAGTATAACGGGTGCATTAAAAATATGAGTGTTTTCATGTAGAAAAAAAAATAGCTCAAAATCTTTGAAAAAAAATTGTCTGTCTAAAAAGATTATTCAACCAAGGGATTCGAACCACGATAGTTTCAAATTGTCTAGAATTAATCAAGCAGGTGTGCGTCCGAAATTAAACTTGCGCCCTAAGACCGCTACAAATACAGTCCAGGGCAGTCTGTCTTGCGTAGAATGGAGGGCATCTCCTCTGCTCGTTCGCTTACCGAGTAGTGATCACTGCGCATCACGGGTGCGCACTTTCCCCTCACCCTCTCCTCTCACCTCAATCACCCTGTGACGTCATCGAGACCCGTCGCTGGATCGACAAAACGTGTTGAGACAAGAATTGAGGTCATTGACCCTGGCAATGGGTTTTCCTGGTGTTGCAACACGACATTGAATTAGGTCCCCCACCCCCTATTTGGTAATGGGTTTTCCCTGATGACTGGCGCCGGTTTGGCGGGTTGACAAGACAAGTCGAGACAAGAATAGATCACGAGAGGGCCATCTCGTAGGGGGTTGGGTATATAGGGGGAGACCCGTTCGGTCATCTATTTATAAGCGTCTGTAGAGCGGTTCAAGATGGACAAGTTACAACAGTTGGTGAATATTGTTGACGCCGTGCAGACCGTAAAATTGAGTGATCTAACAGTGGATCAAAAGTACTCGCTGGATAAATTAAAGGCTGTCAATACAAAGTTCGGGAGACGCCTAATAGCCTATCTAGATGGCGAGTTTTGTGTATTTTTACCTTGTCGTTTCGGTACTCTAACAGATGAAGACGTGTGCGAGCTTAATAACGAAAAATTGGTATTTACCTGCGCCGGAGTAAAACCCGGTTCACCTACCATTGTGAACTTTGAACGTGTTTAAGAGTCAAGCAGTTAACAACAACAACATCGGGCAGACGGGTAGTTAATACTTGTGCACGGTGGACCCTACAAACCATACAGCACGTTTTATAGCTCACGGGTACGCTCACCATGTTTAATTTAACGTTTGTGGGTCATACGGTTACGGGTTGTGCCTATATGACAGGAGAAAATATTCACAGTGTGGTTGTGAGCGATAGACAGGTAATTTACAAAATAGTGAACCAAGACAGAGAGGAGCGAGGCTACATCGAGTTTTGCGACTCTACCTGTCACACGATAAGAGCGACTAAAGTACTACCCTACGAGAGAATCGAGGAGACTTACCTGTGTGATATGACATGTGCTGTGTACAATTTCCGCCAAGGGGACGTCGTGGCCGTGTTGCCAAGGCCTCCACCACCCTTCAGAGCTCCATACCACCCGCCACCACCACCCTTCACGGCACCGCAGTCAACGCCACCGCCCCCAGAGTCACCGGCGTACCCGCCCCCAGAGTCACCGGCGTACCCACCCCAGAGTCACCGGCGTGCCCACCGCCAGAGTCGTCTGCCTACCAGTACTCACAGCCAGAGTCACCCGCGTGCTCACAGTCAGAGTCGTCTGCCAACCAGTACTCACAGCCAGAGTCACCCGAGTGCCCAGCACTAGAGGAGGAGGAGGAGGAGGAGGTAAAATCCGAAGAACCCGCAAATCTCGAGTGTTTAACAATGTACAAAACTTATCCAAACGTTAAAATTATTGGTGAAACGCCCGATGACTACATAATCGGTCTGGCCAGATTCGGTAACGTCTTACTTCCAAAGTCTGCCTATTATTTGGATTGTAAGCGGTTTAAATCTAAAGCACGTTGTATGATATATCTCGGAGGACAAAGTGTGATGTTTAAAAGTGAATTGATAAACTAGGCGCACTCATGTTGTCGTAGAACTCTGCTGACGTCATTGGAGCTAGTGGCAGACATTTTGAGAGGGGGAACGCAGTTTGTGAGTAGAGAACGTTGCCGCTTGAGCGAGAGGTTTTTTTTCACAGGGATATTTCTTTCGTTGCATTTCCGATTACCATTATGCCATATAAATGCTGCATTTGTAAGGGGGCCTACGCAAAGCTCTCCAGCCTTATTCGCCACAAACATCAATGTCATCAAACATCTCAAAATACTGCTCACCAGGATGCCTGTTGGGACGAAGAGGTATTGTGCAATGCGTTAGACAGGATCGAGAAAGAAGAATACAACCGTGTAAAGTGCTTAAACGAACTTGAGAAAAACAAAAGTTATAACGTTATGAGATCCCCAATGAACCGAACGTTATCGTGCTCGAGAATGTTGGAAGAGTAAGATTTCCATGTAAAAATATTGGAGACATTGTCAATAGACATTCTAGTGCCTCGCAGCGTGTCCTGTACTATTTTGGATGTGACTCGTACTCATTTTCTAGATGGTAAAAAATTATATTCTCTCCTGATGTTTTTAGTGACTATATGGTTTTTTCCTTGCTATCACATGTTGCACTCTAATCTTAATTACTTGTATTGGTCACAAGGCCTAAAAAATCAATCTATGTTGTTGTTGTTTTTGTAGCTTCTCGTTATGAATGTTTTAAATACATTAATTGTTGATTGTCAATAAAAAAAACTAGCAATAAAATGTTGTTTTTTTTAAACCCTGTAATATGTTGTGACTAGAAGGAGATGCCAATATACATGGGGCAACAATACCAGAATAAAATATAAAATGTGAGCACACACACACACACGTTCACTTATAAATTATAATTGTGGTGGCGTTATATTGCTACCACTGCCAAAGAGAAAGCAAAGTAAAAGGAATTAATTAATGTTTGAGACCAAACTTCCAGGCTAAATAAACTTGTATGATTTAATTATTTTATTCATAATGTTTGAGACAGAGGTTCTAGGCTAAATAAACTTGTATTTATAGGATCATTCTGCACTATCTAGTAACTAAACATTTTTTTCAATATCTTGGGATAGCACGTATATATTTAATTACTACTTGGACAATAATTTAAACATCCAAACGGGGTAGGAATAGTGAAAGTATTTATGAGAGGTAAGTGTACTCGCATTTGCATGGAAGGAGAGCTGGAAATACCATCAGTGTTCGAATTTCTCAACCAACCAATCATACAGGCAGAGCCTCGCTTAGTTACTTGTACAATTCACAAGACCTAAATAATATTGATTTATGTGTTATTATAATTTTTTAAATTCTTGGTAGAATATGTTTGGCTGGAGAATCAAAGACAATAAGGAGATGCGGTGTCTACACCAAAATCAGCGGTCGGAGTACTGTTCTAGGGGGAGAGAGAGAGAGAGAGTTCGGTTGTAGACGTTAAAACAGTTTATAATATTTATTCACACAACACTTAAACAACAAAGAAATGTTATTTTCGCGATATATTTTGATATATATAAAACTTTGGCAATAAATTCATAAGTAATACAATTATACATTTAAATTCACTAATATATAACCTTCACATAAATTAATATGTTGTTGTTGTTGTTGTTGATAAGTTTTAAATATGAAACTATAGCTGATGACATGATATATAACATTTACACTAAGCAAATTAGCAACTCAAACAACAAAGAAATTCAGTTAAATGATGTTCGCAAAAAATATTTTGATATAATGATATATTAAACTTTTACAAAAAAATCCTAAGTAATACAATTATATAGATCTTGAAATTATTTTAACTATAAGGCGGTGTTATTAATTTACAACGGGAACAAACCAGTACACATGCTAAGATACATACGTAATAAATATATGTATTAAAATGTTGCAAACTCTGTAGGAGAAAATGCTACTAATAAAGATACGTAAACATTGTTTTAAATACTTATAAAATATTCATTTTTTAGCGGGCCTGCTTGAGAAGCCCCGTTTAAATAACAATAAAGTAATGTATAAGTCTAATTGTAGTATTTTTAATGAGGCAAGCTAATTGTAACGACGCTGATGAAGGAATCGCACCAATGATACATTTTTAGGCCATTCCGGGAATCGAAGCCGGGACCCTTGGCTCGCTGGTCAGGCATGCAGGTTTCGGCTGAATATATTTATTTTTACGAAATACTTTTCTCTAGCACTTTACTACCAGAAATAAACGGGTAAGCCCCAAGACTGCTGCATTTCTCTTTTGAACCATCTAAGACTCCAATTTGACAGTAGACATGGCACCTGACAATGGCCACAAGCGTGAGATAAAAGCTGATGTCGACCAGGTGAAATGTGTAACAGCATTTGCCATGCGTTTGTTGCCCTCTAAGGGACGTCACAGGGCGAGGTGTGTACCCGCATTTGCGTGTCATTGACATTCGAACCCTCCAACACCGCCCGAATGAGAGAGATAAAATAATAAAATTATTGATGTACCGTCATTTTTTCAGGGCTGAAATGTGAAAACAGTCAAAGTTATTATTTATGCTTTCTCCTGCTAGATATCACCGATGGCATTCGAACCCGGGACTTGTGGCGTTTGTCGCCCATGCAGGGAATTTAACTCTGGACCTTTTGCAGAGTGCGTGTAATAAAATAAACTTGAACCCTAGGACAGCTACAAATACAGTCCAGGGCAGTTAATGTATCACTATGAAGGGTTAAACATACATTTTCAAGCTATACAGGGAATCTAACTCTGGACCTTTGCAGAGTGTGTGTAATAAAATAAACTTGAACCCTAGGGCAGCTACAAATACAGTCCACGGCAGTTAACGTATCACTATGAACGGTTAAACCTACATTTTCAAGCATACAGGGAATCGAAATCAGGACCCCTCGCAAAGTGTGTGTAATAAAATAAACTTGAACCCTAGGGCAGCTACAAATACAGTCCACGGCAGTTAACGTATCACTATGAACGGTTAAACCTACATTTTCAAGCATACAGGGAATCGAAATCAGGACCCCTCGCAAAGTGTGTGTAATAAAATAAACTTGAACCCTAGGACAGCTACAAATACAGTCTAGGGCAGTTAATGTATCACTATGAAGGGATAAACATACATTTTCAAGCTATACAGGGAATCTAACTCTGGACCTTTGCAGAGTGTGTGTAATAAAATAAACTTGAACCCTAGGGCAGCTACAAATACAGTCTAGGGCAGTTAATGTATCACTATGAAGGGATAAACATACATTTTCAAGCTATACAGGGAATCTAACTCTGGACCTTTGCAGAGTGTGTGTAATAAAATAAACTTGAACCCTAGGACAGCTACAAATACAGTCTAGCGCAGTTAATGTATCACTATGAACGGTTAAACCTACATTTTCAAGCATACAGGGAATCGAAATCAGGAACCCTCGCAAAGTGTGTGTAATAAAATAAACTTGAACCCTAGGACATCTACAAATACAGTCTAGGGCAGTTAATGTATCACTATGAAGGGTTAAACATACATTTTCAAGCTATACAGGGAATCTAACTCTGGACCTTTGCAGAGTGTGTGTAATAAAATAAACTTGAACCCTAGGACATCTACAAATACAGTCCAGGGCAGTTAACGTATCACTATGAACGGTTAAACCTACATTTTCAAGCATACATGGAATCGAGATCAGGACCCCCTCGCAAAGTGTGTGTAAAAAATAAACTTGAACCCTAAGACAGCTACAAATACAGTCTAGGGCAGTTAATGTATCACTATGAAAGGTTAAACCCTCATTTTCACCCCATATCTGGAATCGAACTAGGGTCCTTGGCTAGGCAAACAAACAAATTAACATGCGCGAAGAAACCGGCCTCGGTACACACGCACGACAGACAAGCGTGAGGTGTAATAAAATAAACTTGAACCCTAGGACAGCTACAAATACAGTCCAGGGCAGTTAATGTATCACTATGTAAGGTTAAACCCTCATTTTCAAGCATACAGGGAATCGAAATCAGGACCCTTCGCAAAGTGTGTGTAATAAAATAAACTTGAACCCTAGGACAGCTACAAATACAGTCTAGGGCAGTTAATGTATCACTATGAACGGTTAAACCTACATTTTCAAGCATACAGGGAATCGAAATCAGGACCCCCTCGCAAAGTGTGTGTAATAAAATAAACTTGAACCCTAGGACAGCTACAAATACAGTCTAGGGCAGTTAACGTATCACTATGAACGGTTAAACCTACATTTTCAAGCTATACAGGGAATCGAAATCAGGCCCCTTCGCAAAGTGTGTGTAATAAAATAAACTTGAACCCTAGGACAGCTACAAATACAGTCTAGGGCAGTTAATGTATCACTATGAACGGTTAAACCCTCATTTTCACCCCATATCTGGAACCGAACTAGGGTCCATGGCTAGGCAAACAAACAAATTATCATGCGCGAAGAAACAGGCCTCGGTACACACGCACGACAGACAAGCGTGAGAAAAGAGCTGATCTTGACTAGGTGAAATGTGTAACATGTTATGTCCAAAAGGTGAAAAATCAATTATTATTCTATAATAATATTTCTGTATGTCACCAATTAATAAGTACTATGATGTATTCATAAAAAATAAACACATAGTTTTGTTGATCACAATAACCAATCTGTAATTATAAACTTTAAACCAAATTGTTCTAATATGTTTAGCAAAATTTAAATTTTCAAAAATAAATTATTTGTTAATTACCCGAAATTATTTGGTATATGTGAAAAAAAAAGTATGTTATTCTTATAGATCATGAAAAAACTAATCCCTGATTTTTATTTTGAATTCAATTTTCCCGGTTAGATTCTATAATATTGAGTACTATGGCGTGGATTTGTTTAGCTTACACTGAATATTTATTAAAACTTATACACAACCTCCCATCGTTCTACATGTCTAATACTTGTCACAAGAAATAAGTAAGGCTGAATAAATTAGATTTACTAAGGGAATACATCTCAATTTTCCAGAGTTGGAAACGGAAAACGGTTTATGAAAATTTACCCCAAAAATAGCTTGCTGTGGGATCAAACCCCCGACTTCCCTATAACCTGTTTCTAAAATGGAAACTCAAGCGTAATTACCTAGTGATCTGACACACATACTATTTCTAGACCACACGAGCTCGATGATATAATAACTAATATTAACGCAAAACAAATTAGCCACTTAAGCCTCAAGCCAATATTAGAGGAAGTGTGCCCACATTTGCATAGATGGAGAGTGAAAAAACAGCCCCCGGGTCTAGGACAGCACTATCGCAAAATACTAAGTTGCACGGAGTTCGAATCCTGGTCCACGGGCTGGCACACGCTAATGGATTGATAATTGGGAGGTTTGAGCCCGCCTTTGCATAGAGGGAGAGTTAAAAACACCCCTTGTTTACCCGACCGAGATTTGAACCTCGAACTCCTTAAGTATTAATAACGCTAACGGATTGATAATTGGTAAGTTTGAATTTAGAAGAAGTGTGCCCGTATTTGAACAATATAGGACTTGTCAAACTTGTAGGGATTGAACCCTCCTACCTCCTTACGTCACAGGGCGTGATGTGTAACCGCATTTGCGCGGCTGGAAAAAATAAACACTCCCTCAGAGGCTCCATCGGTTAAAGAACGGCAAATTTAGCATTTAGACGATATATCTCGGCTGACAATGAACCCCTCCCTAAGAAATAGACGAGCCTGACATTTAGACGGCATGCCCATTTGCGCCGGAGTGAAGATTGGGAAAGTATAACAATATCTTCTGCAACTGCGAGATTCCTGTTTAGTACGTTCACCTTAAGTTTGACTGTGCGCTTAAAGTAGTTGAGAAACATTCTTACTCTGTACAAGTGGTAGAGATTAGATCTTAAAGGATGGTTCTCTCTATCTCTCTCTCTCTCTCTGAAGAGACGTTTAAGACTGGTATTTGTCTGTTAATAGAGTTTTGATTTAATCTCTGTCGAGTGTCTCACTTCATTGCTCAAGACGTCTAAGAAGACACTTGTGAAAGGTCACTTGATGTGAGGCGTTAGCATGTCTGTTCACTGAGCCAAGTGTCCAGGGTTCAATTTCCAGTATGGATGAAAATGGTGGTTTAACCTTTCATAGTGATAAATTAGGGAGGATTGGTTTTTTTGTGTACAACTAGAGTAATTTTCAAAATAAAAGTAATTATGTTGTTACCAAACCTATGTCAAATATATTCATTTGAGCCGGAGACCCCTAACTGACAAAAGAAGGTGTGAGCCAGTGGACCAGGATTCGAACTCCGTGCAACTTAGTATTTTGCGATAGTGCTGTCCTAGACCCGGGGGCTGTTTTTTCACTCTCCATCTATGCAAATGTGGGCACACTTCCTCTAATATTGGCTTGAGGCTTAAGTGGCTAATTTGTTTTGCGTTAATATTAGTTATTATATCATCGAGCTCGTGTGGTCTAGAAATAGTATGTGTGTCAGATCACTAGGTAATTACGCTTGAGTTTCCATTTTAGAAACAGGTTATAGGGAAGTCGGGGGTTTGATCCCACAGCAAGCTATTTTTGGGGTAAATTTTCATAAACCGTTTTCCGTTTCCAACTCTGGAAAATTGAGATGTATTCCCTTAGTAAATCTAATTTATTCAGCCTTACTTATTTCTTGTGACAAGTATTAGACATGTAGAACGATGGGAGGTTGTGTATAAGTTTTAATAAATATTCAGTGTAAGCTAAACAAATCCACGCCATAGTACTCAATATTATAGAATCTAACCGGGAAAATTGAATTCAAAATAAAAATCAGGGATTAGTTTTTTCATGATCTATAAGAATAACATACTTTTTTTTCACATATACCAAATAATTTCGGGTAATTAACAAATAATTTATTTTTGAAAATTTAAATTTTGCTAAACATATTAGAACAATTTGGTTTAAAGTTTATAATTACAGATTGGTTATTGTGATCAACAAAACTATGTGTTTATTTTTATGAATACATCATAGTACTTATTAATTGGTGACATACAGAAATATTATTATAGAATAATAATTGATTTTTCACCTTTTGGACATAACATGTTACACATTTCACCTAGTCAAGATCAGCTCTTTTCTCACGCTTGTCTGTCGTGCGTGTGTACCGAGGCCTGTTTCTTCGCGCATGATAATTTGTTTGTTTGCCTAGCCATGGACCCTAGTTCGGTTCCAGATATGGGGTGAAAATGAGGGTTTAACCGTTCATAGTGATACATTAACTGCCCTAGACTGTATTTGTAGCTGTCCTAGGGTTCAAGTTTATTTTATTACACACACTTTGCGAAGGGGCCTGATTTCGATTCCCTGTATAGCTTGAAAATGTAGGTTTAACCGTTCATAGTGATACGTTAACTGCCCTAGACTGTATTTGTAGCTGTCCTAGGGTTCAAGTTTATTTTATTACACACACTTTGCGAGGGGGTCCTGATTTCGATTCCCTGTATGCTTGAAAATGTAGGTTTAACCGTTCATAGTGATACATTAACTGCCCTAGACTGTATTTGTAGCTGTCCTAGGGTTCAAGTTTATTTTATTACACACACTTTGCGAAGGGTCCTGATTTCGATTCCCTGTATGCTTGAAAATGAGGGTTTAACCTTACATAGTGATACATTAACTGCCCTGGACTGTATTTGTAGCTGTCCTAGGGTTCAAGTTTATTTTATTACACCTCACGCTTGTCTGTCGTGCGTGTGTACCGAGGCCGGTTTCTTCGCGCATGTTAATTTGTTTGTTTGCCTAGCCAAGGACCCTAGTTCGATTCCAGATATGGGGTGAAAATGAGGGTTTAACCTTTCATAGTGATACATTAACTGCCCTAGACTGTATTTGTAGCTGTCTTAGGGTTCAAGTTTATTTTTTACACACACTTTGCGAGGGGGTCCTGATCTCGATTCCATGTATGCTTGAAAATGTAGGTTTAACCGTTCATAGTGATACGTTAACTGCCCTGGACTGTATTTGTAGATGTCCTAGGGTTCAAGTTTATTTTATTACACACACTCTGCAAAGGTCCAGAGTTAGATTCCCTGTATAGCTTGAAAATGTATGTTTAACCCTTCATAGTGATACATTAACTGCCCTAGACTGTATTTGTAGATGTCCTAGGGTTCAAGTTTATTTTATTACACACACTTTGCGAGGGTTCCTGATTTCGATTCCCTGTATGCTTGAAAATGTAGGTTTAACCGTTCATAGTGATACATTAACTGCGCTAGACTGTATTTGTAGCTGTCCTAGGGTTCAAGTTTATTTTATTACACACACTCTGCAAAGGTCCAGAGTTAGATTCCCTGTATAGCTTGAAAATGTATGTTTATCCCTTCATAGTGATACATTAACTGCCCTAGACTGTATTTGTAGCTGCCCTAGGGTTCAAGTTTATTTTATTACACACACTCTGCAAAGGTCCAGAGTTAGATTCCCTGTATAGCTTGAAAATGTATGTTTATCCCTTCATAGTGATACATTAACTGCCCTAGACTGTATTTGTAGCTGTCCTAGGGTTCAAGTTTATTTTATTACACACACTTTGCGAGGGGTCCTGATTTCGATTCCCTGTATGCTTGAAAATGTAGGTTTAACCGTTCATAGTGATACGTTAACTGCCGTGGACTGTATTTGTAGCTGCCCTAGGGTTCAAGTTTATTTTATTACACACACTTTGCGAGGGGTCCTGATTTCGATTCCCTGTATGCTTGAAAATGTAGGTTTAACCGTTCATAGTGATACGTTAACTGCCGTGGACTGTATTTGTAGCTGCCCTAGGGTTCAAGTTTATTTTATTACACACACTCTGCAAAGGTCCAGAGTTAGATTCCCTGTATAGCTTGAAAATGTATGTTTAACCCTTCATAGTGATACATTAACTGCCCTGGACTGTATTTGTAGCTGTCCTAGGGTTCAAGTTTATTTTATTACACGCACTCTGCAAAAGGTCCAGAGTTAAATTCCCTGCATGGGCGACAAACGCCACAAGTCCCGGGTTCGAATGCCATCGGTGATATCTAGCAGGAGAAAGCATAAATAATAACTTTGACTGTTTTCACATTTCAGCCCTGAAAAAATGACGGTACATCAATAATTTTATTATTTTATCTCTCTCATTCGGGCGGTGTTGGAGGGTTCGAATGTCAATGACACGCAAATGCGGGTACACACCTCGCCCTGTGACGTCCCTTAGAGGGCAACAAACGCATGGCAAATGCTGTTACACATTTCACCTGGTCGACATCAGCTTTTATCTCACGCTTGTGGCCATTGTCAGGTGCCATGTCTACTGTCAAATTGGAGTCTTAGATGGTTCAAAAGAGAAATGCAGCAGTCTTGGGGCTTACCCGTTTATTTCTGGTAGTAAAGTGCTAGAGAAAAGTATTTCGTAAAAATAAATATATTCAGCCGAAACCTGCATGCCTGACCAGCGAGCCAAGGGTCCCGGCTTCGATTCCCGGAATGGCCTAAAAATGTATCATTGGTGCGATTCCTTCATCAGCGTCGTTACAATTAGCTTGCCTCATTAAAAATACTACAATTAGACTTATACATTACTTTATTGTTATTTAAACGGGGCTTCTCAAGCAGGCCCGCTAAAAAATGAATATTTTATAAGTATTTAAAACAATGTTTACGTATCTTTATTAGTAGCATTTTCTCCTACAGAGTTTGCAACATTTTAATACATATATTTATTACGTATGTATCTTAGCATGTGTACTGGTTTGTTCCCGTTGTAAATTAATAACACCGCCTTATAGTTAAAATAATTTCAAGATCTATATAATTGTATTACTTAGGATTTTTTTGTAAAAGTTTAATATATCATTATATCAAAATATTTTTTGCGAACATCATTTAACTGAATTTCTTTGTTGTTTGAGTTGCTAATTTGCTTAGTGTAAATGTTATATATCATGTCATCAGCTATAGTTTCATATTTAAAACTTATCAACAACAACAACAACAACATATTAATTTATGTGAAGGTTATATATTAGTGAATTTAAATGTATAATTGTATTACTTATGAATTTATTGCCAAAGTTTTATATATATCAAAATATATCGCGAAATAACATTTCTTTGTTGTTTAAGTGTTGTGTGAATAAATATTATAAACTGTTTTAACGTCTACAACCGAACTCTCTCTCTCTCTCTCCCCCTAGAACAGTACTCCGACCGCTGATTTTGGTGTAGACACCGCATCTCCTTATTGTCTTTGATTCTCCAGCCAAACATATTCTACCAAGAATTTAAAAAATTATAATAACACATAAATCAATATTATTTAGGTCTTGTGAATTGTACAAGTAACTAAGCGAGGCTCTGCCTGTATGATTGGTTGGTTGAGAAATTCGAACACTGATGGTATTTCCAGCTCTCCTTCCATGCAAATGCGAGTACACTTACCTCTCATAAATACTTTCACTATTCCTACCCCGTTTGGATGTTTAAATTATTGTCCAAGTAGTAATTAAATATATACGTGCTATCCCAAGATATTGAAAAAAATGTTTAGTTACTAGATAGTGCAGAATGATCCTATAAATACAAGTTTATTTAGCCTAGAACCTCTGTCTCAAACATTATGAATAAAATAATTAAATCATACAAGTTTATTTAGCCTGGAAGTTTGGTCTCAAACATTAATTAATTCCTTTTACTTTGCTTTCTCTTTGGCAGTGGTAGCAATATAACGCCACCACAATTATAATTTATAAGTGAACGTGTGTGTGTGTGTGCTCACATTTTATATTTTATTCTGGTATTGTTGCCCCATGTATATTGGCATCTCCTTCTAGTCACAACATATTACAGGGTTTAAAAAAAACAACATTTTATTGCTAGTTTTTTTTATTGACAATCAACAATTAATGTATTTAAAACATTCATAACGAGAAGCTACAAAAACAACAACAACATAGATTGATTTTTTAGGCCTTGTGACCAATACAAGTAATTAAGATTAGAGTGCAACATGTGATAGCAAGGAAAAAACCATATAGTCACTAAAAACATCAGGAGAGAATATAATTTTTTACCATCTAGAAAATGAGTACGAGTCACATCCAAAATAGTACAGGACACGCTGCGAGGCACTAGAATGTCTATTGACAATGTCTCCAATATTTTTACATGGAAATCTTACTCTTCCAACATTCTCGAGCACGATAACGTTCGGTTCATTGGGGATCTCATAACGTTATAACTTTTGTTTTTCTCAAGTTCGTTTAAGCACTTTACACGGTTGTATTCTTCTTTCTCGATCCTGTCTAACGCATTGCACAATACCTCTTCGTCCCAACAGGCATCCTGGTGAGCAGTATTTTGAGATGTTTGATGACATTGATGTTTGTGGCGAATAAGGCTGGAGAGCTTTGCGTAGGCCCCCTTACAAATGCAGCATTTATATGGCATAATGGTAATCGGAAATGCAACGAAAGAAATATCCCTGTGAAAAAAAACCTCTCGCTCAAGCGGCAACGTTCTCTACTCACAAACTGCGTTCCCCCTCTCAAAATGTCTGCCACTAGCTCCAATGACGTCAGCAGAGTTCTACGACAACATGAGTGCGCCTAGTTTATCAATTCACTTTTAAACATCACACTTTGTCCTCCGAGATATATCATACAACGTGCTTTAGATTTAAACCGCTTACAATCCAAATAATAGGCAGACTTTGGAAGTAAGACGTTACCGAATCTGGCCAGACCGATTATGTAGTCATCGGGCGTTTCACCAATAATTTTAACGTTTGGATAAGTTTTGTACATTGTTAAACACTCGAGATTTGCGGGTTCTTCGGATTTTACCTCCTCCTCCTCCTCCTCCTCTAGTGCTGGGCACTCGGGTGACTCTGGCTGTGAGTACTGGTTGGCAGACGACTCTGACTGTGAGCACGCGGGTGACTCTGGCTGTGAGTACTGGTAGGCAGACGACTCTGGCGGTGGGCACGCCGGTGACTCTGGGGTGGGTACGCCGGTGACTCTGGGGGCGGGTACGCCGGTGACTCTGGGGGCGGTGGCGTTGACTGCGGTGCCGTGAAGGGTGGTGGTGGCGGGTGGTATGGAGCTCTGAAGGGTGGTGGAGGCCTTGGCAACACGGCCACGACGTCCCCTTGGCGGAAATTGTACACAGCACATGTCATATCACACAGGTAAGTCTCCTCGATTCTCTCGTAGGGTAGTACTTTAGTCGCTCTTATCGTGTGACAGGTAGAGTCGCAAAACTCGATGTAGCCTCGCTCCTCTCTGTCTTGGTTCACTATTTTGTAAATTACCTGTCTATCGCTCACAACCACACTGTGAATATTTTCTCCTGTCATATAGGCACAACCCGTAACCGTATGACCCACAAACGTTAAATTAAACATGGTGAGCGTACCCGTGAGCTATAAAACGTGCTGTATGGTTTGTAGGGTCCACCGTGCACAAGTATTAACTACCCGTCTGCCCGATGTTGTTGTTGTTAACTGCTTGACTCTTAAACACGTTCAAAGTTCACAATGGTAGGTGAACCGGGTTTTACTCCGGCGCAGGTAAATACCAATTTTTCGTTATTAAGCTCGCACACGTCTTCATCTGTTAGAGTACCGAAACGACAAGGTAAAAATACACAAAACTCGCCATCTAGATAGGCTATTAGGCGTCTCCCGAACTTTGTATTGACAGCCTTTAATTTATCCAGCGAGTACTTTTGATCCACTGTTAGATCACTCAATTTTACGGTCTGCACGGCGTCAACAATATTCACCAACTGTTGTAACTTGTCCATCTTGAACCGCTCTACAGACGCTTATAAATAGATGACCGAACGGGTCTCCCCTATATACCCAACCCCCTACGAGATGGCCCTCTCGTGATCTATTCTTGTCTCGACTTGTCTTGTCAACCCGCCAAACCGGCGCCAGTCATCAGGGAAAACCCATTACCAAATAGGGGGTGGGGGACCTAATTCAATGTCGTGTTGCAACACCAGGAAAACCCATTGCCAGGGTCAATGACCTCAATTCTTGTCTCAACACGTTTTGTCGATCCAGCGACGGGTCTCGATGACGTCACAGGGTGATTGAGGTGAGAGGAGAGGGTGAGGGGAAAGTGCGCACCCGTGATGCGCAGTGATCACTACTCGGTAAGCGAACGAGCAGAGGAGATGCCCTCCATTCTACGCAAGACAGACTGCCCTGGACTGTATTTGTAGCGGTCTTAGGGCGCAAGTTTAATTTCGGACGCACACCTGCTTGATTAATTCTAGACAATTTGAAACTATCGTGGTTCGAATCCCTTGGTTGAATAATCTTTTTAGACAGACAATTTTTTTTCAAAGATTTTGAGCTATTTTTTTTCTACATGAAAACACTCATATTTTTAATGCACCCGTTATACTTTTTATCCTCCTGGTTATTTCTAGTCGATTAGAATTAGTTGTTTGTATATATTTTAATTCTAGTCACCCCATGAGACCTTCTAGTTCGAGTTTCTACCAAAAGATGGCTGTAGCTTCTAGAAACAGAGTAGCCAAAATTAGCTTTGAGTCCACGACCTCTGTGACAAGGGGTGGGACTTGGGGGGTGGGTTGGCGGGAAAGACGAGTTCAAGAAACTTTAAACGTTTGCTTATTGCAACATAAAATTTTCCACGACCTCTGTGACAAGGGGGTGGGACTTGGGGGGTGGGTTGGCGGGAAAGACGAGTTCAAGAAACTTTAAACGTTTGCTTATTGCAACATAAAATTTTCCACTGGGAGGCAACTGACCCCCTCCTACCCCCTAAACATTGCCACTCAACGTCAGTGACGTAGGGATGGGGGAGGGGGAAAAAGTGAAAGGAGCGGAGGTATGACGCGATGAGGGGGTTTGCTCGCATTCAACTGAGTGCTGCCAGAGGGCACGGTCATGCTGTCCTCGCGAGTAGGGTTGGTGAAAGGGGCCTTATGGTTGACTCGCACTCTTCAGCACGCTGCCGTCAGGAGAGCTTCGTGCTCCGTGTTCCTCCCCATACGTGGTCACTACTCGGTAAGCGGCCGACCCCCTCCAGTCTACGCAGGACAGTCGTAGCGAGAGGTTCGTGCAGAGACGTATGCTCACCATCCAAATAAAATATACTCCAATGTCCTTCCCCCTACCCATACATGAATAATTAATTAGCACACATCAATAATCAATTAGCAGACATGAATAATTAATTAGCACGCAACAATAATCAAGAAAAAAAAGCCCGCACAAGTACCAACATGTTCAAGGCGTGGTGGGGTTGTAGGGGATGGGGGAGGGGGGTGTAGGGGAGGGGGTGTAGGGGAGGAAATTTCGTAATCAACTGGTGGAGATTTTGTAATCAGAGCGGAGGGAGGGGAGGGGAGGGGTGGGGGAGGGCTATTTATAGCAGCCAATCAGCGTCGGGGTCAAATTGTGACAGCCAATCACAGATAAGTAGGTCAAATTGTGACGAGACGCCATGTCCCCTACTCATAGTGTTCAAATGTTCTATACATATTATAGATTTATTCAATGGCAGACCCGAGATGAAAAAACGAAGAATTGGGAAGTAAATACATTATCAATGCTTAAATTTTTTTTTCAAATAAGCTATTTAGTCAAATAAACATTGAAAGTGGGGCTCTAGAGACGACTTTGAAATGTAATACATTTAGTGACTTAAACGAAAATATGGATACGTTATAGAGTGTATCACAAGTCTACTGATAAAATAATAAACCTCTTAGATGAACCATTAAAAAATATATTATATATATATATATATATATATATATATATATATATATATATATATAAATTGTGTTGCTATACAAGGCTAACAGAAGATAAAGCACGTTGATTACTCAGGTTGTGTTGCTATACAAGCCTATCAGAAGATAAAGAACGTTGATTACTCAGGTTGTGTTGCTATACAAGGCTAACAGAAGATAGAGAACGTGGATTACTTAGGTTATGTTGCTATACAAGGCTATCAGAAGATAAAGAACGTTGATTACTCAGGTTGTGTTGCTATACAAGGCTAACAGAAGATAGAGAACGTGGATTACTCAGGTTGTGTTGCTATACAAGGCTAACAGAAGATAGAGAACGTGGATTACTCAGGTTGTGTTGCCATACAAGGCTAACAGAAGATAGAGAACGTGGATTACTCAGGTTTTTTAGTGCCTCAACCCATTCGACATCTCGTCATGCAAATAAATAGAGACATATATTTTCTATCTATCTATTCTTCACTAATGTTTTAGTTGAATGTGATTTGTGTTACCTAATGTCTTGTAACATAGCCTACTTGATATGAAATGAAATGATAAGCTAAAATAATTGACAAGGAATCCTTGCAATGGGCATTACAGTATTTATATTTTTGCCTGCATTGTTACAAGAACTCTTGATCTAGATTGATCCAAATAACCTATTTGAGGCTTTTGTCCAAGGTATTTCCTTGCCCCTACACATATTGTGATTTCATTTCTTGCCTGCTTGGAACTGCTAGAGCATAGAAAACAAACATTTCAGTACATCTATATATCAGTTACACACACCTTTCTTTATCTGTGGTACAGCCATCCGGGATCCGAACATTGACCTCCCTATCACCAACAAATCAGATAAGACGAAACTGATGACTTTATCCACGTGCCCATAGGTGTGTGCTTACTCGGAAGTCCTTGCGCTCTGGGACCATTGATAAAACACGATTGTCCCTCGAATAGGTGATTGTACGGTCTAAGGCATCACTTGCAATATGTTGAATTGTCAGTGTGAGGAAATTCAGGTTTAGAATCCCTATTCCGAGTTTTGTAAATGCTATTTAGTCAATTGTTTTCCCCTTTGATTGTACTATGTGCATTTCCTCTGGATTCTACTTTACTCATTTCTATCTCATTAGTGTAAATATACGGATATCCTGAACGGGAAGTAGGTCGCAGTGCAAAAATAAGAAGAATTGGTCTTTTCAGACTGATGAGAGCAAGGTTTATGAGAGGTTATCCACTACATTGAAATTATAATCTTGAAGCTTGGATCAAATGATGTGACTTTTTTTTTAAAATTAGCCTACGGCCTTACTGAGTGGTGGGGACATGACACCCAGTTCTGTTACCTGAATGTAGACTATTCACAGGTCTGTTGGCACAGAGCGTTGTCGAGGGTACAACATAGGAGGTTGTCTACACGTCGTACCCGTAATGAGATGATGTGATGACAGTGAAAATTAAGGTGTGGGCCAGTCGAAGTCTTGAATCTAACTTGAGCCAAATTTACTAATCCCTGGTGAGCATTAGGATAACTCCCCTTAAGAGCAAAATATCATAAGTACCATCCACGAATCGAACCCAGGATCCCTAGGTTTGTAACCAGGTGCACTTACCTCTACACCACGAGGACGGATATTGTAATGATGAATTTGTAATCAAACTATTCCTACATTTGATCACTTATACAAATGGAATAATAGTTGGTTGGGAAGTAAATATATGCTTAAATGTGTATATACAAATTATCAGTTTTCAGCCAAAAGTATTGATGCACAATACTCTTTGATTAAATTTACTGTATATTATGGGAAAGTGAATCAACGCTTTTACTATATTTATAAATATCTGTGACTTGCGCCAGTGAGCATGCAGTCTAAATTACAATCTTATTTAGTCGAGTTTTCGGTTAGCAGGGAGGTTGGGGTTTAGAGTACCAGACAGATATACTTGAGGTATTTTTTTCTAAATGGTTTTACAACTTCCCCACACTCAAATTCTTGTACCTTCCATCTAAATTCTACCTTCCTTTTACATGCTTCCTTTAGCACAGTAATATTATTTTAAAAATTTAACGACACCCTGAATAAATCCATTGCAAGCCAACTTTTGGCCCAAAATGTGGTATTCCTATTTAACATACAAAAAGTATTTGAGTATTCAGCCAGAGCTTTAACTATTTCCAGCTAAAATGCACCTCTACGATAAAGTGTTAAGTATTCCAAATTTTTTGATGCCTTTCTTTTTCACTCGCTGTATTAGATATATGATTTGATTTAAATCGTTTTATTAACTAACAAAAAGTAATTACATAATATGAAAATTATTTTTTCTGGATGTAAGAATGTTAAATTATTCCTTTTTAAAGTATAAACCTCACCGTAACAATATTCCACTCCTAATTTTATTTTGTATTAAACCTTGGAATATCCCACTCGATTTAGTCGAAGCATTATTTAGAAGATGAAAAGTATTTGTTGTTATTTTAAAACCACAACATATTCATGGGAGTATGTTCAAACTAGTTTATATTCATATTTGTCGGTGGAGTTAGCTAGGCCTATTCATTCTTTCATAAGAACCGTGTGATATCAAAGGCTACCGAATCCAATGAATTAGTGAAGTGAATGATAGGCCTGAATTAAGAAAAGTCTCTCTGAGAACTATCTATCTCTAATTTATCATAATGTGAGATTGTGAGCATGGTTCAAGGAAATGATTAACATGTTATACACCTAAACATTTTATGTCTAAATGAGTTCATATTTGCTTAATCACCTGATCTGAAATGAAATGGAGGGAATATCTACGTGCAAAGCATTTAGCTAAGTTCGGGGAAATATTATGTTAGCAAAAATAAAATTCTTCCCTTTATTGACCTGACTTTAAATGAATTTACCTTCATCTTCAATTAGATAAGTTTACAGAGGAACAATTCATGAAATAATGGACAAAAAAGTTACTTCATTAATTGATTAATTAAGTAAAAAAGTAACTTTCATATAAAATCATTAGAAGATTTCAGAAATTTCTTTGTGCAACTTTGAGAGCTGTCTCTCTCGATGCCATGGCTATGTTGTATTTGGCATCAAACAACCTTGAGAAACAATAAAGTTGGTGCCAAGGCAACGAATATCCACATTTTCTGCGTCCATGCATACTATCGTGTTATTAGAGCACACAGCTTGTACCCGACTTTTGGAACTTATTTGGGGGTCATGCACAATCAATTATGCAGTTAAATGAACATTTCTTAAGTAATGTGAGAAATGAACGCTTGGTGAAAAAATTATGTTAACAACTGATGAAACTTTCAACGTAGGTGCACTGAAAATTATGGCTCTAATATTTAAGACAGGCAGGTATCATACTCTTATTCTTATAATCATATTAGTCCTTATAACAGAGAGCGACTGAAAATTGGGGAACTCCAACTAAACTGCCAAACAAATTGTTTATTTCATACATTAGTTGTACCCCTTCACTCTGCCAAATCCCTGAGGGTGTCCTTATGACAGGGTGGAGGATCTCCATGAAATAATTGACTCTAATAGGCTGAACACGCGGGCATATGGTGGACATTTCATCACCCAACACAGAAATAATATATTGTGATGAGCCTCTACAGATATTGCAACTGGACATGAACTAATGCGCTCAATGAAACATTCGAGTGCCTAATTCAAGGAAGGGGTATCGCGCAAAATACTCTTTGGAACAGATCCATTTTATTCCTCAATGAGTAGAGTTTTGCAAAATCGTGGAAATGTCATTATCCTTTATCATCAGCATAACGTTTAGATCTGGTGCTGAATGCCAAAGAATAAAATAAGTTCCAGGCTTGGTTTAAGAATCACAGATCTCAGAATATGACTTGTGTTTCTCCCGTCAAATATAGGTAGCACATTTCACTATTAATTGTGACAAGGCAGAATAAATTGGAAATAAAACAAAACCATGTAAATACAGATTATCACTATCCAAAACAAAGTTGTTGGACTCCTAATAAAACAGTGTTCGTCAGGATTGTCTTGTGAAGGGCAGGATAGAGTTGGCTGAACTGCGACACTAGCTCCCAGTATGTCATTCTGATCTATTTAACAAAGTCTCTAATCGACCTCGATGATCTTGGGGTAAAGGTGTCCACCTGAGGACCAAGTAATCGTGGTTTCAAGCCCAACTGAGGTCGATGGATTCTTCTTAGTGATATTTACAGAAACACATAAATACGAGTACAAACACCCGCATCAATGGGAACGTGGATTAGACATAAGGTTCGTCTAGTGTGGTTTGCGGATGATGAGAGGGCTGAGGTTATATCCCAGTCACGTGTACTTGGTGTGGTTTTTCATAAATTTTTTTACTCTCACTCCACGCAAATGCGGTACATATTTAATTTAAATATTAACATCGTCATCCTACCACATTAGTGTAATTAAATGTTTATAGCAAGGATGGGATATAAATAAGATAAATTGAGAATAAAGTACACTTTTCTAAAGTAACAATAATTCCAAAGAAATAGATGTATGACATATCTGACATTTATTTCTGAATGAAACCAATTTGAAAACTGTCTTGCCTCCGCTTGTTCGTCAGATTTAAAGTGCTCATCTCGTCACGATATTTGGGTGGTGTGTGTGTTTAAGACGTCACAGCCCGGCTGATCACGCCACAGTTGATAGGGCAGGGATAGTAGGCTCGGATGTGTACAAACACAATCTTATCGTTTATTTATCTTTATCCTTCGTGGTATTTTACACGCACACAAATTGGGACAAAATATAAACCTTGTTCGCTGTTAGTTTCGTGGAGCCAACTAAGTCACAGAGTGGGCAGGGAGGTCGGATATACGTTTACTGTAGTAGATTCATGTTTTTTCCCCAAGGAGAATATACAGAGAGTTTTTAGCATTGCGCTTCACCACACATTTGGTGTACACACAAACGTACTAATTACGTTAATGTGTTAGTGATAAGGAAGGTTGTATTTAGAGAAAGTATACCTCTCTTTCCGTGTAGAGACAGAAAGAGAGAGAATGAAAAACAGTTTAGGGAAAACCACCCTCAGTATATCAACTGGGATTTGAACCGTGATCTCCCCATCGTTGGTAGTCCATTCTATTGTGAGAGCGATGCTGGCAAGGCAGCCACCGAGGTGGGTTACAGAGATTTAATTAGGAGCACCTGCTTGGTGTCCAAAAGTCTAAGGTAGCATTTTTAAAGCTGGCTCATGGAAACCCTAGTGCTCTGCTATAGTTATTGCAGGCTCCGTAAAGCAATTTAGAATATTATTTAGTGGGTTTTTTACACTTAAAACAGGATCAGTAATTAGGATGCCGATTTAAAAAAAATCATAATGATGGACATTTGCCAAAGGCACTGCCAGAGCATGGAAAGTATTTCGTTTGCGTTATACTTGGTATTGAATATTCATAATACTAGGGTAAAACATTTTATGGGTGTTTCAGCTTGTAGTTTTTATAGAGTGCAAGAACTCCTGGTCTAAGGAATCACTCTTGCAGTAGACTGGACTTCCAGTGACAAAGAGGTTGGGGTTAGAATCTCGGTACGGTGTATTGAATATTTTGTTTTAATAAATGGTTTTCCATTCTCCCTTCACGTAAGTGTGGGTACACTTACTCGATATTCAAGCTTTCTCACCTCTAGCTAGAATTACCTATATTTATAAATCACTGTTGCACATACTATTTACTAATTGCGATTAAATAATTTCAAGAATGTAACCTAGTGATGGGGAATTTTAGAACATCTGAACATAATTCTGAGCCAATTATATGAGTTTCAAGAGTCAATTTTTGCAACAACAAAAATTCTTAAAAATTAACAAAAGATATATTTTATATATATAACTAACTAAACCCATTTAAAAGTAATATATATTTTTAACAAATTTATTGAACAGAACAAAATGAAAAGAAAGCTTTTGAAAATCACATGTGATTTGGGAAGAAATTGACATTTTATCATTTTTATCTCTGTTAACTCGGATATTGATAATTCAAAGTTTTTAAGGGCAAATTGCAGCCAAATTTAAAGTACACAATTTTATTTTTATAGAAATTTAAAAAATATATATATTACAGTGTTATAAGGGGCTAGAACCCCCTTGTAGCACATTTATGGGCGCACATAGACGCTATTTTATTTTTCAATAATGCGCCTTAGGAACAATTTTAATGTTTGAAAATGTACGCATTTTGATAATCACATTGTAATAATGATTATAAAATTTAGCCAAGTCACTTGGTCCATCTTCAGTGCTCTATATTATAGTTTTACTAAAGCCGTATCAAGTTTTTACTAAAACTATTTGCAATTATAGGGGGAAGGGGTAAAATCCCTCAGTTGTCACCTCATGAGGTCAACCGTTGTTTGTCCCAGACAGCTATATTTCTGGTACCACCATCGGCGGACACGGGGAATGAGCGTCAGTCTCACCAAGTGAGGTTTACTGGTGGCGGGGATTGATGATAGAGTTTTGAAACCCAGCGGGATTGATTGAGATTTTTTCTTTCCCAAATTTGTTTTAAATCTAAATGCCTGTAGAGTACATTTATTCTTTGTTTTATTTTGCTCGTTCCTTTTACCACACGAATATCTTGGACATGCGGCAAATCTTGGAGCACGATGCAAAACTTTATATTGGCTGGTAAGCAAAAAAGAAACTCAGCTTGAAAGAAGAGTTAGAAAAAAAAAAAACCAAAGAAAATGGTTGGGAATGAACCCCAGCCTCCTGAAAAGCCATGTATTCACATCTTCCACGCGTTCAACTAATACTACCATGACTATACACAGAAACCTTTTCACCTTCCACACATTTAAATAATTCTATCATGACGACAAAGAAAACTTTTGACCTTCCACACGTTCAAATAATGCTACCATGACCAGACAGAAACCTTTTCACCTTCCACACATTTAAATAATGCTTTTATGACTACGAAGAAAACTTTTGACCTTCCACACTTTCAACTAATGCTACCAGGACCAGACAGAAACCTTTTCACCTTCCACACATTTAAATAATGCTTTCATGACTACGAAGAAAACTTTTGACCTTCCACACTTTCAACTAATGCTACCAGGACCAGACAGAAACCTTTTCACCTTCCACACATTTAAATAATGCTTCCATGACTACAAAAAAAACCATTCACCTTTCATGCATTCAATTAGTGTAATCATTGTTCATTACTCTAGAAAGAAACATTTTTACTTTCCATGTGTGAAACCTCTTAATAATCTTTTCAAGTGCTTCGGTGGCCGCATGGTCTAACGCGATACTCTCGCATTAGACTAGACTGCCGAAGACAGGGAGATCGAGGCTCAAATCTAGGTCGGGTGTACTGAGGGTGGTTTTTCCAAAATGGTTTTACCACTTTTACTCCACGCAAATGCGGGTACCCTTCCTATAAAATATAGCCTTCCTCAGCCCTAAAACCATTAGCGTAATTAATACATAACCGTATAATTCCGAACGGGTAGTAAGACATGGTGATAAAAAATAACACGAGCTTCTCGCCAACTTGCTAATTACTAACATTCTAGCACATGGCTATAATCTTACAACGAACAAGCCTGAGTTGGATACAAATATTCCTTGCAGAAGTAAACAAGACCCTCATTATTACTTATCTCGGTTCCTTATTTGTTACTTATAATCTCCGTGTGTGACCTTCAACACTTTAAAAAGGCTTACAAACAACTTCTTCTTTATCACAATATAACATTTTTGGTATCCTAGGAACGTCATAATATGTTTGTTATGGTGAAGTAACAATTGATATTAATTATGTAAACAACATAAAAAATAATTAATTAATTTTCAAAGATTAAGTAAATAATCTAATATTTAACTTTTTTTTTACAGTTTCCCGCATCGCGTCTTACTACCCGCTGCATATTTGCATTAGAAGAGTTATGATGGGAACGGTATACTTCCAGAGGATTTGTACACGCATTTGTTCGGAGAAAGAGTGGGAAACAATTTCGGAAGGATATTCTTCGTACATCAAATATGACCTTCCGTTTACAGACATACCGCGACATACATGACTGAAACTTTACCCCACTGGTCCAAAGAATATGGAGTTGTACAGTAGCCTCACGGCTTCTTTGGTGCTGACTGACAGTTCACAGCTGACTTCTGACACTCAACATTTAGGTATATACCTAAATTTTGACTGTCATAAGTGACAGCTGCTAAACACATGTTTTTTGAAGATCATATGGTTCAGCGTAGGGATACATAATTTGGTCTGGTAGCTTTTAAAAGCAGTCAGCTGTCAGCTGTGAGCTGTCAGTCAGTACCAAAGAAGCCATGGGGCTACTGTAAGTTATCGATATCCTGCCATTAGTGTGTTTTGTTTTTTTGTGTGTGTTTTGTTTTGTTTTTTTTGTGTGTGTTTTTTCGCACGGTGTATGAAACTACCCGTTCGAGCTATACGCGTCTGTACTAATTACTTAAATAGTTAGCGATGATGAAAGCTATATTTATAGGAAATGTACCCACATTTGCCTGGAGGGAGAGTGGAATACCATTTTAGCTAAACACCCAACCGAGATTTGAATCTCAATCTCCCCGTCATATGCAATTCGCGCCTTAGACCATGTGGTCACCAAATCGGACGCGTGTGTTAGTATTACGACTGTAGCCACAGTCCACACATACAAAGGGATATGTCTCGTCTTGTTTGGTTTTCCGTTAACGGGGTGGTCTGGATTATAATCCCAGCTTGGTATACTCAGGTAGTGCTACCTAAAGAGCTTCCCACTCTTCATTCATGCAAATGTGGGTACACTTCTTTTAGTGTATAACTTCTTAATCCCTATTCCAGTAATATAATATGCGTACATCGTGGACGGGTAGCAGGACCAGTGCTAAACAACGATCTTACTGAATATTAATTTTAAAATGTTGAATTTAACTGGGTATCTCATAAACATTTTATATTAAAATAAAAGTAGAAATGAAATTTTAAATTACCCAAACACCTGTTCCTTTAAAATCCCGATTTGTAAATATATTTAAGTATAATAAAATAGGTCCTTTAATTAGAAAAAAAATAATGTTATCTTTTTTTATAGAACCACAAAGAGGTGATGAGACGGATTGTAGAAATCTAGAGATCCCTTATTATTTTTAAGGGATTTGTTATTTCTAAATATTGGTCACACCAAAACGGATATCTTGTAAAATTAAATTCTTACATTTTAAGTTTTATAATTAAAAACAAACTAAAGAAAAGTTAGCTCAATTTTGACCTTTCACGCGAAATCAAAGTAAAGGGTTCAAAGAATAAATCTAGCCTTCCTAAAATAAATAAAGTAAAATACTTTACTCTCTCATATAAAAAGTATGTATCGTGAAACATTTTGACCTTGATTTTATGAGGAATCCTTATTATGTATGTTACCTTGAAAGTAGTGTAGAAAGGCCTACTCTAGCTCACGTCTTTGAAGCGCGCATGCGCTTGTGACACCCGTTATTTAATGTTAATGTATATTTCGAATCTTGGTGGCCATTTTGAAGTTTGATGCAACTTTGAATCAATGCAGTAATTTTGAATCTTGCTGAACATGTCTGGAATGTCTAAATATGTCAGAATATGATTTATCATGCTTGATCATATGTGAACATGTCTGGACATATATAGAAATGTTTGAACCTGATTAACATGTCTAATCATTCCTGATCAAACCGTATCACTTATTTACAGATCAACCACATCTGAATATGTCTGAACCTGATCATGTTTGATCATGATCGATCATACCGACATGTTTCAACAGGTCTCGATAAGACTCCACAGATCTCGACAGGTCTAGACTTGATTGGTTGGTTGAGTGATTTACATGTGATTGATTGATTGATTAATCGACAGGTGATTAATTGATCAAAATGTCTGAACAGGTTTGAACATGTCTGAACATGTCTGGAGATTTATGAACATGCTAGAAATTCGTGATAGCTCCCCCAAAACTTACAGCGTGATGTGGAAATACAAGATGGTGGATCCCATACCTAACAACTCGAGCCCATATGGGTAGTTCCCCCAAATTTGTACCACTACCGAACTGGTTTGAACATGTTTGATAACTGCATTTATTTTTATGGCTATGCAATTTCTATGCTATGCTTTTCTTAACCTTTCTCTCCCTACCACACCAGTTTTATTGGCAGTATAACCTTTTTATTGCTACTACTGAACTGTTTTGAGCTCGTTTGAACTGGTTTGATGACCTCATTTTGTTTATAGATGGATATAATTATTAATGTTTGTATGGCATATTATGTATGTATTGTTTTATGTGTTATATTGTATTGATGGTATGTATTTTATGAATTGCTTGTATGTATTTGTTTTATGTATTGTATCATATTGATGTGTTTATTGTATACAAGTATGTATGTTGTGTGAATTAATGTGTGTGGTTTGTAGTGTTATTTTATGTATCATATATATATATATATATATATATATATATATATATATGACATGTATGTTTGAAACCTTGCCCGGAGGCCACCATAATCTGTTGCAATAATAAAAAAAATTAAATTTCTTTTGGATTTATAGATTGCAGTCATGGTAAAATCTTTTTAAAAAAATTATAACTTATTATAGAACATTTTATTTAGTTTTGACAAAATATTACTTAACTTACTTACGGCACGTGGACTTGAGGCAAACAAATAATTAGAAAAGTGTAGTTTTCAAAAATTATCCAACGTCCCTAAATCACAGCGAATCTAGTGGTTTCATATAGAACTATAAAAAAGTATACATTAATTTACCGTGGTGTAAACACGGCACTAGATTACATTTTGCTATTTTTTTTCTTAGTGCATTTTCCTAAGGTTTTTGAATTAGATAATTTATTTTTTGTTTTAAGAAAATTTAGTTTATTGCATTGACAATATTTCCATAATAAAATAATATGTTTAACATTGAGATTTTAACCGTTAATTTAGTAAATAAAAAAATGATAATTTAGAAACGTTGAAAAGAAATATATTAGTTTATGGTTGGGGCCACTATTTATCACCTCGGGGCCTCCACACATCCGGCCCTGTTTAAGGGTATAAACATAATATTTAAACATTAAGTTGGAAGTTGCCTAAATCCATAAAACCCTTTCGACTGTAGTCTCAAGTATAGAAACCAGGAGGGACAGGCGGGAATATGTATAACCCATTCCTACTTTTTTGAGTTTTGAGGGGCACATAAATATCGAGATCTATCACAAACTTCAGGCCAAAGGCCTTTACGTCTGATTAATTTCTCCAAGTAGAAAATACAAGAGCTTTTACTCCATATTTTAATTTCGTCCTGCTTCACCTTGTTTACTCGAACTGGCGCCATATCCAAACTACGACGTAGCTCAACATTTCAACAGGAATCAAAGTCAGCGGCAGTTATGATGAATGACAGATGGCTTTTGATCTCAACTCATTGAATAACTATTCGAACCAACACGTCGACCTTTTTCCGGTCATTGGCTCACGATTGCCAAATATTTCTTATCAATAGGTCTCCCTTAACCTTGGCATAGAATTAATGACTTGGGTGACCGCGGGAACCAAGTAACCGTGCTCTAAATTTGCGTCGTGACCTTGAGAGGTTTAAGGCGGTAATATGGTGACGTGTAGGACGGCCGAGATGTTTTTGAGTTTCACGCGGCCACTCTGAGGAACAAGCCGAGGAAGTGGGAGAGGAAACGGAAAGACTGATTTGTTCTCCTTCCGGCAAATGTTCTCGAAAAAGTATCCCATCGCACGAACTGCGTTTCTTATAACTTTTGAAACCTCTCAGTTATCTGACAACCAAAGGTGTTCAACTCCAATTAAAGAAACACAGGACCTTATAACCTAACTCTAAAACACAGATACAACATCCTGTCACCCAATCATCAATTTTATCGTTGTAAAAGGTCCAAGAATCAAATAGCCAAAGCTATTATTTATGTTTTTAGTGAGGATTACTCCATTTATATAGAATATTCTGAAAATTGAAAAATGACACCTGGGCACGGGAATCGAATTAGGGACCTTTGGCTTAGTACGCCAATGCTCTAACCACTGAGCTATCCAGGAATTATCCCGTTCCCAGGGTCATTCTTCACTCATATTTTAAGGTAATCCCTTACAATTATAATAATTTTACAAGTGGCAGAAATATGCCGACTACCGAGTCGAAGGTGGCTACGTTATCTGATAGCACGTGATCTTAATAAAAAATCACACATTTGTAACTGACGATTTCCGCAAGTCCATCATAGACTATGCCTTAAAATATGAGTGAAGAATGACACCTGGGCACAGGATGATTCCTAGATAGCTCAGTGGTTAGAGCATTGGCGTACTAAGTCTCAAAGGTCCCGGGTTCGATTCCTGTGCCCAGGTGTCATTTTTCAATTTTCAGAAGTTGTAAAAGGTGAACTTGAGATTCACAGAATAAAGTTATTTTAATCGTGCCGTGACAAATCAAACCCAGGACTCTCAACTCATTAAAAGACGTGCTTCCAACTGAATTAATGAGTCGAACTAACATTTGCTTGGAACAAATTATTCTTACGCTCTTGTGCAGATAAATAATCTTAGGAAACAGGATTAGGAGGTTGAGATTTTAAAGTATTAGGAGAAAAAGCGATAACACTTGCGTTGTGGGAGGGTAGGAAATCGCAATACAAATAAAAATTATCAAGTGACCCACACAGTACTAGTATCTCGAACACCTGACCCATCAAGTTAAGAGCTCGTTTCACTAACCGTACATCTAACTCTGGTAGTAGTTGAAATAGTTTCCCACTGCGACACCTGTCACGTTTATGGCAGCCCCAGCGACCGACACTTCATTGCCAACAAACTGGGTAGCATTTTTTTTATTGACTCAAAGTAAAGGAGAACTATTTGTTAGCAGTGCCTCTAAACAGAAGATGTAGGAGGATATTGAGGATAAAAAATTCTTCCACGCACACCCTCTGCCACGTAATCCGCTGGAGAAAGGCCTGTCCTACAAGGTTGGACTGGACCCTCCAAAAGGGCGCAGACCTTGGATTTTCAGAGGGCGTAAAATATTATTACGAACTCTCAAAAAAGTTTACCTTTTTATTATAAAATAACTATGGGAGTGCTGGTAGACCCAATAATATTGATTAATAATAAATAATAGTGGTTATTGCCAGGGCTTCCAAAATAAAATTATTTTTCTTTACCTTATGTGACTCAAGGCATTGTTGAATATTCCGAATATCATGGCTTATTTTTAATAAATATAATATAAAGAAACATTCATGGGATAAGTGAATTTTACTTAAAAAAATATTTAGCATTTAAGGAACCAACGGTAAAAGATATTATACTATATCCGTGGCAAGGATCCTCGGACTATTCGGATACAGCCTAGCCTGTCTCAACAACATCTGTCCTGAGCAAACTGGCTTTGTCTCTGAGGAAAGGAAGGGTAGATATCACACCTCCAATCACTTCATCTAAACCAGAATTGTATCAGCGCTGAATACAAGTCTCTTCAAAGCAACACACCCTCACATTTCAAAATAGATTTTCAATTTAACGCCAAACTTCCAAAAATTTATATTTCTAAACTATTAAATGAATTTAACTTTACATATCCAAGTTATAATAAAGGAAGGACGCTGTTATAAACCTATCTAAAATATATTAGTACGTTTAATGTTATTACTGGTCAAAATAAGTTAATTATAGAAATTAGAAATGGAAAAGGGTGAGACAGAGAGAACGTTTTGATCAAAACTTATCCCAGGGAGGGGAATGTGTTACGATCTCAGTAAGGTTTTGTGGGTATGAACTTGAAGGACTATGAAAGGCTCTCCTTATTAACAAAACTTAGTAATTAAACAATAGTTTTTGTTGTCTGGCAACTTTAATTTTCTTAATTCTTACCTCAGTAACGAAAAATTACGCAGGAGCCAAATAATTACACATGCATAAAATCAACAGCAAACGCTATCACTCAAGGCGCGAACACAACTAAACAGCTGATTTCCACTACTCCAATTGCAGCCACGCGACACGGCCAGACGGATCATTGAAGAGGGGTGCCTTCTCTCCCGCTGTTTCCGGGCGCCAACCACCCCTTGTTGCTGAACATCCCCCAACCCCTAAATCTGTACTCACTTAAATTTAATTTTGCCTTCATGGTTCCACTTTGTCTTGATTATACGAATATTATTTTAATAATTGCAATTTTTTTTCGCCAATAAGGAAGGGGATTCTGGGCCGAGGGTGTAAATTCGAAAAACTTGAGGGCGCATCGGCCCGAGGGCCGATGGGCCGGTGGGCCAGTCCAAGCCTGCTGTCCTACACACTCTTTGTTAATCTCAGGAATCCTAAGCGACGGGAAGATTTTAGACATCACCCATAAAATCCCTAGTGATAATATCATGGCTAGAACAATAAAAACAGCAGCGTGCTTGACTTCGAACCAACAACCGACATTTCGCTGTCAGAACAGCACACAGTGTTTGTCACCAGAGGTCCGGTCATATATTATCCAAACGCTTCATTTGAGTGCAGTTATTTCCTTTTTTGATTGGTGTCAGTAACTTTCCCTTAGTTTTGAATTCTTGTTTGATAGAGATTACTAACTTATAAGACACACATTTAGCTTCTGCAGTCTTCATTGCCGCTTGATTTTCTGAACAAGTTTTGTCTTAACGAAAATAGGTGTAGACTCTTAACACCACTGCCCTTTCTTTACTAACTAATATTTTCCTCTTGGAATGTAATTGTTTGTAATGAGCCGGAGATTCTATAATTTGTGTTAAATTTTAACTGTTAACAATACACTATTATTCAAATAAATATATTAATATGTACATAAAACTATAATTCCACAACCTTACGGCAAAAAAAAAAACAAAAAACACACAACCAACACATACATACAAAATCTTAACGTGATCAATAACAAATATTTTTCCACACAGAGTATTAATAAAACATTAGTGTTTATTTGGTTAATGTTTTTCAGTCAGACTAATGTAACTTTACGACTGTGTTGGAGGAAGAAGCACCAACTACTGGCAACAACGACAGCCCAGCATTGCCAAATTTTATATACATTCGTAGAAAGACTGACCACGGAAAACAAAAGAATGACAACGCTGTTGCTCAGTAGTAAGTATGCAGTTCCCCCAGCAATGAAATTAGGTATATCCGTGCTGCACACCCTGCCAGTGATATTCCTGGTTAGACTCAGCCACACTATCTGTGTTACCAACCCTGCCGGTTGAGGTAGGTTTTGTAAGTTTGGTTTGTTTCAGAGCTGAAATCCCCATAAGAAATACAATGGTGAGAGGATATTAACTCAACTCGGCATTTGTCTATAAAACAAGTATTCGTGTCGAAGCAAAGGAAAACGTTCTTCCTGGTAACGATCTCGATGGGTTGGTTTTGTGTCCTTCTCAAAGGTCATCTCATCTATTTTCATCCCACCTCAGAGAACTAAACGTCAAGTTGAAGGATTTGAGTTGTGTTCTTGACTTTCTATTTTTACCATATTCCTGAAACAGCTGACATTCTCCAAGGATAAATAAGCCAGACCAAGGACTGTCGACTGTAGGGAATGGCAAGGGGAGGCCGGAAGTAGAAAGACGTCAGTGCGGGAATAGAATGATTGAACGTTCTGTGGTTCTTACTCCTGTGATTTGTGCTCTCTTTCTCTCCACTTTCTACTGCTAATTATTAGTTTTCTATTTCGTTCACAGAACTTTGCGAAAAACCAATATTGTACTTTTCGCAGTTTTTTGAATATACCTGGGATGTCCTATGGTATTTGGAGTGGGATGTCATTTGTGTTAGCAGACACAATTTTTTTTTGTCTTATCACTTTTAAAAGGTGATACAGTTCAATTTACATAGGAAGGGCCTTTTAGCTAACAGAAATGTATTAATCTTGTAGTCAAGATAATACTATATTATTAATGTTATTGTATAGGTATATTTAATATCTTTCAAAAGTGACAGCTACATATCACATGACGAGAGTACGTGACAGTTCAGCTATCTATTTATATCTAGTCATTTTTCTATTAAAATCTTCCTATTAAAATGAAAATATAGGCCCACTAGTATTATAATGATTGGTGAGCAAGGAAAGTAAATATAAACGTAGATAATGCACTATCATTTTCTTGGAAGAGAGTCGTTGTCGACTACCTTGACATATCGTGACATCTTTACACCCTACACACAAGAGCAAGGATTTGGTACTAAATTGAAATTAATTTGGGAAACCATCATAAGCACAGCACTTCCCCTGAAGTTTAGGCAAGTTTGTATAGTTTTTAGTAATATTCATTTTAGTTGTAGTAAGGAGAAATATGAATTTGTAATATAAGGAACGTACTTGGATGGAATAGCAAATTAGATTAATTGGTACAACTTCTTTGGTCAATTAAACCAGGGGTATCCAAACTTTTTGCTATGTGGGCCACATAATATATTTTACACCTTTTTTCGGGCTAAGGTTCACCTTTTCTTTAAGTAGCATTAATTTTGCCCTGAATGCCTTAACATGCGCAAATAGATCATAAATAAAATTTGTTTCTACATGCAAATTTAGATTCAAGTCATATGGCCAGTCACGCTTGTGAAAAAAAGCTAATTTCCAAGGCCAGTCAGTGATTGATAAAAGTGATTGACGTTGATTTTTCTCTGTGAGAAATGAATCAAGCTATATGTAATAAATTATATTTATAATTATTAGTCAATATAATTACTTTTTTAATTAGGTAACATCTTTCTTGACTATCCTTTGATAACCCTCTGCCGGAAGACTTGGAACTACCTAAAAATCGCCACAGTCAAGCCGTTCTGTTGTAGGTATAAGGAATGGCGCCTGCGACTGTAAAGGAGGGTTTGCCATTCCAACAGCACTCTGGCTTGGTTTGACGGGGGGAAGCACGCGTGCGGACTGAAACTGGACATGTCAAATATACTGCGTGGTTAAGAAATAACAAAGAGAGACAATAAATTTGTTTTTTGATAAAATCTTGGAAAGGGCCGGATATAATATTATGGCGGGCCAGATGTGGCCCACGGCCGTAGTTTGGACACCCTTGAATTAAACAATATTAAATATCTTAAACATTCAGAACATGTCTTCATTGTTTACATTTTTTCAAACTATTTACTAATATATTTAATTATTCAGCTAATAAGTTCACTATTGTTGGCATACTAGTTGACCTATTATTTTTGTTAAGTCATAACCTTCATAAAACCAATAATCTTTTCTCAAGTACTCAAAATTTTGTAGAGTCTTTAATTTATAATATTTATAACTCTAATCTAGTCAATTTGCCAATTTCCACTTTTCATTTTGCTTATCAGCTAATCCTATAATCTGCTCTACTTAAATATTATATTTGCACAGATTTATATTTTTTCCTTATTTTATGCTAATTAATTTCAGAACTTTACTATTTAACAATCTCAATGATGATTTTTTTTAAATATTATTGTACCTGTTTTATTTGACTTAATTTCTTAATATATTAGTTTCTCCTTGAATAAATTATCTTCATGTTATGTTTCTTATTTTATATTGTTTAGTTAACCAAATCATTTGTACCAATTAATCTAATTAGCTGTTCCATCCAAGTATGTTCCTTATATTATAAAGTTTGTATATGCTATATATATATTATATATATAAAAATATAATATATATATATAAATTGTGGGTACGAGCTATGCCCTATATATATATATATATATATATATAGGGCATAGCTCGTACCCACAATTTTGTATACGGTAGAAACCAGTACATTGGAGTAACAAGAGACAAGGGAAGGTTGAGGTTATGGAGATGAAGCTTTGGAAGATCATGCTAACTAGCTCTCACCAAGAGAAATAGAATTGGGAATGAAGATGTAATGGAAGAGATGTGAGTAGAGAGAAGTGAGGGTGAGATGATATGAACATGTAATGAAGATGTTATGGAAGAGATGTGAGTAGAGAGAAGTGAGGGTGAGATGATATGAACATGTAATGAAGATGTTATGGAAGAGATGTGAGTAGAGATAAGTAAGTGTGAGATGGTATGAACATGTAATGAAGATGTTATGGAAGAGATGTGAGTAGAGATAAGTAAGTGTGAGATGATATGAACATGTAATGAAGATGTTATGGAAGAGATGTGAGTAGAGAGAAGTGAGGGTGAGATGATATGAACATGTAATGAAGATGTTATGGAAGAGATGTGAGTAGAGAGAAGTGAGGGTGAGATGATATGAACATGTAATGAAGATGTTATGGAAGAGATGTGAGTAGAGATAAGTGAGGGTGAGATGATATGAACATGTAATGAAGATGTTATGGAAGAGATGTGAGTAGAGAGAAGTGAGGGTGAGATGATATGAACATGTAATGAAGAAGATGGAAAAGGAAAGGATCCCGAAGAGAATAATGGAGTGGAAGTTTGGAATTAAAAGACAGCAAAGGAGACCAAGAAATAGATGAAAGCATGCGTGCGAGTGATACTAGAGATGAGAGTATAGGAAGAATAATTTGTGGGAGGACAGAGTATAATTCTTCTGACCATTTCCCCACCATCTAATTGAGAGAGATAAACATTTTTTATTAATTTTTTGTTGAATAATTTTATATACGTACCGTAATGTATTCTTTAGGTACACAACGCTTCAGTTCGTGAAGTATTTGTTTTACTTCCGTTCACGATGATATTGACTGAATATTATCCAACATTGTTTGAATTTGATAATAATAAACGTTATAGTGAATATTTTGGAATACTTACCTCTTTTCAAGCATTTTAATATTTTAAAACAGTTGCGGAACTTTCATGTTATTTGAGCCCCAGTTCAGCCAAGGTTCACATCAAATATACCACTGCCCTTATCTCTATTTTATAAAGGTATTGTTAGCAACAAGTTGGCTGACAGAAGACAATCAAAAATATTCTGGAATCCAAATCAATGACAAACAATGGAGAGGCTCATGGGAGAAAGAGAGGGTTTTTTAAATACCAGTATGAATTTCGAATCTAATGCAGTAGAAATTAATAATATTTTAACTCACTATTACATACATTATATTTTTATTCAATCTTTTCACTTTCATTATTAAATTTAATTCCTGTAATTTTAGTATAAATTTTATAATAAGAATTTTGGACCATTGTTACAGTGCAGTGAGGTTCTATTTGTACTGTAGGAAAATAACACCTTTTAATTGTTCTAGAAGAAATTAGTTTGGAGCATGTTTTTAATATACTTTTTTTCTCTGGGCGTCCTAAAAAGTAGACCATAGAGCAAAGCCTTAGACCTTTCTCAGCAGAATTTTTTTAAAGTGACAATTATCATTAATAAAGGGGGGGAAAATAATTAAGTCAATCCACAGTGAACTAATAATCTAATGCTGAACCAGAGGCTATTTGTATCAAGAAAAATGGATTATTTAAAAAATAATTTTAAAGGAAACCAAAAATCACCAATTTTATCCTTCTTTCTACATTGACATATTTGTTTATAAACTCAAACCAACTTTTTCTATTATTTTAAATATCACAGCCATCTATAATCAGAAACTTTTTAAAACTTTGAGAAAGAAGAGTAGCCAAACGATATCACATTTTATTTCCTCCAGAATATTAATATTTCATTTTAAATATTAGCATACAATAAATATTATCATGTTCAACAATATCTGAAAAATTGTTTTATTCACGTTACAAATTATTTATTCTTATATAGGGCCTATTATATATATATATATATATATTACTTTACAACTACTAATTTTACAATTAATAATATATGTATTTTTTATTTGTAGCAACTAATAAATTTACAATTAATAAAATACATACATATATATATATATATATATATATATATATATATGCATTTTAAAACTGTAACGCTAGTAATAGTGACAATCAGTAAATAATTAAATTTCTGTGTATAATTAACTTGTTATTACCTAGCATTGCTCATTTAGTGAAGTTTTTTATACATCTCTTGCATTTACCCCTCCCCACCCCCCTTTTCTAGTTATTAATGGGAAGTTCACATAACCTTGTTGGGGATGTTATTTGCTTGGGGTAGGCCCAACATTATTCAGGTAAAGTTCTCAAGTACCCCCAGAGGTGTTGAGTTCAAGATTCATTTTTCTTCGTTTTCTACCGACTGACTACAAGAGTAAGTCAAGGGTTTAGTTTTGGGGCAAACATTTCGAGCTCGACAAACAACTTTATTTATTAATATACGTATGATCTATATGTGATATATAAATTATATATCATATATTATATATGAACTATATATAACATAGTTTATATAATAAAATATATACATATTATATATATTTAGGTATTTTTGAGTACTCGAAAATTTGAGTTCGGGTCATATTTTAGTCACTGTCTGAACTTGACATGAAGATTTTAACAAAACTTAAAAAATTTGAGTAGGCCTAATCAGAATTTTCAATTTTAGCTCGAGAATTCCGAGTTTAATTTTAATTTGATGCAATTTAAAATGATATATCATAGCAAATACAGTCCTTCAATATTTTCTTTTGTATTATTTAAAAACAAATTACTTGAACAACTAAATTAAAGAATTTATGGTACTTAACGATCGTTGAGATTTGAGGCCACCAACAATAACGTCGTGGGATTTGCGTCCAGCCCATTCCAATTTGTAAAACAAAGCAGGTTTTAATACAGATTATATTTTGAAACGTTATTTCAATCTTGGACCTGAAATTGGATCATGGCAATGCATTTAAATTCAAAATGCCTCATTTTGTTGTTTACTTTTCCACTGACCTAGCCTAACCTAACCTAAATGATCCTATACTAACTTAACATGTGTTTCAACACGCCTGGGAGCATTATTGTAGTTGGAGTTAAATTATTCTATTATTTTCTCACAAGCTTTTTTTTTTTTTTTTCAGAATTCGATGATGAGTAATTTTTTTTAGTCGTGTTTTTATATTTAGTTACAAGGTTCAGAATCACAGATTTCTCGTTTGAAGCGTACGTTACAAACCAAATATATAATAGAATATAGTCAAGGGTCACAAATTGAACTATGTACCCTTTAACTGTAGCCCTATTGATTCTCAGCAGTCCGGATGATGATAATAGCAACGACCTTGTACTTTGTGATGAAGGTGTGAAACTTGATACCCATTCTAGGAACCATTCTGATTCGGTCTATGCGTGTTGTTCACGAGAAATCAAACTGAAGTAACCTTGAAATTAGAGAAACGTGTGCACTTATTTGAGATCGAATATAAACTGGATCGGCACTGGTTTGCAGTTTTGAGGTAAAGCAAGGAGTCAGCTTAGGTAAGCTTGTCCGTGTTATGCCAACGTTTGGGTTACTCTGACTTATTTGTTGTTGTTATTATTATCATCATCATCATCATTAGCACTGAAGGGCCTATCTTTCACTTTATAAACATGTATATTATGTCAATGAACCACATACACACAAGCTTAACGACGTTACATATTTGGTGAATTCTACGCTTTTTTTTCCAAAGCATGTAGCATCTTAACTTGACGCACTCAAGCACTCTAACCCCTATCGTACTTAAGCATTCTAACTACTATCGTACTTAAGCAATCTAAACACTATCTACTTAAGCACTCTAACCACTATCGTACTTAAGCACTCTAGCCACTATCGTACTTAAGCACTCTAACCACTATCGTACTTAAGCACTCTAACAACTATCACACTCAAGCACTCTAACCACTATCGTACTTAAGCACTCTAACCACTATCGTACTTAAGCACTCTAACCACTATCACACTCAAGCACTCTAACCACTATCGTACTTAAGCACTCTAACCACTATCGTACTCAAGCACTCTAACCAGTATTGCACTTAAGCACGCTAACCACTATCGTACTCAAGCACTCTAACCACTATCGTACTCAAGCACTCTAACCACTATCGTACTTAAGCACTCTAACCACTATCGTACTCAAGCACTCTAACCAGTATTGCACTTAAGCACGCTAACCACTATCGTACTCAAGCACTCTAACCACTATCGTACTTAAGCACTCTAACCACTATCGTACTTAAGCACTCTAGCTACTATCGTACTTAAGCACTCTAACCACTATCGCACTTAGACAAAAATGTACACTATAGAAAGAGAGAGAAGAAAAATGAATTACTTGCCTCGATGGTCGCATGGTCTAACGCGTTACTCTCGCAATAGACTACCGATGACAAGGAGATCGGGGCTCAAATCCTGGTCAGGTGTACTGAGGATGGTTTTTCCAGAATGATTTTTGACGAAAATGTGGGTACACTTCCTCTTAATTCAACCTTCCTCATCCCTAACTCAATAGCGTAACTAGTACGTATGCGTATAAAATGAACAGTTAGACGCGGTGCTAAGAAAATGAACAGTTCACTCTACGAGGTTTATTATTTATTTGCTGATAGTACTTACCCTCTTTAGTAAACGAGTATAAACACTCACTCTACTCTATGCGCCTGGATAGCATTGACTTGGATTTCTTTTTTATTTCTATTCTATAGAGACATTTGCGTCCATGGATTTTTTTAATCCAACCCATGGGAGAAAGATTCATGCAGGCAATTTTTATGAATAAACCAAATAGCCTTAGTTGTAGGCGGTTTAAAAAAATTGTTTACAAAAAAAAACTTAATCTTGATAAAACCAATTTTACAGTGTACGACTATTTTTATAATTATTTAAGAATTTATGATTTTAGTTTCGATGTTATATCTTAAAAAATCGTTGAATAAAATGTAAATAAACTCACATGGGGAATCCTATCTTGACTAGCAGTTACTTCACATGTAGGTTATGTTTTCGTACTTAACTTCTACTGAATCAAGTACGGAAACATTGCCCATGTGTCCGATCAACTGTGGATTCACACTTTCACCGAAATAACATGAACAGAACACAAACGTAATCACGTGACGATCTTTAAAGCCATCACAATATTTCAAACCCACCAGTACAAACCACTCTGCTTTTTGTTGAACCAGTACTCTTGAAAAACTCATGCAATGTAGAGCAACGTATATTATCGTGAGGAGATTTGATATGACTCGTTATATCGAGATATATCGATTTAATAATAATAAAATATCCATAATTGTTTACAAATTACATGCATTTAAGCAACTAGGATGTAGATAATATTTGCGTATTTTCAAACTAGCAAATAAGATAATATTTAGAGTAAATACTAAAACTTGATACCTTTAATGTGTTCGCTAATTTTTTTATTGGATATAGATAATATTTAAGCTTTTTAAATTAGCAATTAAATAAAATTTAATATGATACACCAAATATTAACACCTGAAACTCGAATGTATGATAATATTTAGAGTTTAATATGTATTAATTATCTGTATTTTAAATAAATTAATAAAAGTATATTGAGGTTCTTTATTTCAAAACAAATTGAAATACCTGTTTTACAGTTAATAAATTCTTGGAGCAAAAGAATATAAAAGAATTGACAAATATATAGCATCAAATAGCCAATGACACCTGGACACGGGAACCGAACCCGGGACCTTTGGCTTAATACGTTATTTGGCTATTTGATTCTTCAAAATGCAATCCCTTACAATTATAATAATTGTACAAGTGGCAGCAATAATCCAACTACCGAGTCGAGGGTGGCTGCGTTATCTGATAGTTCTTAATCTTAATAAAATTATTATTATATACTTATTATAAACTCTGCCTTAAAATATGAGTGAAGAATGACCCTGAGCACGGGACAATTCCTGGATAGCTCAGTGGTTAGAGCATTGGCGTACTAAGCCAAAGGTCCCGGTTTCGATTCCCCTGTCCAGGTGTCATTTTTCAATTTTCAGAATCCAATATAAATCAGATAAATATAAAAGATTTGATGAATATACAGCATATAGAACATTTCAGAATAAGCAAATACATAATTATTGTCTTTATGAATACACTAAAGCTTCAACATTGCTATTCTTTTGTTTTTATCTACTTCACTCTTTAGTGAGGTTGGTGTCTTTCTTCATTTTAATCTGCCTCGACGTTCACTTCAAAGGGAGCTTGGTTCGATGCCTGCTCGTGTATCGAATGATGATACCATGGTAAGGTATTGACTGTACTGGCTTTAATTTTTGAAACCTACAGCTTTATTGCACGAGCCTCTCGCATAAAGATTGCCTCGTTGTTGAAATAGTCACGACAATCATTTATTTAAAGTGTTCTTGATGCGCTACTCTTGAACCCTTTAGCTTTGAGCATCTCGCTGTTTCTTAAAACCTCAAAAGAGTAGAGCTTTTATCTTAGAATAACATACTTGGTAATGATTTGTCTTCAAGGCTCATCCTTGAATTTTTCCGAGTTAAGCCTTATTAACTAGTTACAGCTCGTAAACTTTGTGTCGTAGGTGGGAGTGTCTAGATAGTAATGGATAGTACAATTAGTCTCTGGCAGGTGTCCCCAACAGTCATCTACACAGGTACGAATCCATGTCCCGGTGGTGAGAAGGAAGGAACCATCACCAAGTAATGCAGACCGTACATGGAAATATTTGAGATTTTCAACAAGGCGAACCCTGCATTAATCGGAATATCGATATTGAAATAAATCTATTCGGGCTGCATATCGATGATGACCGGGTTTTCCAATATGATGGTACGGTTATTAAATTTGGGGATTGCTATGAGGTTACCCGCATAAAACTTCCCATTCCACTTAACAGTGATCTTTATTGTAGGTTATGACCTCTTGTTGGAGATGAGGCGGCTGAAAGATTCATTTTCTCATACCGGTTACTAGACTTACTTCTCATCTCCGCATTAAGGGTGATGTGTGAAGTCATCCATGTAGACTGTTTGAAACTGACAACCCTGTGGATCCTAGTCAGTTTCAAGCAGCTTGTCAGACATACATTTAAATTAAGTTAATGGCGTACCTTTTTTTATCGGCTAATGTTTTAAGTAATTTATCATGTTTTCCGGTAGGAGGGGTCCATTATTCTCGACAAAACGGCAAGTCAGAATGAATATCGTGTACTTCTCGAGGATAATCAAGGTCTACCTTCAGGATACATCCTGTGTTCGCATAATCCTCTATCATGCGTATTGCATACATGGAATCGATTGATTTCATCATCGTCAAGCCATCTGAATACTCCATAGGGCAAGTAGCTGGGCATCGAAAAAGAGTATATTCCGCTTACGTCAAGATAGACGAGGTAGGACTCGGGTTTCAAACGATTGAACGCGGGCATGTATCGATTATTTGCCATTGCCAGATGATTAGCCACAAAATAAATCTCACCTCTGATAGCTCCCTCGATAAATTGATGTTTGTCAACGTAATCAATGAGTTATATTTGTACCTTTGTTATTTTCAATATAACTTGGTACGCTAGGCTAGAATATGTAAGGGATCGGCCAGAATTGAGTCTATAACTTCTCATGCATAGATCTCGAAAGTGTTCAAACACATCAGCTAATAGCGTCACATCTGTATAAATATACATATCCCAGAGAGGTTTACACTTGAAACCATGCTATACCTCATGATTTGACTCTCTGTGAGGGTGTTGTAAAATGTATCACGACAAGGTAACTGCGGCATCTAGACTCTCAAACAAGTTGATATAGTCATAGTGGGAACACACCTTTACGAGTCATCAGTTTGATTCGTTCATCGTCAGGATGACATTGACGTGTTGGTTTTGAGTTTGTAGGTCTCTAGGTAAGACACACATCTCTCTAGAGATGTACAAATAAGACTGAGACTGCCAATAATTTTAATTGTGATCCCTCTAGACCCATTCCAAATGTATTTCATCATCACATTGAACCGACCCATATTCTCCCCTATAGCAAGTACCTTGCCCGAATTGACGATAACTTTCCCTCCGGTGAACGGATCAGTTTCTCGACGCTCAACCATCGAATCTATAAGAAAAAATGTATCGAAATTGTTAACGCTCTGAATAACTACACTAAGTTAGGGGGGGTCTTGTAATTAAGATAACATCCCATATGCCTACTCCCTCGATAAAGCCCCATCAAATGACAATGGTCGATAACACGAATATCACCATTCTCGTAAGGTTCTTAGTATAGGTGGTAATGAGAGGCTGTATAGTAATCGTCTAAAATATGATCTGAAGTTAGAGGTTTCATGGGAACGATCGTAGCATAGCAATCGAGTACGTTTTTTGCCGTACCTACGAGCGAATCGATGAATTGATCAATGCAATCTTTTCCTGTGGAATGACGATACTTTGAGAGATTATAAAACTTACATCTGAAGTACCATACATGCTGACCAAAAAGCTACATGTCGTTGAACTTTCTCGGTATAAGAATATTTCTTATCAGGATCACATGTTTAGATAGAAAGGTGTAAAGTCTTCAGAACGGCATATACAATGCCCCGGTTTTATCCTTCTGTTTATATTATTTTAACTTTAGATGATTATATTCCCCCTAAGGGAAAGTGCTCTCGATATGGTGTCAAATTTGATACAAGACTCCTTGTGTTTTGCAATTTTATTTTATGTTAGAAAATCAGTCAGGCATCAGTCACAAAACACCTTCGTCCATGATAGGAAGTTAACGATAGTTAAAGGTTTATTAACTAAGATAGTATTTTGATCGCGCTAAAGTGATAGTTACCAGTACCGGGCACCCTTATCATAAACAAATGTGTATGGGTTTGTTCTTTAGAGCTTACATGGGCAGGGACAATCATGAGTTGTTTATATATTTAGAGCTATCAGCCGTATCGATGTTAGTTTCATATCCACCAAATTTTGCACTGTAAACATTCTAGAGATGTTGTTTTATCTCTAGAAACGTTCGTTATACCTCATCTCAAACGGGAGCGGGATACGGTCAAGATTTAACTCATCTAGGAAATTTGGATGGAATGGTAAGCATTCGGGTCTTTTAGCGATAACAGATTCCAAAATACAGGCCATCACAGATACGAGAAAGCTTAATTCTTCTTTAGCTTATACATTGTCCAAATTGTTACGATTGGCAATAATGTCAGGGTTTTGAACACAAGCCCCGATCATGAAAGTCGAGTTTTTTTGAAATTTTGATTCTCATATCGAGAGTGCCATCATATATCAACCCTGAAATTTTTCCTTCAAAGTTCTCAATTTGATCAAAGAGAAGGAAAATTACATTATTTTCATACTTCTCTACCATTCTGTAGGACCTTATATCTCAAATAAAGTAGAGTTATAGGATTTTTCTATCATTCCTTCAGTAGGATGCAGGAACTCTCAGATTTGGCTATAATTGACCTTTATCGAGCCGACTGAACGTGATTCATCTACCTATTTTTGTAAAAATCCTCACATGCAAACAGGAACTAAACAGGGTTCTTACATGGCAAGTCGTTTGTTTTCAAACTGAGTGTGTGTCTTCTCAACAAGTTTGACAGAGAGTCCTACAGGTTTAAGGTTGAACTGGAACTGAGTAAATATCCTAACTAGATTTTATGATAAAGTTATCTATACGTAAATCGATCCGTAACTGTTCCGCAACATCTGTTCACTAGAGGTCCAAATCAGTTCCTACGTGTGTTTGATGAAAGCTTAATATATTTTCCCATCTTGACGCACGATACCATGTCTTACGTATCCCTGTACACGAAAATATAATCTATTTCCGTGCTATAATTATTATAGGAGACGCTATATGTTCATTTAGTGGGGGGTTCTAACAGGTTACTATGCTCCTAAGCAGGCATCAAACTACCTTCACAATGATTCACTTCTGGATGTACTGCTCGAGGATCTAGTCCAAAGACTCCACAGCTATAAACAGGAGCCCCATCATTAATTAGTCTACAGTAAAAGAGTAAAGGAACACACTAATTTGTCTATAGATGATACACTTTACTCAAAACGATAATATAACTGTTTTTATATTCTAGGGGACACCCTTGTACATCAGTACTAGTTGGGCCTTGGCTATGTACACTAACTGCTCGTCTGAGATAAGCGTGAAATGGTTCAGCCGCAACTCACTGCATTTCTCGTCAAATACAGAAAGGATATGTAGACTGAAAAGTGTTTTTATAGCTTTGAGACTCATGAAGTTCTACTGTGTTCAATCTCAAAGTCAAAAGGTTTTTTTTAAAGATATCAATGCTACTTACAATGCTCAGTAAAATAGCCACGTACTCGCTTGACATTATGAATACTAATGATTTTAACTTTCAGGATAGAGTCATATATTTTAAAGGTTGCCGGACATTTGGGGCTCTACTGAGGAGGTAGCCAACTCGGAAGGAGGGCCACAGGCACAAGTGATGTTTCTTGGAGAGAGATCCAGTTTGGAGGTTTCAGGCCAACCCAAGCTCACCCACTTAAGAACAAGAGAGACCGTATGTATTGTCCAACTTTTGTATGGAAAAGCAATTCGAAAGTGAGTGTTTTGGAGCTGTTCGTCACAAGCTGATTGCGTCTATGACCCTATAGCGTGTGTCTGTGTGATTTTTGTCGATTTTTAATCGATGTTTAAAGTCGATTTTGTCAATTGATACTAGGGTTTGGATAGGCTATTTGGACACTTTTTACGGTTGCTGTCAAATTCTTTAAAGTAAAGTTTGACACTTTGGCATTTTATGAGTGATGTGACTAATTTGACTACTTTGACTTTTTGATTCCTTCGACTGATTTGACTCTTGACTAATTTGACTGTTTTGACTTAACTTTTTTGAATATTTGAGGAACTTGATTACTTTGACTTATTTGACCGTTTTGTTTGTTTTGACAGTTATTACTATTTATACTAATTTGATCGTTTTGACTGTAATGACTAAATCTACTAATTTTATTTGACTGTTTTTACTATTTTCACTATTTTGACTGTTTTCGCTTATTTGACTAATTTACTATTTGACTAAGTTGACTTATTTAACTAAAATTACTAATTTTACTGTTTTGACTATTTTGATTAATTTACTTTTTTATTAATTATTTGACTGTTTTGATTTTTTGAATAATTTGAGCAATTTGTTTAATTTGACTACTCTGATTATTTTGACTGATATGGCTGTTTTGAGTAATGTGAGAGTTTTGTTTGATTTTTCTGATGTTGGTGAAAGTTAAATTTGACACTTTGGCTGGGTTGAAAAGAGTTCATTTGGACATTTTTGACACTTGGTGTAGATTTAATAAAAGCCTATTTTGCACTACAATTTTACTTTTAGGAATATTTCTCATAGATTGAACTGTATCGAGGTTCAACACTTTTGCTTTGTAAATGTCATCCATTGTCTCTCCCATCTTCACTAAATATTCCAATCTGAGGTTGATGCTCATGGGTTTTCTTTTCGTTCTCCCATGCTATCCTAGTCGGCGACATCCAAGTACAAGGCTTGGGTGAGACCCTCGACCCAAAGACAGTTGAATGCGGCCCGGCTGTTCTACAGAATGGGTCATATGCTCAACTGCTGTTATGCGGCAAATAAGACGCTCTGGGACGATGCCCTGAGTTAAAAATAGAATGGGATTATATATGGGGAAAACTCCCTGGCACTATTAGTATTGTTTGAGAGTACATTTGAGCATGACTCTAGTTGCTGTTTCTCAGGTGTGAAGGTGAAGGAAGATCTCTGTGTGTTCCGCATGATCGCGGTCCTACACTCAAGCCGTCTTGGTTGTGGTGGAAAGCCACAGGGAATCGCCGTCTCTCTTCCCAACTCTTCCTCCTCCTGTCCTGAGCCATCTCAGTTGGGATGGAAAGCCAAGGGGATTCACCGTCTCTTTTCTCAACCCTTCTTTCTCCTGCCCTGAGCCATCTCAGTTGGTATGGAAAGCCAAGGGGAATCACCGTCTCTCTTCCCAACCCTTCCTCCTCCTGCCCTGATCCATCTCAGTTGTGATGGAAAGCCAAGGGGAATCACCGTCTCTCTTCCCAACCCTTCCTCCTTTTGCCCTGAGCCATCTCAGTTGGGATGAAAATCCACGTGGAATCCCCCTCTCTTTCTTCCCACCCCCTTCCTCCTCTCACAATTGAGCCCTTGAGGTTGGGGTGGGAATCCCTGTAGGTTAAAATGATATATATATATATATAATCTCTGTCTCCCCGTCTCTCTCTCTCTCTAGGATCTGTATAGAAAGCCTCTCATTGGCTATGGCATGAAGCCTCTAGGTTAAAAGCTAGGTAAGTAGAAAAGGCTAGAAACCGGTTCGACCAATGGTGAACAAGCATAAACCTATTTGGGGTAGTACATTAATTTATACCTACCTTATTATCCTCAATACACCCCCAAACTCCGCGCCACAGGAAAACCATAGTGGATGCACTTGACGTCTAGTCCACGTGTCCCATGAAGCGGGTGAGAGGACAGTTGAACTTTGAAGGGCTTATGACCTGTTTTTATGTGTCAATTTAAACAACTGTTTGAATTCAGCTTTCCATCAGGACAATTGGTAGGTAAAATACCGTCAGATGACCTAACGATTGTTTGAGATCAGGGTTGGCACACAATGGAACCGAAATCAGGTCAACCAGAACTCGTCAGGAAATGTAAATAACAGAACGGAACACCTGTTTCTTTGATGACTTCTGCCTCACGCATGCTTCTGTGTGGTCATCAGATAGCTTACCTCGTATAGCAGTAGGATAGGAACCCAACTGCTGAGGGTATGAACCTTAGCTTGATCCCAGAAATTGTACTCAATATATTATGTAGAAATATTTATTTCTACATGCAGTTAGCTCACCTGCTTTATTAATTAATGAAACCTTATAAGTATCTATATTAATAAAAGTTTAATGGTAATTTTATGTATGTATGTATGTATGTATGTATGTATGTATGTATGTATGTATGTATGTATGTATGTATGTATGTATGTATGTATGTATGTATGTATGTATGTATGTATGTATGTATGTATGTATGTATGTATGTATGTATGTATGTATGTATATATGTATGTATGTATGTATGTAAGTTTGTATGCATGTATGTATGTATGTATGTATGTATGTATGTATGTATGTATGTATGTATGTGTGTATGAATGTATGAATGTATGTGTGGGTCTATTTGTTGTAAATAAATAAATCAATTTCCTCAATGTTAAGATAACGATGATCGTTGCCAGAAATTTAATACTCTAACTTTAATTTTAACAAAGGTTAGAATAGATTTATATAAAATAACAAACAATGTTTCTGAAGCGTGGCCACAGTCCAATTTATTCGCGAAATGTTTCCAAGTGTACGTTCCACGAGGTTTTATCCCCCCCTCTCACCTACGTAGCCACCAACCCAAACACACTTAGTGAAAACCTTGATGTTTGCTTACTACTGTGCGATTTTTTTTTGCACCCAAACATTAGAATGTGACACAGTTGGCCGCCTCTACTGACAACATTTCTAAATGTCTCGGTTTTTATTTTAGAACGTCTTGATAAATATACTTATTTTGCGCCTTTTCCTTCTTCCTTCAAGGTAGAGTAGACACGAATTGCGCGTGTGGTTTGTTCCCAAGGATTTTGAGAAAATTTGTGTTGGTTTTTTTTAAGGTGCCTAGGTTGAGCCAAAATATTCCAACCATTTTATTTTTGGAAATTTATCACTGAAACTACCTACTTCACTGCTAGAGCAAAATGGTCATATATATATATATCCATATGGATGGATGGATACATATATGTATATACATCCATTTATATTTCAACAGTGATGTACTGTATGTGTTTACCTCTGTAGCCGAATTTTAATAAAGATGGCATACTGGTTCAAACGTTCCAGACTCAACTCCTCCCAAAATATATTGGTTTTTGTGTGAGAGGTCATTATATTAAACCAAGATATAGTCCTGGTACTAAGATGTTCTAGGGTGATTTGTGCTAGGTTGTTATTCTTATACTATAGGAAGATTCGTTAAAATGTTGAAGTGTGGGGGGGGGGGGGGGGGGTTGGGGGGGCCGAGAAAAGATCGGTGGCTATGCAGATATTATAGCTTTTTTCTTTCTCGCCAAAATAAAATAAATATTTCTCCAGTAGAAGCAATAAGTTTCAAGTTAGGTATATACCTAAATGTTGACTGTCAGTAGTCAGCTGTGAACTGTCAGTCAGCACCAAAGAAGCCATGGGGCTACTGTAGCTATTCAAGAACTGTTGAATCTTATTGCTTCTACTGGAGAAATATTTATTTTATTTTGGCGAGAAAGAAAAAAGCTATAATATCTGCATAGCCACCGATCTTTTCTCGCGGGGCTACTGTATGTGTCATGAGCAATGAGCATAGCGGCATTAGATGAGTAACTTTTTAAATGAAAAAAAAAGTTGTCATTAAATTCCAGGACACCCTTGACAGATATTCAAGAGCTGTTGAGGTCAACACGGGTAGAAAAATAAATATTTTTCTACTGGAGCAATATTATATTTATTTTGACGAAAAAATAATATTTTTTTCAATAAAATCAGCAAAAACACATACCTTTCATGCGTCCCCTTCGCTTCTACTTTTAATTAGAAATTATGAACAGATTATAATGTGGTCAACAATAATAACACTTTACGGTTAGTATATTATTAAGGTATTGATAAAATATGTTAAAAGTGATAGTTACAGATTCCATGACTTGACGTATGAATACGTGAAAGCAGATCTATTAGTTTTTATAGGGTACCTTTTACTTAAAATTGGGCTGTATTCCATTTTCAAATAACCTTGTTTTTGAAAAAGTTACGTCAAATTAATTTACTATAGTAGACTACGATTTTGAATATTATTATTATTATTATTATTATTATTATTATTATTATTATTATTATTATTATTATTATTATTATTTATTATTATTATTATTATTATTATTCCCCAGAAGGCGAGATTCATTATTTTACATTTTCAATTTAAGGGAATTAGGAAATATTGTATCAATCCTGTAAAATGAGTATAAATAATTAATAAGGAGTTGTGGTATAGGAATAATATGCATCAATTTTATAGCGAAACTGTTCTTTTTATGTGCCCCTATTATTAAAAAGTAATTTTGGATAATTATCAATTGATTAGTAAGTAAGTTAAGAAGAACAAAGGGAATTTTTATATCGACTTTCGCTCTGTTTTGTGCACATTGTCTTCCAAACCGACCGGGAAATGTTGGCACTAGTGGAGCAAGGATGATAGTGAGATAATTTTGAGGAAATAATACACGCGTTTGCTTAGAGGTGGAGTGGGAAACCATTTAGTAAAAATCATCACCTACACTCAAACACCCTTGTCATCTACAAAACAAATTAAACTGACGCTTTAGCCCCCGTAGCCACCGGTGCAGGTTCTCCTTTATAAACAAATATTGATTAAAACATAATCAAAAACATTATTATCCATATTCTATAACTCAACCCGTTTTTCATTTTTTTCCAAATGTTCAGCCGCCCAATCAAGTGTTTAAATTTACAAAAGTATATATACCCTGGGGCCATACATGTATTACGTAACACATTTGAAAAGGAAGGGGGGGGGGCATCGTAGCTTTAGGCTGCGTGACATGGGGGAGGGGGGTGAGTTAAGCTAGAGTTACGTAATGATGATTTGGGTTATAAAACAAACTAAAATTAAACAAATTGTTTGAATTTATCAAATTAAATTCAATTAAATACGTAGGTTACTAAAAAGTAAAATGCGTTTCATTCAGTTTTTAATTAGTAGTTAATTTATTTGCATGAGTAGGCTACTAAACTGTTTTTCATATTCAATTCCAAAGATGCGATCAATCATATGACACTGTTACTTGTTTGGAAGATGTTTAAAAATGTATCTAGTCATGTATAAACTTAAGCTTTTTCACACTTTTAAAAATCGTGTTTTCTGTAAATACAAATAAAACTATTAGACTAGAAATTGCATCCTTTATTCAAAAACCTATTTATTTTAAACTTTTAATATCCCGTGTGAAAATAATTAGTCTACTAAAAAAAACTGCCAATTCGAAAATGACACGAGGAAAAGATGCTTTTTTATAGTTGAAAATGGAAATTTTACGTAACTTAAGGGTGGGCAGAGGGGGGTACCAAAGCGTTACGGAGCGTGATAAAGGGGGGAGGGTGGGTCAAAAAAGGCCTAAAACTGCGTTAGGTTATACATTTTTGGCCCCTATAAGCCTGCATAGGTGACTAGGCCCCTTTACAGAAAAAGGCGTCATGCTTGTATACTCTAGTTTGCCTGTAAATATGATGACAGGGTTTGAATCCCGGAAGAGTGGAATAAAATGAAGGTATATCTTACTAAATACTAGGTTTCTCAAACCTAACCAATATATAAATTCAAATAGATATCTGGACAGTAAGTAAAAGCAGTTGGAAAATAAATATCGTCAATGTAAACATGTAGTAGTAGTAGTAGTAGTAGTAGTAGTAGTAGTAGTAGATACAAATTTAGGGAAGGGGGAGCTGTGTGTCAAAAAATGAAGACCATCATTACTTCCTATACGAAACAACAGAGGTAACCCACAATGTTCCTCTCACGTCTTTGAGGTGTTTACTCCGGCTTGACATTCACTCTCCAGCGGTCACGGTCAAGGTCGGAATAGGTTTCACACCACGTACTGCCCTGTACCAACATTGAGCGAGACATCTGAGAGAGAACAGTGCTCTATCCTATGCTATACTGCTAGTGTCTGATATATGATAGAGAACACTGCTCTATCCTATGCTATACTGCTAGTGTCTGATATATGATAGAGAACACTGCTCTATCCTATGCTATACTGCTAGTGTCTGATATATGATAGAGAACACTGCTCTATCCTATGCTATACTGCTAGTGTCTGATATATGATAGAGAACACTGCTCTATCCTATGCTATACTGCTAGTGTCTGATATATGATATAGAACACTGCTCTTTCCTGTGCTATACTGATATATGATAGAGAACACTGCTCTATCCTGTACTATACTGACTATTGATAGAGAACACTGCTCTATCTTGTACTATACTGACATATGATAGAGAACACTGCTCTTTCCTGTGCTATACTGCTAGTGTGTCTGACATATAATAAAGAGCATTGCTCTATCCTGTACTATACTGACATATGATAGAGAACACTCCTCTATCTTGTACTATACTGACATATGATAGAGAACACTGCTCTATCCTGTACTATACTGACATATGATAGAGAACACTGCTCTATCCTATACTATACTGACATATGATAGAGAACACTGCTCTATCCTATGCTATACTGTTAGTGTGTCTGACATATAATAAAGAGCATTGCTCTATCCTGTACTATACTGATAGTGTGTCTGACATATGATAGAGAGATAACACATTTATTAAATGACCAACAAACAAACAATCAATGAGACAACATTTCATCTATATATAGCTAGTAGGATTTTAGTAAAAAAAACTAGTTGCATATCCGCTAGTTTCCCTCAATATTTATACCAAATTAAATATTTTCATGGTCCTCCGTTTGGTATCCTTCCACATCAGCAATCACGCAGATAAATACTACAGACTGACAATGTGTGTACTAATAAATACTAAGGTTTTTCAAATAATTTTGGATAGTAGCAAACATCCGATTTATTATGTTTCTTGGTTCTTCAGCTAGCAGAATAGTTAGAGTATATTATTCATAGGAGAGGTGGTAAATGACATCTAGCAGATGATAAAACAAATGTTAAAAGAAAAAATAATTTAAATAAATAATGGTTTGTTGTGAAAGTTTTGATTGCCAAAGTGACATTGAATAAACATAATGATCGTGCAGGTTATATGATTTGGCGAATAGATGTATGAAAAGATCTCATAGCTTTTGCTATCTGTCACTTAATTACACCTACCGTTGATGGGGTTTAGTCCCAATGTATTTTGTGTCAGCCTCACTCTTGATGTAAAAAAATCAATTGTCTAAGGTGCACACCCTAAATATTTCTCCTGGCTACTTATTTAAAGTTTAAATGTTCTTGGTTAATTGAGTTTATAGATGCACTTCCCATTAGTCACTCGATCTATCTCATTAATGTTGACAAATTTGATTTTTTTAAGTACATCCGAGGTGCACACCTTTTTCTTGAGTTTGTAACTATACACATTGGAGGTCACGGTGTTTAAGGCGTCAAAATACCAATACACAGACAACTGCGCTTATAGTAAATCAATATGGGCCTAGATAATTTGTTCACATGTTTGAAGTTCAATAAAATCAAAATGCGTTTCCCCTAAGCCTTAAGTGAGAGAGGTAGGGTAAAAAAAAGTAAAATATCATAAACAGAATACATTATACTGAAATATATTAATTAATATTTAAATAGTCGGCTATGTGCTGTTACTTGCTTGTTGTTGTTAATATTTTCAATGTAGGCCTATCTTTCTCAAGAGTCTGCGTTCTATCCACACTCGATTTAATACTTTAAATACATCCAATAAACCCTAGAACCCGCCTCAGTGACGTAGTTGGTTAACGCGTGAGTTTCGTGTTGAGCTAAGACTGCCGAGGACGGGGAGATCAAGGTTCGAATCTCGCTCGGGTGAACTGTGGATGGTTTCTCTTGAATGGTTTACCACGTTCCCTCCACGCAAATGCAGGTTCACTTCCTCTATATTGAATCTTCCCAATTCCTAACCCATTAGCGTAATTAGTAATTAAGCGTACAGCCCAAACGGGTAGTAAGACCCGGTGCTAAATAAAAATATATATAAAAAACACCTTAAAGCCATATTGAAAACCTCCAACACTTATTTCACTGTCCAGACATTTTCTTGACTCTCATCTTTATTATCTTCAATCTCTCTTAGTTCCGTGCTGAACCATATTTCTCAGCCTCATCGGTGTGACATCTTCTGGTGAGATTAATAGCCATTCTGGCTTCGGTGGCCTATAGTCTATGGCGTCACTCTTGAAATAGATTGGACTGTTGATGATGGGGAGGTCGGGATTTGAACCCCGGTTGGGTGTACTAGGGGTGGTTTTTCCTTAATACGAATCCTTCTACGAAAATTGTGATGCACTTCCTCTCTACACAACCTCAATATAAGTACCTAAGAGTATTTTTTTTAAATACTCTTCAAGTTCACATCTCTGGGCATCCTTAAGTTCACTTGAAAAGTTATTTGGTCTTTGAAGTGGCATTGTTATCACACAAATGTACAGTACATAATATTCTAATTGGATATTTCCTTCTCTACTCCTAAGCTTAAGCTGACTTGTAATAGGTTAATTCATATATTTGTCTGAATGTATTTTTGCGTGTAGGATTAAATAACATTTTTGAACGTTATCTATGTGTAATTTAATTTGTTGAAGAAACACGATTTGCCTACTAATACGAAAACAAAATAACCAACACAAAATATAGTTTCTCTTTGGATTTAGTGGTTTCCAGCCCAAAATATTCTTCACCAAGGAGCTTTATTATAAATTTGTTTTGGTTTCCATCCCAAAATATTCGTTGCCAAGGAGTTTTATAGTAAGTTTGTTGATCTTTCCAAGCAACAACAAGACCAACAAATAAGATTTATACATGAAAAGTTAATACTTTTTGAGTTTACTGGCAACAAACAAACAGCCGTAAAGTCGAACGTACAGACAGATTTTGGGATATTACATTAATTTTTATTTAATACTCAAAACCAATCTCGAGTGCCATTTCATAGCTTATTTGTCATATTTACCACTCCGATATTATTATTTAATTAAGTAATCCTAATTGTAGTTGGCCTAGTATTATTATTATTAGTAGTAGTAGTAGTAGTAGTAGCAGTAGTAGTAGTAGTAGAAGTAATAGTAGTAATAGTAGTAATAGTAGTAGTAGCAGCAGTAGTAGTAGTAGTAGCAGTTGTGGTAAAATTAATGAATGCTATTTGTAGACACTTTATGGTCATGCTTATATATTTTTATCATTAATAAGTTAAGTAACATAAATTTTAAGTTGTCCCGAGAATTTTAGCAACATTTGTTCCCCTCTTCTCCACCGTGCCCCTATTTACCCTCCCCCTCCTCCTTATCAACCCCCTCGTCCTTTAACATAATATTTTATGTACTGTATATAAGCCTTATAATAGGCTCTAGGTGCCAAATATATAATTCAACCCCTCTCTTGTAAGCCGTCACTAAGAAAAATGTTTCTATTCAAAAAAAATCTGAAAATGTTCATCCCTATTATCAGTGCATAAGCTGGTACCCGAACCCCAACCTCCCAAAAACTGGCGGAACAAAATAGATGAGTCCGCATGCCCACCGATGAGGGTGAATCTCTTTTGATTGTAACATGCATCGTCAGTATAAGATAGGCTCTTGAACTTAAATCAAACGAAAGCAGCTCCTATGTCAAAAAATCAGAAAATTTTGTTTCAAAAGGCGTGGAGTGTTCCCGGTCTTTTCACTCCCACACCACACATTTTTTGGCATAGATTGGCTGAATTCGTCTAAAATTAGCAGATGTATGTGAACAACGCTTTGGTGTGTTTAATAAGTGTAAACTAAGCACTACGATAGGTCCATAGGTCACTAAGTTCAGGAGATCCCAGGTGCTGTAAACAAGACCATACCAGTGTCGGGTCAGTGATTACTCCATGCAGGTAAATGAGACGGTTGTGTAGTCGTACAAAGTACACAAAGGGGCACACGCTCTGAAGAGGAAACTTTCACGGATTTCCTCCCGTTTCATGGGTCGCCACTGAGGTAACAACCGCCGACACAGTAGTCACTCGTGCATCCGACGGCCGCATGCACAAACACTTCCAACTGCAACCTGCATTACACTTCATATTAACAAGAGTCAGCCGTTTCGGTGTCAGCATGGTGTTAGCTGTCATTCTCACGATAGACTGGACTTACGATCACTGGGAGGTCGAGGTTTGGATCCTGGTCGAGTGTATTGAGGTTACTCTATCTCAAGGGTTTTCCACTTTACCTCCATGATAATACGGGTACATTTCCACTAAATTAAACCTTTCCTCATCCCTAGCTCACTAGTATAATTAGCACCCAACCGGGTTGTATGACATGGTAATAAAAAATAAATAGAAAAGTATCACTGTTTGGTTTGCATTTGACATGCCACCACTTTTAAAATAAATTGTACGACACAATCGTGAATAATTTTTTCATAATTTATATTATATATCTCTCTAAGGAAAACTTCCTTTAGCTTTTTTGAGGTAATTATAATATAATTGTAAGATGGTACAGAAAAGGTGATTAGAAACATGTAAATGAAACGAAAAAAATATGACTTTTATGATGAAAAGAAGAACACAGTTCACACTTTACATTGCTGCCATTGGACAAAGAGGTAATGGTTGCCTTTTGAAGAAAACCGATCGTTACCACCCAATCCCCCGACCTGGGTTTCATTCTGTCGGACTCATCAGGAGGGATTATGAAACGCGCAATGCAACTTCCTAAAAGAGGAAACAAACAAAAAAAGGGGGGGAGGAAATTTGTAAAGAATGATAGGACACTTAGATAGGAACATGTAAACGAATGAAACCTAGGTCGGGGGATTGGGTGGTGATGATCGTTTTCCTTCAAGAGGCAGCCATTACCTCTTTGTACAATGACAGCAATGTAAAGTGATAACTGTGTTCTTCTTTCCATTGTAAAAGCCATATTGTGTTCGTTCCTTTTCTTTATTTCAATCCACCTTTCCTGTACCTTCTTCCAAATATAATATAATTTGTATTGTAATTAGGAACATTAAAAAAATCCTGTTGTCAGAAAACTACTAGTAAATATTTTTTTCTTAAAACTTTAAACTAATGTGATACAGAAGCTATTGTTTCAAGTCTAGAAATTTAATAGTAGACCTAAGCTGGCCGGCCATTCTATGACTTCCAATAATTCCTAGTTGCAACCATACGAGTATGTTTGCTTGCATGTGCACTCTCGATTTTGAATATATCCTGTTAAATTTGTTGGTTAACTTTAGGATCCCAACAAGGATATAAAACAAGTAGTTGGGGTGGCGTATGAGATCAATTTGACCTACTTTTCTCTGATAGGTCGATATAAATAACTCTGGCCTCTGATTGGCTGCTGACCCCCCTCCCATCCCCTCCACCCCCACCCCTCCGCTCTGATTACAAAATCTCCACCAGTTGATTACGAAATTTCCTCCCCCCTCCCCTACAACCCCCTTCCCCTACAACCCCCTCCCCCCCCATCCCCTACAACCCCACCACACATTGAACATGTTGGTACTTGTGTGGGTCTTTTTTTTCTTAATTATTAATGATTGTTAATTAAATATTCATATAAGGGTTATGGGGAAGGACATTGGAGTATATTTTATTTGGATGGTGAGCATACGTCTCTGCACGAACCTCTCGCTACGACTGTCCTGCGTAGAATGGAGGGGGTCGGCCGCTTACCGAGTAGTGACCACGTAGGGGGAGGAACACAGAGCACGAAGCTCTCCTGACGGCAGCATGCTGAAGAGTGCGAGTCAACCATAAGGCCCCTTTCACCAACCCTACTCGCGAGGACAGCATGACCGTGCCCTCTGGCAGCACTCAGTTGAATGCGAGCAAGCCCCCTCATCGCGTCATACCTCCTCTCCTTTCACTTTTTCCCCCTCCCCCATCCCTACGTCACTGACGTGTGGCAATGTTGAGTTGGGGGTAGGGGGTCAGTTGCCTCCCAGTGGAAAATTTTATGTTGCAATAAGCAAACGTTTAAAGTTTCTTGAACTCGTCTTTCCCGCCAACCCACCCCCCCCAAGTCCCCACCCCTTGTCACAGAGGTCGTGGGCTCAAAGCTAATTTTGGCTACTCTGTTTCTAGAAGCTACAGCCATCTTTTGGTAGAAACTCGAACTAGAAGGCCTCATGGGGTGACTAGAATTAAAATATATACAAACAACTAATGATACTCGACTAGAAATAACCAGGAGGATAAAAAAGTATAACGGGTGCATTAAAAATATGCGTGTTTTCATGTAGAAAAAAAAATGTCTGTCTAAAAAGATTATTCAACCCAAGGGATTCGAACCAGACCCAGTGACTGATAAGCACCGACCTCTCGAAAAAACGGAACTAGTACAAGGTTTCGAACCCCGCTACTAGTTGTTATGTGTCCAGCTCTATCATCTAGTGTTTTCTTATAAATGGTTGAAATGTATACTCCGGCTAGATATCATCGACGGGGATCGAATCAGAGACTTTTGACATTTGTTGACCTTGCAGTGGCTTGAACACTCCTACCTCCTTACGTCACAGAGCGTGATGTGTACCGACATTTGTGCTGCCGGAAAAAAATAAACACGCCGGCATTTCTATTACTATAGCTAAACTTCAAAATATAACAATATACATATATATCTTATTAAGGCTATTGTCTAGAATTAATCAAGTAGGTGCGCGTCCGTCCAATGCTTCAGGCAAGTTGAAAAATGCACCCCACATTTGCGAGAGTGAAAAAAATGTTTTGCTCAGCTATCATCGACGGGGATCGAACCAGAGACTTTTGGCGTTTGGCGAGTCGAAGTCCTTACCCCTCCAGTCACAGAGCGTGATGTGTACCGACATTTGTGCGGATGGAAAAAATAAACACGCAGGCATTTCCATTACTATAGCTAAACTTCAAAATATAACAACATACATATATATCTTATTAAGGCTATTGTCTAGAATTAATCAAGTAGGTGCGCGTCCGTCCAATGCTTCAGGCAAGTTGAAAAATGCACCCCACATTTGCGAGAGTGAAAAAAAATGTTTTGCTCAGATATCATCGATGGGGATCGAACCAGAGACTTTAGACATTTGTTGGCCTTGCAGTGGCTTGAACACTCCTACCTCCTTACGTCACAGAGCGTGATGTGTACCGACATTTGTGCTGCCGGAAAAAAATAAACACGCCGGCATTTCTATTACTATAGCTAAACTTCAAAATATAACAATATACATATATATCTTATTAAGGCTATTGACTAGAATTAATCAAGTAGGTGCGCGTCCGTCCAATGCTTCAGGCAAGTTGAAAAATGCACCCCACATTTGCGAGAGTGAAAAAAAAGGGTTTTGCTCTTAGATATCATCGACGGGATTCGAACCAGGGACTTTTGGCGTTTGTCGAGTCAACGTCCTTACCCCCACCAGTCACGGGGCGAGATGTGAACCAGCATTTGCACGCCCGACTGTCATAGGATCCACCCCTAGACAGCGCTGAAGAAAGACCTCCGTCCTCTGTGAAAGCTTTAACGCAAATGAAATATAACGGTACTTACACGGACAGGGTAGGCACCGATGCGGAAATGTTATTTTCGACCAATGAGAAGGCGACACCTTTCATGTGGCACACACCCCCATTGAAGCGACTATAAATAGACCTTGATCTCATTACATTCGTTCATTGTGATTAATAATCGAGTGTGATAAACATCAAAAATGAGTTTCGACGCGCTGGAAAACTGGATAAATTCGGGTAAGTTTTAAAAGAGTTTTTTTTCTCATCACATCTTGGTGAACATTTTTTTTCGAGTTTCGACGCGTTGGAAAATTGGATAAATTCGGGTAAGATTTAAAAGAGTTTTTTCTCATCACATCTTGGTGAACATTTTTTTCTTGTTCCTTTGGCAGCGCATCAAGAAGAAGAAGAATACATCCCCACAGTGTTGGCAGAACCGATTAGCCCGGATCCTTTAAATCTTTTTACGGAGGACGGCATTTGCATCGCGGATGGCGAGTGGTCTATGGGTAAATAGCTTCTTGCTATAGATTCTATAGAGGTTTTTTTCCCCACCGCGATAGTAATTAATATGTGTTTATTAAATTTCAGACTTATGGGACCCTTATGGGCTGGATGAGGGGCTGAGGAACAGCATTGCGCCTACGGTGATGAACGACGTCATCGCACAGCCTCCCGTCACCCGTAGCCCGCCCCCAGCCGTCATCACACCACCCCCTACCAATGGCCAGACGCTCACAGACGCCTGTGGTGATTTGGATGCGCTAGACCTGCTGATATGTAAGTACCGTCTACAAGTAACAATGCTATATAGTCACTAGGTTAGAAATAGACAGTTATTTGCGCGCTCTCTTCCCCCCTCCCCCAAACCACTGTTATTTAGTACATTTTGTCAGCTGGTCCGTTTCAACTTTAACCAAAAAGAATATTAGCTCTTGTCATTACAAACATTCAAGAGAAAATTATAACTGTCTGTTTTTTAGTAGTGTTTGCAATGTACTGGATCCAATTCAACCGTCAACTTAGTGCCGTCGATAGCATGTCTACCGGTCCCTGGTTTGATTCCCGACACTGCTAAGAATGTCTGTCTGATAAATTAACAGGCAGCGGTCGGGATGTCTTAGTCTTTAAGTAATGCGTATAAAGTGCCCTGACCTGGAAAAATAATTGTTTATTAAATTTATTTCTACCGATAGAAAAAATAATTCGATCCGTGAGTAGGTGCTTTATTATCTAACCGATAGATATCGCACGCAGGTCTGACCACAGCATTTCATGTATGAGTGCTTTCGCTCTCTTGTAGATAGCGTTAGAAGTCAGTGGCAGAGCAATAAGATTTTTTTTGAAAGGGCTAGAGAGAGACAGGACGCAGCAGTCCCTCCCCCCCCCCCCCTCTGTCATTAGCGAGGGGGGTTTCTTACTGTGACAGCTATAGATAGAAGGGTTGAGGGGGGATCGTAACAAGAGCGCACCAACAACTCTGACGCTGCAAGCAGATAAATGACTGTTTACCCTTTCATAGCGATAAATAACACCTGTGGTTGGTATTTTGTACATGTTCCAGTAAGGGATTTAAATGGTCCCCTGTTCATTTCCCGTACAGACATTCATAGACTGGAAATTATAATTGTGGCTTTAGAAACTTATTAAATTCATGTTTACAAGTTGCTAGATCAAATATTCAACCAGCAACTTAGGGGGACGCGATACTGGTCCAGGGTTCATTTACCTACACGTCTGGTTGTTAAATTATCATACAGCGGCACACTTTAGACAATAAAGTAACGGTTATAAATCAAAACAAAATTATTTCCACCAAAAGTAAACTTAATTGTCTTGTGTGAATACATGTATTTCCCTATATTACCGGGGTTCGATTCCCCCACAGGCATAGTGAAACTAAACTGTATTTTGTACATGTAGTGCTTGTATACAGATATCAAAATATATATATACAGCCATAATAGTTAACCAGGGAAATTATAGCGTAAATTATCATACAGTGGCACACTTTAGACAATAAAGTAACTGTTATAAATCAAAACAAAATTATTTCCACCAAACGTAAACTTAATTGTCTTGTGTGAATACATGTATTTCCCTATATTACCGGGGTTCGATTCCCCCCACAGACATAGTGAAACTAAAATGTATTTTGTACATGTAGTGCTTGTATACAGATATCAAAATATATATACAGCCATAATAGTTAACCAGGGAAATTATATCATTGCTATAGCCGTGTATTAAAACCCTTATGAGCTAGGGAGGGCCAGGGTTCGATTTCCTAGCATAGCTGAAAATGTGTGTTCAACTTTTCACATGCCGGAGGGGCTGATGTATTTGTACATGTTGGAAGTGTATTTATTACACCACACACACACACACACAACACACACACACACACACACACACACACACACACACACACACACACTTTAAGAATGTTGCTGTGTTATAAATACCAAAAGCAGTCTGAAATTGTGGCATCGTTTTAAAGACGCGTATGTTTAGAACAATTATTGTTAAAGTGCTTACTTTGTGTGTTATAGTTCAACTTGAGAACGAAAATGGCAGTGCCATCCTCTCGCAGCCACCGGCCATGACACCCCTTCACCCACCCGCGGGAGCACCGCCTCCGAGCCCTGGAGAAGCTGTTCGACCCCCAGCTGCGGCGAGGCAGACGGGTTCCCCGCAACCCGTGGCGGTGGTAGCAGGGCCATCTTCGGCACCCCAGACGGGAATTAGTGGTCCGGTAAACCAGGTAGGTGGAGCTTTGAACCAAGGCCTCCCTCTTCGTATCGTCGAAGAGAGAATTAAGCAGTTGAGGCGTTTCTTTTATACCGGTAGAGAAGTTACCGTACATCTTGGTGCTCCAGCAAGCGATCGTGACGCATTAAGCTGGCTTGAAGAACAAATTACTAATTTGCTCATTCGGCTGCAGGACCATGGTGTAAGCGCTGATGATCATGTAGGCTTACTTTTAAATAGCACGGACTCGACGTTGAACCCTGTGTACGTTTCTTTTAGACGAGCAGATCAGTTAGACGCTCGAGCCGTGCTTGATAACGTAAGTCGCGTGTTGCAGAGTAATAGTTTGTTTTTGAGTACAGCACCATTGTACGTTAAACTCTGCCATTTTAAGGAGCCTCGCGGGAGTGCACGTTATTGTGATAAACTCTCTCCCGCTAGCACATATAGCCGTAAAAACCAAGGAATAATTACTATTCAAAATGGCGACACACTTTGTCTTGCCCGTGCATTAGTTGTTGCCAAGGCTGTATGTGATAATAAAAGAGAGCCAGGATGCTTGGACGTGAACACCTTTAGACAAATCAAATGGGGTCGTCCTATTCAAAAATATGAAGCAGAGGAACTATGCCATAATGCCCGTGTGAATCTTTTGAAAGGTGGTGGATTGACCGAGCTGAAACAATTTCAAACATACCTCTCCGAATACAAAATCACGGTGTTCAGGGAACGTCGCGGGAGACAAGTCCTATATGAAGGGCTTACTCCCGCCGACCATTCCTTTAAGGGCTACCTTGATTTGTATTTTCACGACGATAAGCAAAACCATTTTGACGTCATAACATCCTTGACAGCCGCATTTAAGTGCTCGTACTTTTGCCGCGAGTGCCGCGTGCCGTTCAGTAATAAGAATAAGCACAAGTGCGAGTCCGCGTGTAAAAAGTGCTACACTAAAGCGGTTTGTAGTGGAGGTCAATCTGTGGTCTGTAAAGATTGCGGGCGTTGGTTCACAAACCAGACATGTTTTGATAACCATAAACGTCCCGGTTTTTGCAGAGGTCACAGGTCGGTCTGTGACGTCAAAAAGGTTTGTGAGGTATGTGGGCAATTTTTCAGTTTGGAAAGATCAAATTATTCACATAGGTGTTATGAGACTTTTTGTAGAGTATGTGATTCATATCGTCCTTTTGGGCATTTCTGTTATATGAAGCAAGCCCCATCCAAGCCGTTACTGGAAAAGAGTAATTTCATGTTTGTATTCTATGATTTTGAATGCAGACAAGAAACTCCTCTTAAAGGTGCGGTAAACACGTACTTGCACGAACCTAACCTATGTGTCGTGCAGACATGTTGCAAGGCCTGCCTTCATATAGATGCAAATGACCATCATTGCACCGATTGCGGGGGCGATAGGACTCGCATATTCGGGGGTGATACCACAATGGCCCAATTTTTCGGATTTATAGAACAAATTAAAGCTTCAAAATTTAAGGATATCACCCTCCTTGCTCAAAATTCAAAAGGGTATGATGGGAATTTTATTTTAAAATATATGATGGAGGTAAAAAAATGGACTCCAGACCTTATAATGAACGGTGGGAAAATCATGTCCATGCGTTACGGCCCGCTCCACTTTATTGACTCGCTGAACTTTCTCCCCATGTCGTTGTCCAAGATGCCCAAGACATTCGGCCTGGACGAGTCTTTGGCCAAGGGACATTTCCCCCATTTTTTCAATAAAAAAGAAAACGCGGGGTATAGGGGTCCCTTGCCGCCAAAGGAGGATTACGGCGTCGGGGAGATGTCAGTTGAGGGAAAGGAGCACTTTGAGAAGTGGTATGACGCGTTGGTCAAAGAAAATTATGTCTTTGATTTTAACCGCGAGTTGGAACTGTATTGCGTGAAAGACGTAGAGATCCTACGGAAGGCCTGCCTAAAGTTTAGAGATATGCTGATTGAAAAAGCAAAGGTGGATCCTTTCAGAGAGGCGTGTACTATCGCTGGAGCGGCCATGTTGGTTTACCGCCGTAGTCATATTAAGGAGAATACTATCGGTATTATCCCTAACGGTGGCTACCGGTGCGCAGACCAACAGTCGCACATAGCTGTACAATGGCTCTGCTGGGAGGCCCATCAACGCGGTGTCTCTATTCTTCATGCGGGTAACGGCCGTGAGGAATATGTGTTAGGGCGACGTGTAGACGGCGTTGTTAAAGCTGGAGATACCACCACCGTCTTTCAGTTTTGGGGCTGTTATTGGCACGGGTGCCCTCTCTGTTATCCGGGCAGGACCACCCCTATCAAAAACAGTCCCCACGAGACCATGGAGACGCGCTATGAAGCGACCATGGCTTGTGTTGAAAAGTTTAAGAATGCCGGCTACACGGTCGTAGAGATGTGGGAGTGTACGTTTAATGCGATGAAACGCACAGACAAGGACTTGAAACAATTTGTACTCCGGCACGAGGTGTACAGCAAGGAGCCCCTCAGTCCCAGGGACGCATTCTTTGGCGGGCGTACAAATTGTATCAAACTCTTCCACGAAGCAGACCTTTCTTGTGGAGAGAAGATCAAGTACTTGGATGTGTGTTCGTTGTATCCGTACGTTTGCAAGTACAAAAAATACCCCATCGGCCACTCCAAAATTCACTTGGAACCAAATTGTCCCGCTATAGATAAAGTAGAAGGCATAGCCAAAGTTACAGTGACGCCTCCGCGGGATTTATTCATGCCCGTATTACCTACACGGATGCACGACAAGTTAATGTTCATCTTGTGCAGGAAATGCGGGGAGGAGAAAAACCAAGGTGCGTGTCAGCACAACGACAAAAAAGATCGCTGGTTGACAGGTGTCTGGGTGATTGACGAGATCCGGAAAGCCGTTGAGAAAGGCTACACCGTTGAAGCCGTACACGAAGTGTGGGAGTACAATGTATCTGTTTACGACCGTCAGACACGTTCTGGCGGCTTGTTTCACGGCTACATTGATACTTTTTTGAAAATCAAACAAGAAGCCAGCGGATGGCCAGAGTGGTGTACCTCACAAGATGAGAAGTTAGCTTACATTCAAAATTATGAGGAAAGGGAGGGGGTAAAACTCGATTTCGGCTCTGTTTGTAAAAACCCTGGTCTCCGCACTCTGGCTAAACTGTTTTTAAATTCGCTATGGGGAAAGTTTGGGCAAAGACCCGATTTACCACACGTAGCCGTTGTCAACGACTATCAGGGCATTCACAAGTACCTAACGGATCCGTACATCACCGTGGACAGCGTCATTGATGTAAATGATGAGGTTATGTTCCTCAATTACAAGGATGCGCGTGACGCGTTGCGCCCTAACCCTAACACGAGTGTGGCGGTGGCGTGCTACACGACTGCTATGGCTAGGTTGCACTTATACAGCATCCTTGAAAAATTGGGGGACCGCGTTTTGTATCATGATACAGATAGCGTTCTATTCACGGAACGCCCCGGCGACTGGAGTCCACCGACCGGAGACTTTTTAGGTGACCTCACTGACGAACTTCAAGATTACGGTCCGGGAAGCTACATTAGCGCCTTTGTATCTGGCGGTCCCAAGAATTACGCGTACCGAGTTTGCGTTGGTGGCGATCCTGCCAAAACAAAAACGGTATGCAAGGTTCGCGGTATCACTATAAACTATGGCAACCGGAACGACGTTAATTTTGACGTTTTGAAAGCGATGGTCACCGAACAGGCCGCGGAAAGATACATACAGATACCGCACAAAATTGTAAGAAAAGGTCTTGCGACTGTGTGTACCGTTTCGCAGAATAAAGTCTACCGGCCTGTGTACACCAAACGGCGGATAACCGATGATTATAATACGTTGCCGTTTGGGTATCAGAGTCCTTGTAAACGCCTTCGTCACAACTAAAAGGTGATCATTTAGACGGGCTGAATAATCATCTTTTTTAGTCTTTCACTCTAGACAGTTCCACTGACATACCATTTTTCAAAGATTTGAAATTTTTTTTCATATTTTTTTTCTGCATGAAAACAAGCATATTTTTTTTTAATTTATTTTATGCACCCGGGATACTTTTTTTATATTTTTTTTATCCGCCAGTATAAATCTCCACCTACCTGGTTATAGCTAGTCAAATAAAATTAGTTGTTTGTATATATTTTAATTCTAGTCAAATTTGTTTGTATATATATTTTAAATTCTAATCAAATTTGAAACCATATGTTAAAATACTTTTTAAACTGGACTTTATAAAATTAGTACCGAGGCCACTATTCCCGCTACGAGCTCAAGAAATTGATTATTGTTTCCATAATATATATATATAATTTTTGTAAATAACTATTCCACGTATACTTTTCATCGTATGAGATATACTTGTAAAAAAAACACTTTGATTTGTGTAAATAAATATCCCAAGTATACGTTTCATGGTATGAGATATATTTGTAATTAAATATTCCAAGTATACTTTTCATAGTGTGAGATATATTTGTAAAAACCTTGATTTGTGTAAATAAATATTTTTCAAAGTATACTTTTCAGGTTGTGAGATATATTTGTAAAAACTTTGATTTGTGTAAATAAATATTTTTTCAAAGTATACTTTTCATGGTTTGAGATATATTTGTAAAAACTATGATTTGTGTAAATAAATATTTTTTCAAAGTATACTTTTCATGTTGTGAGATATATTTGTAAAAACTTTGATTTGTGTAAATAAATATTTTTCAAAGTATACTTTTCATGGTGTGAGATATATTTGTAAAAAACTTTGATTTGTGTAAATAAATATTTTTCAAAGTATACTTTTCATGTTGTGAGATATATTTGTAAAAACTTTGATTTGTGTAAATAAATATTTTTTCAAAGTATACTTTTCATGGTGTGAGATATATTTGTAAAAACTATGATTTGTGTAAATAAATATTTTTTCAAAGTATACTTTTCATGGTGTGAGATATATTTGTAAAAACTATGATTTGTGTAAATGAATGAATAAATATTATAAACTGTTATATTGGTGTTTTAATGTCTACATCCAAACTTCAAACTCCTATCCTTTAAATACAAGTTTATTTAGCATAGAAGCTCATTTTCAAACATTATGGATAAGTTGAAACAATTAAATCCCTTTACTTTCTCTTTGAGTAACAATCTAAGGTCATAACAATTATAAATGAATATGGAAATGTTGACATATCCTTCCTGTCTTTGATTCTCCAACCAACATATTCTAGGGATTTAAAAACACATTTTTATTGCTTGGCTAATTTCTTTTATTTAAATGTTATTTATTATGCCTACAAAATATATAGTTTCGAGCATTAAATTGTATTTAATATTACTTTTGAAATTTTTGTAAAAGTGTAGTTGGCTGTCGCTCTTGTTTCTTGTAGAGTCAGATTGTCGAGGACTGGGGGAGGGGGGTGTGACACCTTAACTTAAACCAATTTTAGTTAAAATTATAAGCAAATATTCAAGCAGTGAAATAATAATAAGAGTATACTTATTTATTTATCCATTCTGTTCATATATTATACTTGCTAAAGCTATATTAGCCACACGTTTGTAGTCAATAAATCTTAACATTTACCTGTCTGCGCTCTTTAATATTTATTCCGTCAAAGTTGTCACGTGTATATTGCTAGCTCTTTTCTGTCACAACAAGACAGTCTAGTGGTTAGCAAATTTCCTAAAAGTCCAAAGGTTTCGTTTTCAACTCCCGCCTAATCCAAATTTTCTTATTTCGACTAAATGACTATAATATTTTTAAAAGATTAAAAGTTAAAGGATTAAACTAGAACATTAAATTTGTTTTAAAAAAAAAAAGATCAAGTTTTCTTACATTAAACACTTAACACAATTAATTTTCCATAGTGGAACCATTCAAGGAGAGCTTCTATGATTTGATTAAAAATTAGTTTTTTCATTTGAGTAAAGTTTAAAAAAAGCTTTCATTGTTATTAGTCCATTTTTTCACCTGATCGGGTAAAAGAATAATAAGGCATGTAAAGGTAGACTCGTGATGTATAACCTTAAGATGTGTAGGTCAAAGAGCTAAGTCTAAAATGCGCGTAATTTGGGTGCTAGATTCTTCATGAGTCGGTAGTTAAAAGGTCTACTTTTTCTGTAACAGAGTGTGCTGCATAAGAAGATAGCTGATAAAAGGTTTCATCAAAGTGTAACTAGTGTACGCTGACCCCCCCGCTCCAGATTGTCAGGTGCCCTGTCTACTGCCAAATTGGAGTCTTAGATGGTTCAAAAGAGAAAGGCAGCAGTCTTGGGGCTTACCCGTTTATTTCTGGTAGTAAAGTGCTAGAGCAAAGTATTTCGTAAACATAAATATATTCAGCCGAAACCTGCATGCCTGACCAGCGAGCCAAGGGTCCCGGCTTCGATTCCCGGAATGGCCTAAAAATGTATCATTGGTGCGATTCCTTCATCAGCGTCGTTACAAATAGCTTGCCTCATTAAAAATACTACAATTAGACTTATACATTACTTTATTGTTATTTAAACGGGGCTTCTCAAGCAGGCCCGCTAAAAAATGAATATTTTATAAGTATTTACATGAATAGTATTTAAACAATGTTTACGTATCTTTATTAGTAGCATTTTCTCCTACAGAGTTTGCAACATTTTAATACATATATTTATTACTTATGTATCTTAGCATGTGTACTGGTTTGTTCCCGTTGTAAATTAATAACACCGCCTTATAGTTAAAATAATTTCAAGATCTATATAATTGTATTACTTATGATTTTTTTGTAAAAGTTTATATATTATTATATCAAAATATTTTTTTTGCGAACATTAATTAACTGAATTTCTTTGTTGTTTGAGTTGCTGATTTGCTTAGTGTAAATGTTATATATTATGTCAACCGTTATAGTTTCATATTTAAAACTTGACAACAACAACAACAACATATTAATTTACGTGAAAGTTATATGTATATTTAAAATAAGTTCAAGATCCATATAATTGTATTACTTATGATTTTTTTTGTAAAAGTTTAATATATCCTTATATCAAAATATTTTTGCGAAAATAAAATTTCTTTGTTGGGGGCTCGAACAGGGCGTATCGGCAGGAGGCGCGCAACGCTGCCTAACAGAACTAGGGTTCCAAGACCCTCAACGGATGATAATATCCCTATAATAACAATAGAATCCCCTTCACCGTTTTAAATTCAAATAACACTCCGACCGATGATTTTGATGTAGACACAGTGATGCGCAAGTTGATGCCACATTATTTTGATTTAGATATTTAAATCGTACCAGCATCTTAATTTATCTAAGAGTTATATATTTAAAATAATTTCAAGATCCACTTAATTGTATTTCTTATGATTTTTTTTGGTAAAAGTTTATATATTATTATATCGCGAAAATAACATTTCTTTGTTGTTTAAGTGTTGTGTGAATAAATATTATAAACCGTTATGTTTGTGTTTTAACGTCTACAACCGAACTCTCCTTCTCTCTCTCTCTCTCTCTCTCTCTCTCTCTCTCTCCCCCTAGAACAGTACTCCGACCGCTGATTTTGGTGTAGACACCGCATCTCCTTACTGTCTTTGATTCTCCAACCAAACATATTCTACCATGAATTTAAAAAATTATATTAACGCATAAATCAATATTATCTAGGTCTTGTGAATTGTACAAGTAACTAAGCGAGGCTCTGCCTGTATGATTGGTTGGTTGAGAAATTCGAACACTGATGGTATTTCCAGCTCTCCTTCCATGCAAATCATAAATACTTTCACTATTCCTACCCTCTTTTGGATGTTTGAATTATTGTCCAAGTAGTAATTAAATATATACGTGCTATCCCAAGATATTGGAAAAATGTTTAGTTACTAGATAGTGCAGAATGATCCTATAAATACAAGTTTATTTAGCCTAGAAGCTCTGTCTCAAACATTATGAATAAAATAATTAAATCATACAAGTTTATTTAGCCTGGAAGTTTGGTCTCAAGCATTAAATAATTCCATTTACTTTGCTTTCTCTTTGGCCGTGGTAGCAATATAACGCCACCACAATTATAATTTATAAGTGAATGTGTGTGCGTGTGTGTGCTCACATTTTATATTTTATTCTGGTATTGTTGCCCCATGTATATTGTCATCTCCTTCTAGTCACAACATATTATAGGGTTTAAAAAAAAAACATTTTATTGCTAGTTTTTTTTATTGACAATCAACAATTAATGTATTTAAAACATTCATAACGAGAAGCTACAAAAACAACAACAACATAGATTGATTTTTTAGGCCTTGTGACCAATACAAGTAATTAAGATTAGAGTGCAACATGTTATAGCAAGGAAAAAACCATATAGTCACTAAAACATCAGGAGAGAATATCATTTTTTACCATCTAGAAAATGAGTACGAGTCACCTCCAAAATAGTACAGGACACGCTGCGAGGCACTAGAATGTCTATTGACAATGTCTCCAATATTTTTACATGGAAATCTTACTCTTCCAACATTCTCGAGCACGATAACGTTCGGTTCATTGGGGATCTCTTCCGATAGCATAACGTTATAACTTTTGTTTTTATCAAGTTTGTTTAAGCACTTGACACGGTTGTATTCTTCTTTCTCGATCCTGTCTAACGCATTGCACAATACCTCTTCGTCCCAACAGGCATCCTGGTGAGCAGTATTTTGAGATGTTTGTGGCGAATAAGGCTGGAGAGCTTTGCGTAGGCCCCCTTACAAATGCAGCATTTATATGGCATAATGGTAATTGGAAATGCAACGAAAGAAAATATCCCTGTGAAAAAAATCCTCTCGCTCAAGCGGCAACGTTCTCTACTCACAAACTGCGTTCCCCCCTCTCAAAATGTCTGCCAATAGCTCCAATGACGTCAGCAGAGTTCTACGACAACATGAGTGCGCCTAGTTTATTAATTCACTTTTAAACATCACACTTTGTCCTCCGAGATATATCATACAACGTGCTTTAGATTTAAATCGCTTACAATCCAAATAATAGGAAGACTTTGGAAGTAAGACGTTACCGAATCTGCCCAGACCGATTATGTAGTCATCGGGCCTTTCACCAATAATTTTAACGTTTGGATAAGTTTTGTACATTGTTAAACACTCGAGATTTGCGGGTTCTTCGGATTTTACCTCCTCCTCCTCCTCTAGTGGTGGGCACTCGGGTGACTCTGGCTGTGAGTACTGGTTGGCAGATGACTCTGACTGTGAGCACGCGGGTGACTCTGGCTGTGAGTACTGGTAGGCAGACGACTCTGGCGGTGGGTACGCCTGTGACTCTGGGGGTGGGTACGCCGGTGACTCTGGGGGCGGGTACGCCGGTGACTCTGGGGGCGGGGGCGTTGACTGCGGTGCCGTGAAGGGTGGTGGTGGCGGGTGGTATGGAGCTCTGAAGGGTGGTGGAGGCCTTGGCAACACGGCCACGACGTCCCCTTGGCGGAAATTGTACACTGCACATGTCATATCACACAGGTAAGTCTCCTCGATTCTCTCGTAGGGTAGTACTTTAGTCGCTCTTATCGTGTGACAGGTAGAGTCGCAAAACTCGATGTAGCCTCGCTCCTCTCTGTCTTGGTTCACTATTTTGTAAATTACCTGTCTATCGCTCACAACCACACTGTGAATATTTTCTCCTGTCATATAGGCACAACCCGTAACCGTATGACCCACAAACGTTAAATTAAACATGGTGAGCGTACCCGTGAGCTATAAAACGTGCTGTATGGTTTGTAGGGTCCACCGTGCACAAGTATTAACTACCCGTCTGCCCGATGTTGTTGTTGTTAACTGCTTGACTCTTAAACACGTTCAAAGTTCACAATGGTAGGTGAACCGGGTTTTACTCCGGCGCAGGTAAATACCAATTTTTCGTTATTAAGCTCGCACACGTCTTCATCTGTTAGAGTACCGAAACGACAAGGTAAAAATACACAAAACTCGCCATCTAGATAGGCTATTAGACGTCTCCCGAACTTTGTATTGACAGCCTTTAATTTATCCAGCGAGTACTTTTGATCCACGGTTAGATCACTCAATTTTACGGTCTGCACGGCGTCAACAATATTCACCAACTGTTGTAACTTGTCCATCTTGAACCGCTCTACAGACGCTTATAAATAGACGAGCGAGCGGGTCTCCCCCCTATATATCCACCCCCCTACGAGATGGCCCTCTCGTGATCTATTCTTGTCTCGACTTGTCTTGTCAACCCGCCAAACCGGCGCCAGTCATCAGGGAAAACCCATTACCAAATAGGGGTGGGGGACATTATTCAAGGTCGTGTTGCAACACCAGGAAAACCCATTGCCCGGGTCAATGACCTCAATTCTTGTCTCAACACGTTTTGTCGATCCAGCGACGGGTCTCGATGACGTCACCGGGTGATGGAGGCGAGAGGGGGAGGGGGAAAGTGCGCAACCGTTCTGCGCAGTGGTCACTACCCGGTAAGCGGCCGACCAGCAAAGATACTCTCCATTCTACGCAGGACAGTCGTAGCGAGAGGTTCGTGCAGAGACGTATGCTCACCATCCAAATAAAATATACTCCAATGTCCTTCCCCATAACCCTTATATGAATATTTAATTAACAATCATTAATAATTAAGAAAAAAAAGACCCACACAAGTACCAACATGTTCAATGTGTGGTGGGGTTGTAGGGGATGGGGGGGGAGGGGGTTGTAGGGGAAGGGGGTTGTAGGGGAGGGGGGAGGAAATTTCGTAATCAACTGGTGGAGATTTTGTAATCAGAGCGGAGGGGTGGAGGGAGGGGGGAGGGGGGTCTAGCGGCCAATCAGAGGCCAGAGTTATTTATATCGACCTATCAGAGAAAAGTAGGTCAAATTGATCTCATACGCCACCCCAACTACTAAAACATTCTTCAGTATAAATTTTAAACAAAATTGTTGTAGTAATTTTCAAAAATCAATGATTAGTAAACTGACCTCAAAAGATTTTTAAAAAAGAGTGTATTTTAACTTATCATGCAAAAAAAACCTTCAATTATCATCATTTTAAATAAAATTGTTAAAGTCATTTTTGAAATGTTTCAGTACAAATTTAGTGTTATTTTCCATGTCAAACTTTCCTTAAACATCCATTTGAAACGAAATCATTAAAGTTATTTTCTAAAAAGCTTTATAAACATCAAAAATTAGTAATTTGTAAACAAACCCCCTTTAATTTTAGGGCTGGAATCCAAATCACAAATTGGGTATCAAGGTATCCATATGACCTCCAAATATCAACTTTGACCAAAATCCACCAAACAGTTTCGACTGTACGACTTTTCGGCTGGGGACAGAAAGAATTGTAAGAAATACTTTTCTGAATTTGTGGGCTCAAGATCTCCCCTCCTCTTTCCTACTCTCACTCCCCCTTCATGCAAATTCTGGTGCATTAACTCTAAGATTCTACCTTCCTCATTTTTAAGACATCAGTGAAAATATGTGAACTTTCCGGATGGTTATCATGGATAGTGCGAACAAAAAGGTAAAACGAATTTTGTATTATTGGTTTAAGTTTAAAACAAAGTGAAATTGTTATGTATAATGTCTAGATTCTAAAGGTGTCCATGGGGTGGGGACTCTTATAGGCCTAGCTGGTCCCGTAAACTAGTTTGGGGAGCTATCGCTAGGAGCAAACTGCAATGACGTCACAGAGGAATACGCATCCATGGAGGTAAGGTCCATAGAAATGGAAGTGTGAAGTTTATGTACAATTCGCCGTTACTGTTTTGTTAGCAATTTGTCGTTAATTTTAATGCAGGAGTTTAGCTAGAATTTAGAGATTTTACATTTTATGACGTGATTTATTTATAAAATAATAGATTTAGTTACATTTTATTGAGTTTGATATAAGAATTGATTAATTAACATTCCGCAATAGAAAATGGGTTGTGTTTCAAGTGTAACGGCCTGTTTCGAGTCTTTCATTTCGTGGCATTAGCACCGCAAGCGCTAGCGATGTGGTTCTACCTGCCAACGATAGAGTGGCGTTTCTATACTTATTACTTTTCTATGAAGGGGTCCTTTACTTGAAAATGTGGGGGGGGACAGCTGATAGTGATAACCAGCCCACCGACACTAGGTGGCGTAATTAAAACAAACAATGATACAGTCATTGTCAGGGAAACCGATAAGGATTAAATAGAAATTAAAAATACGGGGCTTGGTGGGGGACTAGATAGATAGAAGATGATGCCTTAGCTCAGCCGGAAGCATGTATATCTACTGAGCCAAGGATCCTGGTTCGATTTCTGATACGGCCGAAATATTAATCAGTGGTGAAATGTATGTTTTCCCTTTTCACCGTTTGGCCGAGGGCTGGATGTTCTGCCTATTCTAGGCTTATGTTAGCTTATAAGTCGCGTGCTTATATAGGCTAATAAGTCGGTTTAAAAAGTGCACGTTAAATATAATAAAATAGTGATAAGAGTATTTGAGGATTTGGGGTATAGTAGGGGGGTACAGAAGGGCTCTCAGAATATTTTGGAACATTGGTTATCTATAACTCATCCTAATCCTCTCATCAAAGGATGTTATTTAAAAGTAAACGTAAGAAATTGACAGAAATTAAAAATAACTGCTTTTTCTTAGGACCATTGTAAATATTGTTGATTATTAGAGACCAAAGTATTGTAGAATTGTTTTAGTTTGTTGGCTGTGGAAAAAGTGTGCGAAAGGACATTCCAGATGACGCTGCCACGCTGGGCTCTTTATATTTAAGGTGGAATGGAAAGGGACGCAGCACACAATATTTTTAGATAAAATAAATAAAATATTTCTCCAGTAGGAATATTTTGTTGATAAGCTAATCTCAACAGTTCTTGAATATTTGTCACGATCATATTAGCAATTGATGAGTAACTTTTTAAATGAAGAGAAAAATTACTATCGAATTCTAGGACACCTTTGAAAGTTATGCAAAAACACTTTTGAGACAACTATGTGAAGGAAATTAAACTTAATTTTTTTTTTATATCCATTACTGTTGTCAGCCTGTGGCCTTAGGTCAGGTTTTTATTCGAGCCATATATTTTCCACTACCAGCTTGCTAGGCCTGTCGTAGCTTTGTATACCTTATAATCTAACTTAAGACTAGGTCGGGCCCAGCATCCAGTCCCCGGCCGTTAATTTATCACTGGGAAAGGGTGAATCCACATTTCACCTGATGATAAAGTTACTCGTCATGCCGGGAATTGAACCTGGGACCCTCACCCCGGTAGACAGATATGCTGCCGAATTAACTAAAGTCTCGGATAAACTTTTATGTTATTACTGAAGAAATATTTGATTTATTTTTCTAAAGTAAGTATTGCTATAAAAACTGAAAAAATACTGCCTTTAACTCTCGTTCCTCACTATCCCATCAAAACACTGCCTTTAACATTCGTTCCCCACCATCCCATCACAACACTGCCTTTAACTCTCGTTCCTCACTATCCCATCAAAACACTGCCTTTAACTCTCGTTCCCCACCAACCCATCAAAACACTGCCTTTAACTCTCGTTCCCCACCAACCCATCAAAACACTGCCTTTAACTCTCGTTCCCCACCAACCCATCAAAACACTGCCTTTAACTCTCGTTCCCCACCATCCCATCAAAACACTGCCTTTAACACTCGTTCTCCACTATCCCATCAAAACACTGCCTTTAACTCTCGTTCCCCACTATCCCATCAAAACACTGCCTTTAACTCTCGTTCCCCACCACCCATCAAAACACTGCCTTTAACTCTCGTTCCCACCATCCCATCAAAACACTGCCTTTAACTCTCGTTCCCCACTATCCCATCAAAACACTGCCTTTAACTCTCGTTCCCCACCATCCCATCACAACACTGCCTTTAACTCTCGTTCCTCACTATCCCATCAAAACACTGCCTTTAACTCTCGTTCCCCACCAACCCATCACAACACTGCCTTTAACTCTCGTTCCTCACTATCCCATCAAAACACTGCCTTTAACTCTCGTTCCCCACCAACCCATCAAAACACTGCCTTTAACTCTCGTTCCCCACCATCCCATCAAAACACTGCATTTAACTCTCGTTCCCCACCATCCCATCACAACACTGCCTTTAACTCTCGTTCCCCACCATCCCATCACAACACTGCCTTTAACTCTCGTTCCCCACCATCCATCACAACACTGCCTTTAACTCTCGTTCCCCACCATCCCATCAAAACACTGCCTTTAACTCTCGTTCCCCACCATCCCATCACAAACACTGCCTTTAACTCTCGTTCCTCACTATCCCATCAAAACACTGCCTTTAACTCTCGTTCCCACCAACCCATCACAACACTGCCTTTAACTCTCGTTCCTCACTATCCCATCAAAACACTGCCTTTAACTCTCGTTCCCCACCAACCCATCAAAACACTGCCTTTAACTCTCGTTCCCCACCAACCCATCAAAACACTGCCTTTAACTCTCGTTCCCCACCATCCCATCAAAACACTGCCTTTAACACTCGTTCTCCACTATCCCATCAAAACACTGCCTTTAACTCTCGTTCCCCACCATCCCATCAAAACACTGCCTTTAGCTCTCGTTCCCCACCATCCCATCAAAATATTGCCTTTAACTCTCGTTCCCCACCATCCCATCAAAACACTGCCTTTAACTCTCGTTCCCCACCATCCCATCAAAACACTGCCTTTAACTCTCGTTCCCCACCATCCCATCAAAACACTGCCTTTAATTCTCGTTCCTCACTATCCCATCAAAACACTGCCTTTAACTCGCGTTCCCCACCATCCCATCAAAACACTGCCTTTAACACTCGTTCCTCACTATCCCATCAAAACACTGCCTTTAACTCTCGTTCCCCACCATCCCATCAAAACACTGCCTTTAACTCGCGTTCCCCACCATCCCATCAAAACACTGCCTTTAACTCTCGTTCCCCCAACCCATCAAAACACTGTCTTTAACTCGCGTTCCCCACCATCCCATCACAACACTGCCTTTAACTCTCGTTCCTCACTATCCCATCAAAACACTGCCTTTAACTCTCGTTCCCCACCATCCCATCAAAACACTGCCTTTAACACTCGTTCTCCACTATCCCATCAAAACACTGCCTTTAACTCTCGTTCCCCACCAACCCATCAAAACACTGCCTTTAACTCTCGTTCCCCACCAACCCATCAAAACACTGCCTTTAACTCTCGTTCCCCACCATCCCATCAAAACACTGCCTTTAACACTCGTTCTCCACTATCCCATCAAAACACTGCCTTTAACTCTCGTTCCCCACCATCCCATCAAAACACTGCCTTTAACACTCGTTCCCCACCATCCCATCAAAACACTGTCTTTAACTCTCGGTCCCCACCATCCCATCAAAATACTGCCTTTAACTCTCGTTCCCCACCATCCCATCAAAACACTGCCTTTAACTCTCGTTCCCCACCATCCCATCAAAATACTGCCTTTAACACTGGTTCCCCACCATCCCATAAAAACACTGCCTTTAACACTCGTTCCCCACCATCCCATCAAAACACTAGCCCCTAGCCCAAAAAGGTGGAGAGACACTCGATAACATATAGGGGCCCCAAACCCAAAATGGGGGAGGGGGATAACAAAATACTAAAGTCGAAATAATCTTGAAGCCCGGAAGACTTAGAAAGCAGAAATTTTGCAAGCAGGTAGCCCCTAGCCCTAAAGGATGCAGATACTTGGTGACCAAAAATTCCCATTGGGGTCCACACCTCCACCCCAACCCCTCCAAATGGGTGTCCTGGTATTTAATGACAACTTTTTCTCTTCATTTGAAAAAGTACGTCATCTAATGCCACTATTCTCATGACATATATTCAAGAACAGTTGCTATCACCATGTGAAGAAAATTACACTTTACGTTTCTACTAAAAAAAGTATTTGATTTATTTTGGCCAAAAAATGTTTTGCTATAAAAACTGCAAAAAAAAAAACTTACATTTTATCGCGTCCCTTACAATCCACACCTTCATTATGATCATCGAATCAGATTAAGAGATGCTTCACCTTCATAATTATGTAAAGAAAGAGAGAGATATAAAATCATATTATAAAAACCAACTCCTGTGTACCGGTCCTAGCTTCGAGACTTGGCCTGTCCGTCCATGACGATTTAGTAGGTCTATTATGTGAACCTGGCACCTTATACCTCACGACCAGCAGTTCAGGTACTCGTAAAACTTCAAATCAGTCTTTGCAGAGGTTCAAAGGTACTACTGACTGCTCATTGGGTTTGAAACGATAACGTTTGCTCCAGTAAAGCGTTTATCCTTTACAGCTTCTGAGGCTAAACAAATGGATATCTAAACCGGTCCGCCATGAATTCTATTGATTAGCTTTTCGTTTAGGTGCAGTGTACAGGAACGGTCATTCACACCGCGAGCTAATTGTCACGTGATTTAATGTGTGCCTTAGGTAACGTGCCGCATACATGGCTGCCAACTCAAGTGATAATAGAAACTTGCTGAGCTCTGTGGCACACTTTGTGAATGAAGACAAATCTTTACGTCATGGCTGACAGTTTACTTAAAGTATTTCGACAGCTCAAAAGAGGAGGGGAAAAAACCTATTAATCTGAGTTGTAAGAAGAAAGTTAAGGTCTTTTTTTTTTTTGTCTTTTCAGTTTTTAAGATAAAAAACTTTTTTTGGTCAAAATAAATAAAATATTGCTTAAGGCCCTGTCGAGTACAAGTATAAAAACCTATTTTATGGGATGGTGGGCGGGAGGGCGAAAGGCGTGGCGTGGCTTCACAACAGACCAAAGTATCCTTCCGCGCCAACAAGAACAGATGGATCAAGGAAACCGTACCGGACAGGTCTTGCGGGAAAATCATACGTTTGGAAATATCGGTTTTATTGAGAACGAGTGAATTTTTTTTAAGTTAATATTTTCAACAACCCTTCTAAGATAATGTATCGATGTTTATTAATTGTTACATTTTCTTATTTTTTGTTATGGAACCGGCATTTTTCTATTGAAAATTGACACTTTTATCGATATTTGATCACTGTTAAAATTATAGAATGTCACAGTGTCTCTTGCTGGTACACTACAATTACAGTTTATCTTGCTGGTACTCTACAATTGTCACAGTTTCTCTTGCTGGTACGTGGGTGACCTGGTGGGCTAGGGGTAAGGTGTCAGACTTCTGTGCTGAAGGTCCGGGGTTCAATCCTCGGTCCCGGCACAGATTTATCTGATTGCCAAACCCTTCCTTCACCTCTGACAAGATGTGTATTACCCGCCTCGGTGGCGTAGTTGGCTAACGCGCTAGTCGTGTTGAGCTCTAGCGCCGAGGACGGAGAGATCGAGGTTCGAATCTCGGTCGGGTGAACTGGGGGTGGTTTTTCCTAAATGGTTTTCCACTCTCCTTCCACGCAAATGCGGGTTCACTTCCTCTAAATTCAACCTTCACAATTCCTAATCCATTAGCGTAATTAGTACTTAGGCGTATAACCCGAACGGGTAGTAAGACGCGGTGCTAAATATTATTATTATTATTATTATTATTAAGATGTGTATTAATCACAACTTGTGAATGTGAGGAATGCCAGGCCTCCACCGTGGTTCGGATTCCACGTTAAACTGTAGGTCCTCCATTTCATCTCACAATCACCCTACCATTACACATTAGCGTAAGTGCGTATAACCCGAACGGGTAGTAAGATGCGGTGCTATAATAATAATAATAATAATAATAATAATAATAATAATAATAATCTTGCTGGTACACTACAATTGTCACAATTTCTCTTGCTGGTACTCTACAATCGTCACAATTTATCTTGCTGATACACTACAATTGTCACAAGAAGGGCCCTTTAGAAAAAACTAACATCTTATTCAGTAACAAATTCAATACTTTTTTTATTTCATAGCTATTGATAATACACATCAGATGTGAGAGCAGAAGATCACATCGCTTGACGTGTGAATACATGAAAATAGTTTTAGTAACTTGTGTAACTGCTAGAGACCTTTCTTCTTACTAGAATCCTACTATCATAGATGTTGTTTACTATCGTATTCGTTTCCATCCTCTCTCTAAGCGTATAATGGTAAAGCCTCTTAAAAATAATTAGCTTTAATTATTTTTTTTCAAAACGGCAATTTTACTTTTTCCCTCGTGGGATGCATTAATTTCAAAATTTTCTTATGCTATATAATATCCAATATTAAATTAATATTAATACATAACTATTACTGTTTAGTCATCAATATATTAATCAATAGACAGTGCAAAAACTCAGATCAAAGGCATCAGTTTCATCTTGTTTGATTTTCCCCCACCAGAGAGGTTGGGATTTTAATCCCGGCCGGGCGTACTAAGGTATTTTTCTTCTAAATGATTTCCCACTCCCTCTCCTAAAGAATTCGGATACATTTCTTCTAAATTGTACCTTACTCGTATATATTCCATTAGTGTAGATATCTGTATAGCCTGGATGGATGAGACGTGATTCACGGAACAAACGGAAACAGAAAAATATATTTAATCACAATTTTTAATATATTTTTGTATTTAATTGTCCTAGTTAAACTTATGCATGGTAACACGTTAAAAATTCACCGATAAAATAACGATATTTAAAAATACCGATTTTGAATAAACTTGGCACTACCGTTTGAATGCATTCGAATAGTGCGCGTTTTAAGAAATAAAAGCTAATCGGGTAATTGTTGTGGCTGTTTTGGAGGGCAAAGGAGCTCTGAAATATTTATTTGGGCGTCTTTATACATTTTCCATAGTTTAATCAAAATCATTAAAGCTTCAGAGATGGTAGGCCCTATTATTAATGTAGGCAATTCATATTCAATTAGCCCAGAATTAAGACAGAAATATTATATTATTATTTATTATTATTATTTAGCACCGCGTCTTACTACCCGTTCGGGTTATACGCTTAAGTACTAATTACACTAGTTGATTAGGAATTGGGAAGGTTGAATTTAGAGGAAGTGAACCCGCATTTGCGTGGAGGGAGAGTGGAAAACCATTTAGGAAAAATCCCCCCCAGTTCACCCGGTCGAGATTCGAACCTCGATCTCCCCGTCCTCGGTGGTCTAGCTCAACACGACTGGCGCGTTAGCCAACTACGCCACCGAGGCGGGCAGAAATATTATAAAGTACCCAATTTTAAAATGATTGACTTAACTGTTCGGGCTCTACTTAAGTTCACATACTAAAATACACACAAAAGTCAAAAGTTACAATTCTGACTGACCCGCCTCGGTGGCGTAGTTAGCTAACGCGCTAGTTTCATGTATAGCTAAACTGTTGAGGACGGGAAGATTGAGGTTAGAATCTGGGTTAGGTGTAATGATGGTGGTTTTCCCTTAATTGGTTTTCCACTCTCCCTCCACGCAAATGCGACCACACGTCCTCTAAATATAACCTTCCTAGTTCCTAAAACCATTAGCGTGATTAGTACATAATCGTATAACCCTAACGGGTAGTAAAACACGGTGCTAAAGAAAAAACGCAAGAACTTACACATTTGTATAGTGCGTGGAAGCAATAAAATATGACCCGCCTCGGTGGCGTAGTTGGATAACGCGCTGGCTTCGTGTTGAGTTCGACTGCCGAGGACGGAAAGATCAAGGTTCGAATCTAGCTTGGGTGAACTGGAGGGGAGGTACCTAAATGGTTTTCCACTCTACCTCCCGGCAAATGTTGGTTAATTTCCTTTAAAATCAACCTTCCCAATTCCTAGCCCATTCGCGTAATTAATACTTAACTGTATACCCTGAACGGGTAGTAAAATGCGGTGCTAAATAATAATAATAATAATATTTGTAAATGTCAAGCTCATTTAGTCTGGTTTCCTGGTGGCAGGGAAGTAGGGTTTATAATATAATGATGGTGTTTTTTTCTTAAATGTTTCTCCTTTCCCTCCTCAAAATATCGAATACATTTCATCAAAGGTCATACCTAACTCGTCCATACCTCATTGGTGTAAGTTTTTTTATAACACCGCGTCTTACTACCCGTTTGGTTTATACGCTTATGTACTAATTACGCTAATGGTTTTAGGTATTAGTAAGGTTATAATTAGAGGAAGTGTACCCGCATTTGCGTGGAGGAAGAGTGAAAAACCACTTTGGAAAAACCACCCTCAATACACCCAATCGAGATTCGAACCTCGATCTCCCCGTCATCGGCAGTATAGTCTACTGTGAGATGAGAGCGTTAGACCACGCGGCCACTAAAGCGGGTAATTGTTGTAGTTAATAAATGGTGTAGTTAATACTTGGTGTAGTTAGTAATTGGTGTAGTTAGTAAATGGTGTAGTTAATAATTGGTGTAGTTAGTAAATGGTGTAGTTAATACTTGGTGTAGTTAGTAATTGGTGTAGTTAGTAATGGGTGTAGTTAGTAAATGGTGTAGTTAATAATTGGTGTAGTTAGTAATGGGTGTAGTTAGTAAATGGTGTAGTTAATAATTGGTGTAGTTAGTATTTGGTGTAATTAGTATATGAGGATAACGCGAAATGATCATAAAACGTGAAGCAAAATAAAAATTAAGAAAGCGATTTTATATTAAAATGTTTTACTTTCTCATACAAAGGAAATGTGATCGTGAAAATGTTCGACCCCGAGAATATGATGTATCCTTGGGTTTTATATGTTTTCATACCCAAAATAATTGGTCTTGCAAAAATTTTGTTCCCATAATGGTCTGTCTGATTTTCAAAAATTCAAAATTATTTTTAAAAAATGGCTCCAAATATTTGGCCCAAAATGGGAATTTGATAAAATTTTTACATGATTAATACTTTCCTAAAAAAAAGTTCGTTTACGGGAAGTCTTCTGATAACATATATTATATTTGACAAATTTTAAATAAAAAAATAGTTTTAATGGTTTTGTTCAAAATAGATATTTGAAGAATATTTTACAAGATTAGTAATAGTATAAGTTGATTTTTCAAAAAATTAATTTAAGATTATTTTATTTATGGAATATTTTTAAAAAATTAATTTTTTTGAAAATAGTCATGGCTATTTATAGAATTAAGTAAACGCTCGTATAATTAATTGTACACGACTAGCTAAATTAATAAGATGGAAATTATCATTTAATTACGGATATAGCCACATTAAGTAACATATTTGTAAATTTGAAAAATGACAATTGGGCACGGGAATCGAAACCACGACTCTTGATTTAGCACACCAATTATTTTCCACCGAGCTATCCAGGAATCGTCCCGTGCTCAGGGTAATTCTTCACTAATATTTTTCACACGTCCATCACAGGCTCTGTCTTATACTACGAATGTATAGTGACCCAAATCTTGAGAAGAGTCACGGAAAGCTCAGTAGTAGAGCATTGGTATTCTAAGCCAAGGGTCGTGGATTCGATTCCCACGTTCAATTGTCAGTTTTCAAATTTACGAATATTTTATACTCTTTAGTTCAAATTGGGTATTTGAGAATTGTTTAACATTTTAAATAGGAATATATTTTTAGTTTTACAAATCTTATTAAATTGAGGGTAGTGAAAGTTAAGATTTAGATAAATTGATCTAGAAAAATAGATAAATAATTAATTTATAAATTATACAGTTAATAAAGGGGTAGATGTATTAAATGAAATTAACAAGCACTAAAATGTATAATTTAAATATAATTTTGGTGAAGAAACATAGTGTAAGATATGAACAATTATATAAAACTATAATACATCATCAACTAAAATATAAATCTCAAACGAGTTGATGAATAGTCTAAAACCTAAGATGACACATTAAAATATTAATATAAAATACAATATGGTGTGGCAGGAACAATGTTCAACAAAGAACAATGTAATGTGACAAAGACAACAGATAAGACTTTGATTATTCTACATTACATAACCACTTCATTTCATTTGTTTGGCAGTTTGGCAGATGTTAACCTAATTTTTTATTTTTTTATTTCACAACATATCTGGACTTAAGGACATTGTTCGTACCACATCATATTTATTTATATTACTATTTTAATGTGTCATCTTAGGTTTTAGACTATTCATCAACTCGTTTGAGATCTATATTTTAGTTGATGATGCACATTATAATTTCATATAATTGTTCATATCTTACATTATGTTTCTTCACCAAAATTATACTTAAATTATACATTTTAATGCTTGTTAATTTCACTTAATACATCTACCATTTTATTAACTGTTTAAATTATGAATTAATTTTTTATCTATTTTTCTAGATCAACTTATCAAGTCTTAACTTTCATTATAACCAATCCTTACTTTCAACCATTTTCTAGAATGATTTCTAAATGTTAAATTGAGGGTAGTTTACAAATAACTTATTTTTTTAAATTTGAATTTTTTTAAAAAGCCGTTTTGTTTAAAATATTTATATGGAGAGTGTTTAGTGAGAGCTACGAGATTATATGGGTTTTTTTTGTGGAAAGCTTACTTAACGATAGCTTATTAAAAACAGATTTTTAAAAATGTTGTTCAAACTATACACTATTATATAAAGTTGATTGTGTTGAACATTTATTTGTTTGGCTATCACAAAACGTATTTGTTCAAGGGCAAAGACTACTCAACTATCTGAAGCGTTAAATGTTATTTTTTATCAGCCTAAAACAATATGTTGATGTCACTATATAATGTTGGATGAGATTTGTAACAAAAGGAGGAAGTAGAGAACTTCCGTTTCAAACAAATCCATTGCACAGGCTTTTGAATTCTCAGTCGGCAATGATGGAGTTCAAATAAAGACTGTTTATGCCATATTTTTTTGTTTGCTTGTGTAAAATAAGGTAATTAATTACTGAATCATTACGGTGTTAATGAACCCTTTTCGGTGGCCTCATGGTCATGGACTAGACTTCCGATTACTGGGAGATCAGGGTTAAAATCCACGTACACCAAGTTGACTCACCACATTCTCCAATTAATTAGAATAAGTGTATACGTTCAAAACCCGGTTGGATGTATTGAGAGTGTTCTTTTCTAAATGTTTTTCCATTCTCTTACTCCGCGCAAATGTGAGTACACTTCCTCTAAATTTAACCTTCCTCATCCCTAACAGATCAACGTAATTAGTGATGCTACATATGCCGAACGGGTAGTAAGACCGGGTCCTGAAGAAAAAAAGTGCTAGCAATGACATTTTTTTGCACAACGTCTTAATTATTCAGCCGGGCTAGTCATAATTAATGATTATACTAATCAGGTAGGGATTAAGTGAGGTAGAGTGTATATAAAAATATACCCTCATTTTAGTTTGTGTATAGTCATATAGACTACGGTTCATCAGGTTACTAAAGCTACTATCATGGATTCATGTAGCAAAACAAGTTTTGTTATGCTGTCACTTTCATAGGTGGTGCAATGCTCAAGGCCGTAGCCAGAGGGAGGTTTTTGGGATTCAACCCCCCCTCCCTCCCCCGAAATTTTATGAACAAAATATATAGGGCCTTATTTATGGTTCAAACAATATCAAAATTAAAATACAAGTACAAATCACCATAAAAAGTACTTCAGATAACTTCTAGAGGTGTTTAATATCTAGAAATTTTCCTAGCCTCTGGCTGTTAGGGGGCTATGTTGCCATAAAAAACACTACAGATAGTTCTAGAACTGTTTATCATTTATAATTTTTTCTAACTTCCGGCAATTGGGGGATGTGCCCACCAAACCCCCCCCCCCCCTGAAATTGTTGATTGCCTTATACATCTCTTAGTTATATTTACATATAAATACCTATACTTTTAATTTATCAGATTATTGTAATCGAGAATATTTTCAACATTTAGATTATGATTGTTCTTGAGGTTTTATTTGCCTATGAAGTAAAAAGGTGTGTATTACAACTTTGTTTGTACCTGAGTTAAAACCGAAATGGTTTTACCGATTTTTTTCAAACAATTTAGAAGTCTATACCAAAAAATGGTGAGTTTAATTCTAGCTCTGAAATCAAGGATAGTATAAATGATATTTGAAAATTATTAATTGTTTGAGAATGGGTCCAACTATTTGCCGGATCGTTTAAAAATCTTTATATAATTTAAATAAACACAAAGAAAATTTCCGAACGAAATGTTATTTTTGTTGCTAACATAAACTATTCAACAAAAAAAATGCAAGAAAACAATAACTGTGTGAACTCATGTCCCATATTTAACAGTATTGTTATTATTTCAGGTTTTAACGCGACCCGATTGACTATAGTGGCACAAGACTTATAAACTAACTTAATTCTTTAAAAGACAGTAATTAATAACTTTAAAAGAGGAACTCTACATTTCACTGAAGATACATTTTTTGGCCATGCTGGAAATTAAACCCGGGGCCTTTAAATCAAAAGACAGACACATTACCGACTTAACTAAGATGTCGGACTATTTAACATTAGCTGCTTCGCTGTTTATTTGGTGATAGCTGCCACCATTATTCTAATGAATTAAGTATAAATTGATCAGCAACTTGTAAAAATCGTTGAGTTCGCCAGGGAGTGAAGGAACAAAAAGTCCTTGTGTTCATTCTGTGAGCAGCAGTTTCGCAATGCACGCAGCAAGCGCTCCTAGGTCGGTCAATAACCGCTGACTCCGCGGGCTGACCGCAACCAGGCCAGCCTACAAACTACGGACACAGATGCCTGACAAACAAATTAGTCAACACTTGCTACAAATAGGTACGAAACTACCAGATTTATAGGATTCGACATCTCAAAGGCCTTTTTTTCATACCAAAATCTTTCTATCTAGTAGGTTTCTGGTAAGAAAAAAAAAGGCATTTCAGAAGTTCAGTAGGCAGTATCACCCGCGTCGGTGGGCAGGTGGACTAATTGTCAAGTTCATCCAGTCTGGTTTGCTGATATAGCATGTATGTAATGTTTACATCGTTAGCGCGGTCTCTTAATGTCTATTTTCTGGTACTTGGTGATTACAACTAGTTCACTTATGGGGCAAAGATGATAAAGAACTTGTACTAAAGTGAACATGTTTCCTCGGCATTTTCTGGGATAACAATTCTAAAATGATTGATGAGAGCCGGAGAAGTTAGATACTTTTTAAATGCTACATAATAAATCTTAAATGGTAGACTACATAATACAACTTAAAGGGTACATAATACAATTTAAATGGTACATAATACAACTTAAATGGAAGCCTACATAATACAACTTAAATAGTACATAAGACAACTTAAATGGTACATAATACAACTTAAATGGTACATAATACAATTTAAATGGTACATAATACAACTTAAATAGTACATAAGACAACTTAAATGGTACATAATACAACTTAAATGGTACATTATACAACTTAAATGGTACATAATAAAACTTAAATTGTACATAATACAACTAAAATGGTACATAATACAACTTAAAGTCATGTTTAAAAATATATATTGGCCTCTACTCGTGTTATTGGACATTTTCAACAAATTGGTCTATGAATTGTAACGATGTATCATATAATGAAAGTGACGGAATACGGTACACTCCGTTTATCCTGAAAAGGCTCAGTCTTACCTCGACGGATTACAAGATGATCCTATCTTATGTGGAACCATGCTACGTAAGAATACTACCGTTCAGGGTAAACGATTGCCAGATTTTACATTTAAACTTTTTAGCAAATGATTTGATTCAAAATATTATTATAACAAACTATTTGAATTTCAATTGGCATTAAGTTATGTAACAAATTTAGTGCAAAATATTTATTTCAGGGACTGCCCATGAAAATCAGGAAATGAATGGTCACCTTTGTCTACATGAACACATGAATAGGGAAAAAGTTAGCCAAGAAACTTTCCACAACTTTAAAATAAAATGTATTATTATTATTATTATTATTATTATTATTATTATTATTATTATTATTATTATTATTATTATTATTATTATTGTTGTTGTTATTATTATTATTATTATTATTATTATTATTATTATTATTATTATTATTATTATTATTATTATTATTATTATATATATTATTATAGAATTATTATTATTATAGATTTATTATTATTATTATAGAATTATTATTATTATTATTATAGAATTATTATTATTATTATTACTATTAATGGATTTAAAGTCATATCACCAAAAAGGAGAAAAATCAATATATTTTTAATTCGCTTTTTAAGTGTATAGCTAAAATATTAGAAAGATGAGAACTAAATTCAAAAGTCTTACAATTATCCATTCAAAGAAAAGTAGCCTACATTTGCCTTGGGTTTCAATTATTAGCTTGCACCTTTTTAATTTTTGGGTCACCGTCCTTGTGTCATTAATTAATACAACACAAAAGCAGAAGCTTGGATGTTCGCTACTTTGTGAGCTTAAAAGGGGGCTAGGAGTGTTAATGGCTTGCTGAAGGAAAGGGCCGGAATCTATTGAAGCAAGGTTTAAGCTTTTAAGGGTTATACATAATTTAAATTCATTAAATCTAAGTCGATATAAAGTCTCGACCAATGCTGTTGCTGTTGCCAATTAGAGTTCCTCCACTGAGCCTTAGATAGTCCAAGTGCAATAGCTTAGTTCCTCTACTGATCCTCAGTCCAAGTGCAATAACCTAGTTCTTCTACTGAGTGTCAATCCAAGTGCAATAACCTAGTTCCTCTATTGAGTGTCAGTCCAAGTGCAATAACCTAGTTCCTCTACTGAGTGTCAGTCCAAGTGCAATAACCTAGTTCCTCTATTGAGTGTCAGTCCAAGTGCAATAACCTAGTTCCTCTACTGAGTGTCAGTCCAAGTGCAATAGCCTAGTTCCTCTACTGAGTGTCAGTCCAAGTGCAATAACCTAGTTCCTCTATTGAGTGTCAGTCCAAGTGCAATAACCTAGTTCCTCTATTGAGTGTCAGTCCAAGTGCAATAGCTTAGTTCCTCTACTGAGTGTCAGTCCAAGTGCAATAGCCTAGTTCCTCTATTGAGTGTCAGTCCAAGTGCAATAGCTTAGTTCCTCTACTGAGTGTCAGTCCAAGTGCAATAGCTTGGTTCCTCTACTGATCCTCAGTCCAAGTGCAATAACCTAGTTCCTCTATTGAGTGTCAGTCCAAGTGCAATAACCTAGTTCCTCTATTGAGTGTCAGTCCAAGTGCAATAACCTAGTTCCTCTATTGAGTGTCAGTCCAAGTGTAATAACCTAGTTCCTCTACTGAGTGTCAGTCCAAGTGCAATAGCTTAGTTCCTCTACTGATCCTCAGTCCAAGTGCAATAGCTTGGTTCCTCTACTGATCCTCAGTCCAAGTGCAATAACCTAGTTCCTCTATTGAGTGTCAGTCCAAGTGCCATAACCTAGTTCCTCTATTGAGTGTCAGTCCAAGTGCAATAACCTAGTTCCTCTATTGAGTGTCAGTCCAAGTGCCATAACCTAGTTCCTCTATTGAGTGTCAGTCCAAGTGCAATAACCTAGTTCCTCTATTGAGTGTCAGTCCAAGTGCCATAACCTAGTTCCTCTATTGAGTGTCAGTCCAAGTGCAATAACCTAGTTCCTCTATTGAGTGTCAGTCCAAGTGCAATAACCTAGTTCCTCTATTGAGTGTCAGTCCAAGTGCAATAACCTAGTTCCTCTATTGAGTGTCAGTCCAAGTGTAATAACCTAGTTCCTCTACTGAGAGTCAGTCCAAGTGCAATAGCCTAGTTCCTCTACTGAGTTTCAGTCCAAGTGCAATAACCTAGTTCCTCTATTGAGTGTCAGTCCAAGTGCATTAACCTAGTTCCTCTATTGAGTGTCAGTCCAAGTGCAATAGCTTAGTTCCTCTACTGAGTGTCAGTCCAAGTGCAATAGCTTAGTTCCTCTACTTATCCTCAGTCCAAGTGCAATAGCTTAGTTCCTCTACTGATCCTCAGTCCAAGTGCAATAACCTAGATCCTCTATTGAGTGTCAGTCCAAGTGCAATAACCTAGTTCCTCTATTGAGTGTCAGTCCAAGTGCAATAACCTAGTTCCTCTATTAAGTGTCAGTCCAAGTGCAATAACCTAGTTCCTCTATTGAGTGTCAGTCCAAGTGCAATAGCTTAGTTCCTCTACTGAGTGTCAGTCCAAGTGCAATAGCTTAGTTCCTCTACTGATCCTCAGTCCAAGTGCAATAACCTAGTTCCTCTATTGAGTGTCAGTCCAAGTGCAATAACCTAGTTCCTCTATTGAGTGTCAGTCCAAGTGCAATAACCTAGTTCCTCTATTGAGTGTCAGTCCAAGTGCAATAGCCTAGTTCCTCTACTGAGTGTCAGTCCAAGTGCAATAACCTAGTTCCTCTATTGAGTGTCAGTCCAAGTGTAATAACCTAGTTCCTCTACTGAGTGTCAGTCCAAGTGCATTAACCTAGTTCCTCTATTGAGTGTCAGTCCAAGTGCAATAACCTAGTTCCTCTATTGAGTGTCATTCCAAGTGCTATAACCTAGTTCCTCTATTGAGTGTCAGTTCAAGTGCATTAACCTAGTTCCTCTATTGAGTGTCAGTACAAGTGCAATAACCTAGTTCCTCTATTGAGTGTCAGTACAAGTGCAATAACCTAGTTCCTCTATTGAGTGTCAGTCCAAGTGCCATAACCTAGTTCCTCTATTGATTGTCAGTCCAAGTGCATTAACCTAGTTCCTCTATTGAGTGTCAGTACAAGTGCAATAACCTAGTTCCTCTATTGAGTGTCAGTCCAAGTGCATTAACCTAGTTCCTCTATTGAGTGTCAGTACAAGTGCAATAACCTAGTTCCTCTAATGAGTCTCAGTCCAAGTGCAATAACCTAGTTCCTCTACTGAGTGTCAGTCCAAGTGCAATAACCTAGTTCCTCTATTGAGTGTCAGTCCAAGTGCCATAACCTAGTTCCTCTACTGAGTGTAATTCCAGGACTGGTCTAAGGCAAATGTTTTGTGTGTGCAAAACTCACATTTTATGCTCATCTGAAAAACTGTGGAGAATACTACATATGGCCATTTTGAAACTAGACCCTATATATACATATTTTTACCGGTGATTTTTTTTAAATAACTAAAAAAATACTGGATTTTATAACAGTCAAACGATGACGTCATTGTGTTTTCATCCTTAACACCTTTTAGTTTTTCCTTTTTTTTACTTGAAAAATGTTGTTGATTCTTTTTGTTTTCTACTATAAAGTGAAGTATACAATATACAAATATACAGTAAGGTTTAAAGTATACTACACTTTTAAGAACTACAAAAACGTGGATTTTCATAAAGATTATGTTTGGGAAATAAAAAGAAAAGTAAAATGCAATATTTGGCTTCATTTCCTATTTAGGGCCAGTTTCATAGTCAGATTTAGTACGCCTCAAGTGCGGTGCTATACTAAATACAAGACGTCACCTACCTGAAATTGAATGGAATGGGCCAGTTTCATATGCGAAACTGGCCCATTCCATTTTGGTCTAGGTAGGTGTCGTCCTGTATTTAGTATCGACTCGCACTTTAGGCGTACTAAATCTGACTATGAAACTGGCCCTTAGTTCCTAAGTACATGAATCATGATAGAACTTTCTACTACTCACATAACGTAATCTCTTTTACAAAAAATTATCAGGTACATTCTAAATCAGGGGTCCCCAAACTATGGCCCGCGGGCCAAATCCAACCCACAGAATCTGTTTATCCGGCCCACGGACGCTTTGAAAAAAAAAAATTTAAGAAAAAGACGAATACCGAAATGATGGTTCTCTTTAATGCAATGTTTACAATCCGCCCTAGCCGCGTTCCATAAAGTGTATTTTGTGCGGAGTGTCCGGTCCGAGGTACGTTTCCGATTTGAGGAGGAAGGGGGTAATTATGTTGGCTGCACAGCTTACATTTTAGACATGTTTATCTATGGTTATAAGATGTGCATGTATCGAAATGAGATCGAGAACGAAATTATACATTATATATAGGCATATATAAAATACAACACACACTATATCTATATAATGTGTGTATCGTGTTCAATCCAACCCACCTAGAGCTTTGAATATTCTAATGTGGCCCTCTGTTTAGTAAATTTGGGGACCACTGTTCTAAATATTAAATTTCCTAGCTTTTATAGAACCAAAAGTGTTAGTTAAATCGTTATAGTCCAATGAGGATGATATATCATTTTCATTCGATAATATTGTTAAATTGTTCAACCTTTCCTGAGAAGAAGTCGATCTCAGATATGTTTTTATTAACTTAAACTTGGAAAAACTTATTTCGGCTGAAGCAACCGACATAGGTATGGTGAGTATAATCCTTAAAGCCACACATTTATATAGGCATATTTTGAATTGGTACTTGACAGTAAACTTAGTACATTCATTGGAGTTCAATGGGTGCGTCGCGCCGAAGAACCTTCAAAATTTATTTACTTTGTTAGTGCACTAATTTGTTAATGCACTAATTTGAAATAAAAAAATAGGCTACTTTGTTTGATATGGATGTAAATATTAATTTAAGAAATAGGCATTCTTCTTACAAATGACTTTTTTTTAATTATATTAATATTTTCCCAGATAAAAACCAAAAATATATTTTTTGGGCCATTTTGGCGACCCTTAATTTTTTTTTTTTTTTGTGTATGCGGTCTTCCACTGCTATATACGTTTCCAAATATTAGGATGAGCTCTCAGAAACATAATTTTGAAGCACTCTGTATAGTGGAGATAACTCCTTAACGCATTCAACACTCACTCGTGTGTGTGTGTGTGTGTGTGTGTGTGTGTGTGTGTGTGTGTGTGTGTGTGTGTGTGTGTGTGTGTATTATTCGGTTCGTTGATGTAGGTCAACTTCAACAAGTAGGCCCATAGTATTTATTTTATTGTCTTGTGTTCTAGCACTCATGGCATATTGGGGTAGGTCGTGGTCAAAATGATTGCTTGGGACGATCCAACCTCTTCGAAGTTCATATCAATAATAATAATAATTTGTGCACCACGCCTCAGTAACAGCTGCGGTGGACACGCGTACTAACATTGAGATCCTCTAGTCTGGTTTGCCGTTGATGGGGAAGTAAGGGTTTGAATCTCAGCCTAGTCGACTGAGAATGGTTTTTCCAATTTCCATATATTATATGAATGTAAGTCCACTCTTACTTTCTCGTCCAAAAAATCTAACTGGCAATATTGTTGGATGTTGATGTTTCATAACCCACTGAACTTTTTTTTTTTTTGCACTACTGCCTGTCCATCTGTTACCGTGAAAGGAGCCGGAACCATTTTACTAATCGGGCTAAAGCTAGGGATTTCATAAGGTTCCGAAGAGGTTTTTTTAAAAAATTATCTGTCAAATACTAAAATTAAGGGTAGTTTATTTAACATGGAAAAGAGAAATAATCAAATCTCCCAAAATTTGTTCTATCGATTTTGATTAAATTTCTTATCTAAACATTATTTAATATTACAAACAAAATTGCAATTCTCATTTTCCAATGAAAATTACTTTAAGGTACTGTACTTTACAAAAGCCGAAATTTCCAATTTTGATCATATCCGAGTAACTCTTCGAGGCAGGAAATAGCTTATCATTGCAAAGCTGTAAGACTATTATTTTTTTTATATATAAAATCAATAGTTTTTAATAGATCGGCACAATATTTTATATCATGCCAAGAGAAAGTATTGTGATCGTGAAAAAATCTATGTCAATAGGAAGACGAAGTTTTATGTGAACAGGAGCCCAAAATAGTGGATTTTACAAATCTGTTTGTCCCCATGTTTGTTTGTCTATCTGTCTGTACCTGGCCACAGATCTGAAATAGTTTGATAGATTTTGTTCAAATTTGATATAAAAATCTTATAGGGCCTATGCCACTTAATACAAATAATACACATTATATTTTCTTTTAATCTTAATTTTTATTCTTTTTTTCATTCATTTAGAAAATGTTATGTCTAAAAATGTACAAATATAATACCTACATTTATTTTATTTTGGTGACTTGGTGATCTAGGGGTAAGGTGTCAAACTTCTGTGCTGGGGGTCTAGGGTTCATTCCTCGGTCCCGGCACAGATCTATCTGATTGCCAATCCCTTCCTTCGCCTCTTATAAGACGTGTATTAAACACAATTTGTGAATGTGTGGAATGATGCCAGGCCTCCACCGTGGTTCGGATCCCACGTTAAACTGTAGGTCCTCCATTTCATCTCACAATCACCCTACCATTACACATTAGCGTAAGTGCGTATAACTCGAACGGGTAGTAAGACGCGGTGCTACTAATAATATTTTATTTTCATTTATATTTTAATTTAATTTACATTAAATATATATTATGACTAATTTATCCCTATAAAATACTATAAATTTATTATTATAATTGTTTAATCATTTATCCTACATCAAGGGAGGGGTCCGCGAATAAACTGTTCCTGGGTTTGACTAGCAAGTTTGAGAACCACTGCTCTAAGCTATAATACAAAATATGAGTAAGTTTGTGCTATTGGTGCTTACCACTTATTTTTTAATTAGATAAAATGTTTTCAATGATCTTATTTGCACTGTTTAATAATGAAGACCCCAAGCTACCGCACCACGATTTAGTTTGGGTTGTGCTCTACAGACACAAGGCACTCACTAAGGGCCGCACCGCACCGCATTTTCTATAAAATGGCTACACGGAGCCGACCCGCACCGCACCGCATGTTCTAGCAAGTGGTTACACGGAGCCGACCCGCACCACACCGCATTTTCTAGCTAGTGGCTACACAGTCTGTACCGCACCGGAAAAGTGCGGAGCAATGCTCTTTCGACGATTCGTCCGCGCCAGTGCGGTGCGGTGCGGTGCGGTGCGGACTCATGTAGCCACTTGCATTTAAAGTCATGGATAGCATTCCACCGGAAAAATGCGGTGCGGTGTGGTGCGGCTCCGTGTAGCCGGTCCCTAAACAGGCAAGTCAAGTCATCATATTACTTGCTTCCAGCTATTAGTAAGCGTGTGAACAACTTATTGTTAATATTAGAGGAAAGACCAGCAGCGAAACAAACTGGCAGGCAAGGCAAGTGAAAATAAAACTGGTATATTTTAGAGCAAACTTGTCTTCCTTCACCAAATAAATAGTTCATAGACAAGCTACCTGTTCGACATGTCTTCCTCCATCCAACAAATATTTCACAAGCAAGTCACCTGTTCGACATGTCTTCCTCCATCCAACATATTTCACAGGCAAGCTACCTGTTCCTCCCTCCAACAAATATTTCACAGGCAAGCTACCTGTTCCTCCATCCAACAAATATTTCACATGCAAGTAGCTATCGGTCTTTTACTCGACATGTTTGAACAGGTTGTAGTAGCTTTTGTCCGACCACAGCTCATGTAAGCCGAGTCTTGTTTATGTTGCATGTGGTATTATCATGTTCTTGCTATCAAGATAGTGTGAACCGCTTAACTTCTTGAATACAACAGAGATAATATTTAGCACCGCGTCTTACTACCCATTCGGGTTATACGCCTAAGTACTAATTACTCTAATGGATTAGGAATTGGGAGGGTTGAATTTAGAGGAAGTGAACCCGCATTTGCGTGGAGGGAGAGTGGAAAAACATTTAGGAAAAACCACCCCCAGTTCACCCGACCGAGATTCGAACCTCGATCTCCTCGTCCTCGGCGGTCGAGCTCAACACGACTAGCGCGTTAGCCAACTACGCCACTGAGGCGGGTGAATACAACAGAGAAACACTTGCAATAGTTAGAACAATCCTTGGGTAGCTTTCACACGTGACGGATTTTTGGCGTCGCCGTGATTATCGAGGTACACAGGTTTAAATGAGAGCTTCCATACTTGACGGCACGGCGGTAATGTCGTGAACGGCCGCCGTGCCGTGAACGGAGCGCTAAAATGGTAGATATACTTGCGCCCGCATCTCTTCATACGCCACGGTGCTTCACCGTCGGTACCACGTTGTTCGCTGTATTGAGTACACGCTATGGCTTGAGGAACTTTCAAAATCAATAATGAGGCATTAATTGCACAAGTGGGATTGAGTCCAGAGCTTAGAGGAGTACAAATCTTGGACTGATAGATAGAGATATATTATATATCTACACATCCAATGTCCTTTTCCTGTGTTTGTCCTTTATGTTATACCTTTTACATTTTCCTATCTATGTGTCCTATCATTCTTTACCATTTTCCATTTTCTTCCTTTTGTGTGTGTGTTTTCCCCCCCTCTTTTAGGAAGGTGCGTTGCGTTGCGCGTTTCACACTCCTCCCTGATGAGAATGAAACCTAGGTCGGGGGATTGGGCAGTGACGATCAATTTTCTTTAAGAGGCAATCATTACCTCTCTGTCCAATGACAGCAATGTAAAGTGTTAACTGTGTTCTTCTTTTAATTGTAAAAGCCATGTTGTGTTCGTCCCTTTTATATGTTTCTATCCAACTTTCCTATACCTTCTTCCAAATATAATAAGTCTTGGACCTAGTCATTATCAGCCTGGAGGGAAGTTTGTGCTGAAATGAGCCCAGAATTCGATACGTTGGACAATACTGTATGGAACATGTTGGTGAACGCACCATATGTAAGTCTATGAATGTTCAAAGGATGTACCCAACACGTTTGTGGCCTTTGCTGACGTTTTTAATTTTGTAAATATAACAAGTAAACACACACAAACTTCTTCCTTTGGTCCATGTCAACACACTGGAGCAGAACTAGGAAATGGAGGTGGAAGATTGGAGAGAATTCAACAAGGCACGGCACGCCGTCGGTACAGACGGCATGCGCCGTTTGCATCACGGTGAGCGCCATCCACGGCGACGACGAAAAACCATCACGTGTGAAAGCCCACTTACAAACACTACTTCCTCCACCTTCTCGGTTGACTTGTCTAATTTATTACATTGTGTTGTCCTTCCTTGAGTCCTAGTCATCCACGTGTAGACATTCTCTGTTAAGGACGCTTTGTCTTCTGCAATAAAGTTATTTTAGAACCCACACTTGAATGGTTCTCAGCGTATCTACATACTTGAGGCCCGCATCACTGGCATCGGTGGTCACGCAGAATAATGGCGGACTCACACACGACAAGTAATAAGTTAAGTGAAGTGAGCAAGCTACTATGTAGGTGAATTCGCTAGAAAATAGAATATCTTGCCTTGCCTGCTAACTTGTTTCGCTAACCTGACTTATGTAACTCCAATTTGACCCGCTGCGGTGGCCGCGTGGTCTAACGCGCTACTCTCGCAGTATACTAGAGTGCCGATGACAGGGGGTTTGAAGTTCGAGTCTCGGTTGAGTGTACTGAGGGTGTTTTCTACAAAATAGTTTTCCACTCTCCCTCCACGTAAATTCAGGTACACCTCCTATAAATATAACCATCCTAATCCCAAAAGCCACTATCGTAATAAGTATATAAGCGTGTAGCCCGAACGGGTAGTAAGACTCTATGCTAGTAAAAAAAACTCTAATACTAAACAAGTGGACGTTTACATTCTACAATTGGAGACAATTAATCTGCTGACTTTATTTGGTGATTTACTTTACTTATGGAAGCCCATTTCAAGGACCTTGAGTCATCATAATGGAAGTTAACCACTCTACTAATAGACAAAATAACAAGAAATTCAGGTTGAATGGGGGATTGGTTGACCTCCGGATCTCGTTTGCATATGTCTCTAACTTTAAGCTTATCTAGTCTGTTTTGTAGGTGTAGAAGAGGTCAAGGATCGAACCACAGCCTGGTTTATTTAGGTTGTTCACCCTGAATGGTTCCCCACTCTCTCTCTCATGCAAACACTGATACACGTAATCTAAATTCAACCTCCTCATCTGAGATAAAGTATATTTAGGTAATGGCTATATTCATAAAAGGTTTTTGTTCATTTGTCCTGAAACTTATTTTGTTCGCCAATATTTCTAGAACTGGGAGGAAAGGCCGAGAAATGGCCAGAAACATTTATCCTCGGAGAGAAAGTGAGAGGAAGAGAGAGAAATACAAGCATTTTCAATATAAAGTGAAGGGCAGGCAAGTATTTCGTGGAATTATTAAAATATCAAAGTGAATGTGTTTCCAAGAAAGAAGGTGTAGTTTGATTTCCAGGATGTTTCTATTCTCAAAATAAATGCCCTATTGTTGAAGATTAAGTAAAATCAGATTACATTGTTTCTCGAGTGTTCATTCCAAGTTGGCTATTTATAAATGTTTTCACAGTATACAGTAATTAGCTTAAAGTATTTTACGTATCTAATTTATAAGGAAAGGGACGCAAGAAAAGGTAAGTGTTCTTGCAGTTTTTATAGCAAACAACTTTTTGAGGTACAAAATAAATCAAATATTTCTACAATAAAAGCATAGAATTTAATTTTCAGCGCATAGTAATCTCTAAATGTATTGAATAATTTTCATGAGCATAGAAACTTTTTAAATAAAGAATTCTAGGACAATCTTGACAAATATTCAAGAACTGTTTATATCATTATGTGGGGGGGAAAAAAGATTGAACTTAAATTTCTACTGGAACCATACTTGATTAAGTTTCCTAATTTTTTTTTTGCTATAAAAACTGTACAAATATTTCCCTTAACTCGCAATCCATACCATGTCACCTTAAATGTAGGCCTACGCAGTAAAAAGTAAGTATGTGATCTTGAAAATGTTTCAGCTTTTTATCTGGATTGCCTGTGGTGGGATCATATATCAACCAGATGTGTTCAGGGTGATTTTCAACACATGTTTTATCACCGTTGCTTTCCCATTCTATCTCCACGCTAGTGTGGGTGCATTTCATTTCAAATAAATTCCCAAATACCTTCCCGTTAGAGGTGTTAAACGTACTTCTAAACTGATTTTTGTAGGAATTTACATCCTAAAGGTCTTTCCTGATACCTTAGTGATATTTTGGGAGAAAAAAAGTATCTCAGACATGGGTGTACCTGGATAGGTGCGTGAAATGGTTACGGAACCCCACCCCCTCCCCAATATTTGTGATATAAGGGAAAGAAAATCCCTTCGATGTATAGTTTAATTTGAATGATTTATTTAAATAGTTTAAAAACTTAGAAGACTTCAATTACTTCCCACATGCAGTGAATGCCTTCATAAAATAGATCTACCGTGTTCGTTTATACCGACACTAAAAGTGTTTTCATAAACTTAAGAAATAGTTTGTCTCAAATAGGATTAATCACGTGATAGTCACACCCAAAGATGTTTCGGACAAGGTCAGAATTTATTATATTATTTAAACAAATGTATCTATATAGGAACCCGCCTCGGTGGCGTAATTATAAGCTAACGCGCTAGTCGTGTTAAGCTCGACTGGCGAGGACGAGGATATCGAGGTTCGAATCTCGGTTGGGTGAACTGGGGTGGTTTTTGCTAAATGGCTTTCCACTCTCCCTTCACGCAAATTCAGGTTCACTTCTTCTATATTCAACCTTCCCAATTCCTAACCCATTAGCGTAATTAGTACTCAAGCGTATAACCCGAACGGGTAGTAAGACGCGGTGCTGAATAAAAAAATCTATATAGGACTTTTTTCACCACAATTTACTACCCGTTAGGGTTATACGCAATGTAGTTAATGACATATGATATAAGGTGTTTGTGAAGTTAATGTTCGTTTAAATATATTGTTAATTATTAATAAAAAATTAATAATACCTATAAGTAGGCCTTGGCTGTCCACCTTTTACAAATAACTAATAAATTATTGATAAAAGTGTTAAACCTATTTGATTCTGTAGTAAAAAAATTTGCGAACGAAGAATTTTGAATATATAGCTAAGAATGTTGGGTATTATTAGAGTAGGCTTAATCATAAGTCATAGTGAGGAAAAAAAAGTTCCCCACTTCGGTGGCCACATAGTCTTAGACGTAAATTTCACAATAGACTGGCTGCCGATGACGGGGAGATCGGGGTTCTTTCCTGGTTGAGTGCAGTTAGGGTGGTTTTTTCCTATATGGTTTTTCACTCAAGTCCATTTTTACTTTCTCTCTATCTTACAGGTAGAGAAAGTATGGTGATCGTCAAAAAATCGAACTCGAGATTTTGATGAATTTTGACGTTTCATGACTTCCTGAATCCGAAAAAGTGGTTTTTGAATTTCCGTCTGTCTGTCTGTCGTGTATGTACCTCCAACTAGAGCCTAAACTATTTTACCGATTGAGCTGAAACTTGATATCTAGGGTTTTTATAGGGTTGCCCCGAGGGATTTTTGGAATTGGATATCTACCCCTAAAATTAAGGGTAGTTTACTGAAGGGAAAAAACAGAAAAAGTCGATTTTCTCAAAATCGTCTCTAACGATTTTGATTAAATTTCATTTATGAACATTAATAAATATTCAAAACCAAATGGCTACTCTCAATATCTCGGCAAAATGGCTTTAAGGGCTCCGGTCTGATGCGTAAATTAATATTTTTTATAATAGCTCCGAAACTATTTGAGATATGAAATTACTTAGCATTACAAATATGTATATTTATTTATAATACAAATATTTTATTCGAAACATATTTTTATAAAATCAATAATTTTCAATCTATACGCAATTATATATATATTTTTAACTTTTTGGACATTAAAGTTTAAGTATTGCGACCGTAAAAAAAAAACTAACCTGAAATGTTGATGGATTTCGACGTCTCATGATCCCCCGAACCCTAAAAAATAGTCTTTGCAATGCCGTCTGTCTGTGTGTCTATTAAAACTTAAAATTAAGGGTAGTTTACTGAAGGGAAAAAAGAGAAAAAGTCGATTTTCTCAAAATCGGCTCTAACGATTTTGATTAAATTTCATTTATAAACATTAATAAATATTCCAAACAAAATGGCTACCCTCAATATTTCGGCAAAATGGCTTTAAGGGCTCCGGTCTGACGCGTCAATTAACATTTTTTATAATAGCTCCGAAACTATTTGAGATATGAAATTACTTAGCATTACAAATATGTATATATATATAATACAGATATTTTATCCGAAACATATTTTTATAAAATAAATAAATTTCAATCTATACGCAATTATATATATATTTTTAACTTTTTGGACATTAAAGTTTAAGTATTGCGACCGTAAAAAAAAACTAACCTGAAATGTTGATGGATGTCAACGTCTCATGACCCCCCGAACCCTAAAAAATAGTCTTTGCAATGCCGTCTGTCTGTGTGTCTATAAAAACTTAAAATTAAGGGTAGTTTACTGAAGGGCGAAAAGAGAAAAATTTGGTTTTCTCAAAATCTGCTCAAACGATTTTGATTAAAATTCGTATCTAGGCGTTGATTAAGATTATAAATAAACTGGCTATTTTCATTTTCCTATGAAAATGATTTTTAGGGTACTTTACAGAAGCGTTAATTTCCGTATTTCCACAACTATTTGAGAAACTAAACAACTTATCATTGCAAAATTGTAGGACTATTAGAAATAAAAAACTTTTATTTGACATATATTTTTATAAAAGCAAAAGTTTCTGAGATATTTGCAAATATATTAATACAATTTTGTGAGCTTTAGTTGTAAACATATACTACTTAAGTCTTAACGCAATAATTCTTCATTGCCATAGAGTAATTAAATATAAGTATCTAAAAAAGTATGTTATTTTTCCTTAAAGCTCTTAGGAGAAATATTTGCATAGCAATGATCTATCTCCATTTTAGACTCAATAGTCAATATTTACATTTTTTATTGGTCAAAATGTATAAATGAATAATTAAATATCAATGCGATGACTTGAAGATCTGCAACACCGTATAAAATGTTAAAACTTTAACCAGAAATCGAAATTTTAATACGAAGTGTTGACCCTTGTGGAAGACATTAAACTGTTTGAAATGCTCTTAGGTGTACAAAGATGCCCTTTTCTCATTGATTCTATATCATTGTATATTATTTTATGCGTGTTCTTATGTGGAGTGGTGATGATACAATGTACATTATTCCGTTCAGAAATCTTACGAGTTTATAGAAAGAGAGAGAAAGTCTGTGCGGTGCGCCGTACAGTAGTACTGTAACTTAAAAAACAATGCTTTAGAGTTTAGTAGATGCGAACTAAACTTTGAATTAAAACCAACTAAAACTGTGATAAATGTTCACATGACCATCCTTTAATACTGGTGTCGCCAAAAACCAACTTTTACGCAAAACAAATAGCGGATCATTTGAGCTATTATATTATATTATATTATATTATATTGTCCCCCGTATGCGATGTTCAAGTACTTAATTCAATGCTTATTTCAGCACAGGTAAACTATTATCGTGTGTACGACACATTTTAATGGCGACTATTTACAAAACTCGTGTGTTATTTGGTAATAGCGCATGTCGTAGTTTTTGACGATGTTCAGGTATTGAAGCATACGCAGAAGAGATATTTGTACATTAGCAAATTAAACCACGATTTTATTGTCTTTCAAACTAAAGTAAAAAGCAATAATTTTGTTTTGAAAACCCTTTTGGGGGGAAGAAAGGGGTATATAGACAGGGGTGGATCCAGATCATTTTCATAGGGGGGTCATAATTATAAATAAAATAGTTTTTTACAATGTTGGATTTCTGTTTAAAGCCGTTTAATAGTCTCTCATTCATATTTAATCTTATGTATGTTTTAAAGCGTGGTCATCCTCTCCAATTTTTAAAAAATCAGATAGTTTTTATAAACAATTTGGAGTGTCCCTCCTTCAACATTTGTTTAAAAAATGCTTCACTCTAGCCATTTCATGTGTTCCTCGCCTAGAATTTTTTGAAGTTTGGATGCCTCTCGAAGCTATTTAGAGTGATCCGCACCTTATTGTTTTACGATAATCAGATACCTCTAGAAGATCAAATTTTAAGTGGTCTTCCACCGACAAAATTTTTGAAAATTGACTTATTTCAGAAACTAGCCTATTTGGAGTGGTCCTCGCTTGAAAATTCTTCAAAATGGCATGCAACAGGAAACTGTTTGGAGTTGTCCTCCCCTAGACATGTTTGAAATTTGGATTACCTTTGGAAGTTATTTAGAGCTTTCCTCCCTTGACTTTTTCTGCCAGTTAGATGCCTCGAGTCTAGTAGTTATTTGGAGTTGTCCTCCCCTAGACATGTTTGAAATTTGGATGACCTTGGAAGCTATTTGGAGCTTTCCTCCCTACTTTTTGTGCCAGTAAGATGCCTCTAGTCTAGTAGTTATTTAAAGCGGTCTTCCCCGGCAAATATTTGACAATAGAATGCATCTAGAAGTCATTTGGAGTTTGATTTAAGGTCATCTTTCAGCCTCATAATCGATAATATCAGAGGATTTGAAATATATCTAGGGGAGGAACTTATTCCAGGGAGGGGCAAATAATTTCCATGGGGGGCAAAGTCCCCCACAGTTCCACCGCTCCTGCTGTCTACACATGCTCTATATTCGGTATTCGTAGACAAACTGCTCTCAGGCGATTATTAGTCTTCTTTGATGTGTGGTAGTCTAATGTCTCAATGCGGAACAATGTTCGTTTCTCGCTATGTACGACAAATATTCTTACATGAAAACGAATATTTTTTCCACACTTGGGGGAGTCATATTGAACAATTATTAAACGTGGACAAATAACGTACTTGTGGACCCAGCTTAAGAGGTGTCTGCGCGTAAAATGATAAACAATTTATCTGTATTGTATTTTATCTCTAAAATTTGAACTTTCATTTCTTTTTTCTATTAATTTTATAGCTTTCACAGGGGGGATCAACTGACCCTTTGACCCTCCCCCCCCCCTGAATCCGCGCCTGTATATAGATATATTCATAATTTAACAAATGTCCTGGATTGTTTCAAGACCTCACTAATTTTTTTTTTAATTTCTGCATACACAAACCATTTCTTGAAAGGGATGTATTTGTTTAGCACTAACTATTCCCAAAACAAAGACGAAATTAATTACCTTGTAAGTTCACATAGTATTTTTTGTAGTAGGTATTTCGTGATAGCTGTCATCATTATTTTGGTACAAGTTTCACTATTGAGCTAAGTACGAGAACTTATCGTGTGTGTTCGAGGTTTTTCTTTTTTTTGTGTCCCCGATGCCTTTGTCCGGGGATGTGGGCTCAGGTACAATACGGGTTGATCCTGAGAAATACTGGACAGGTGTCACACTAGTGAGAGCGATGTGCTCTACCAGATATATCTACACCGTAAACCACACACCACAACATTTCTTAACAGAAATATTACTTTTTTTTGGGGAAGGGGGGGGTCCTATATATGAATCGTTTGCCTACACTTTTCATATTATTTTAAGTACATTTTTCTCAGAAACTATGCAACATATCAACCCTAAATAATCACCACCTCATAAGATATATATTATTGTAAAAGTGATTCTTATTATTCATGTATGCATAATGGTTTGTCTATAAAATAGTATGTTTGAATTTAATTGGATTGAATTCAAGAATATTTTTAGATACAAAGTATTAGTTAAGGTGGGAATGTATGGATCATAAGGAAAAGCAAGTGTTTTTGCAGTTTTTATAGCAAAACATTTTTTCGTCCGAAATTAATAAAATATTGTTCCAGTAGCAACGTTTAGTTTAATTTTCTTCGCAATATTTTAGTGTCAACAAATGTTGAATATCTGTCATGAGCATAGTGGCATTAGATAAGACACTTTTTAAATTTACAGAAAAAGTTGTCATTAAATTCCAAGACACCCTTGACGGATATTCAAAAAATTTTAGGATCACCATGTGAATAAAATTAAATTCTATGCTTGTACTGGAGCAATATTTTATTTATTTTGGCAAAAAAAAAGGTTGCCATAAAAACTCCAAAAACATTGGTCTTTTCTCGCATCCCCTTACATATACCAATTTGATATTTAAAAATGTGTTTGATTTCTTGGTTTGAAGTTCTATCACCCCCCAAAATGAAATCCTGCATGCACCCCTGATGGTGTTGAACTCCAGATACCGTCTCTCCTACCTTGTTTCTGTTTGGTTTCGTCGAGCCGCAGAGACCGAGTCAATCCGTCAGTGCATCCTGTACCAAACCAGACACCGCGATGTCCTCAGCATTGGCTTCATTTTGGTGTCTGGTCCGGTTTGACTGGTTTACATTTAGGTGGCCGGTCCTCTTCACCATTCATCAACCATGGAGTACCCAGTACATGCAGTTACATGAGCGGCGGCCATGTCGCTTCTCTTACACACACGGCCTGCCTATACCTTGGTTTTCTTACTAATGGACATTTGGAACAGCTTTAGAAAATATGTTCTATGTGTGGTGATCGTTGATTATTATTATTATTATTTAGCACCACGTCTTACTACCCGTTTGGGTTATACGCTTAAGTACTAATTACGCTAATGGGTTAGGAATTGGGAAGGTTGAATATACAGGAAGTAAACCCGCATTTGCGTGGAGGGAGAGTGGAAAACCATTTAAGAAAAACCACCTCCAGTTCACCCGACCAAGATTCGAACCTCGATCTCCCCGTCCTCGGCAGTCGAGCTCAACACAACTAGCGCGCCACCGAGGCGGGTGTGATCATTGATATCAGAATACAATATTACTATTATTTTATAGGTATCTAATGATAATATTTATCAGAAGTGACAGCTGCAGATAAGATAACTTGACACATGAATACATGAAAGTAGATCTAGTAGATTTTTCTAGCTGTCAGATATGCTCATTCATAAGACAATCTGAGTATAAGTTGGTAAAGCTGTGGCGAGGTGTAGTGACCTCCAATGTCACCAATGGTAGGGCCTAGTAGCTAAAAGATCAGATGAAATGTTTTTTCTAATCATGAGACAGTTAATACATACAATGGTAATGCAATTCAGACTCATTCGTCAATTTCGAAATGGAACGAATACGGTCCAGCATTTCCACAAATGAGACTGGATACAAACCTAGTTGGCAATTTTGGACTACGCATGAGTGAGATATTTCCACATCCATTGAGACGCGTGAGAAAAAAGGGGCCTGTTATTAGTCTAGACACTAGAGTGTGGTAAAATTTCACAGGTGCTAGTATGTGACTGACCCACCGAGAACAATCAAGCCATTCTTCCACAGCGGCACGTTTAGTTATCAAGTCAAAAAATTGAAAAGAGGTGTCCCCTGTCCAGACAGACTCTATCTGTCACAAATTGGAGCGAGCTTATCACAATATTTTCATATTCGCTTTGTCTATATCAGAATATAAGCTTATTGACATTAATTGCGGAAGTGGTCGTTTGATTGTTATAAAAAGTTTTTAAAGACAAATTTATAAAATCTTTACATCATAATATTTGGAGACATTTACGCAAAAAAAAAAAGCCATTTAAGTTACAATACTAGCTACGACTTTTTTTAAAACTTTTTTGTTGATTTTTTTGTTGTTGTTAAGTTAAAAATTTATTTCATAACATTATTGAAGTAAATTGAGCTATAATTTTTGGGTCAATATGTATTCCCCTCTAAATATTATTTCTACAATCGAATAAAAAACTCACTTTCCAACCAACTATAAATTGTACCCTCTTGGCTTTTCTCTCAGTAGACTAGCCTGCCGATGACGGGGAAATCGAGGTTCGAATCTCAGTCTGGTGTAATGAGGGTGGTTTTTCCTACATAGTTTTCCACTCTATCGCCACGCAAATACGGGTACACTCATCTAAAGATAACCTTGCCAATCCCTAAAACCATTAGCGTAATTAGTGCATAGGCGTATAACTTGAACGGGTAGTAAGTCATGGTGTAAACAAAAATTACAAAGATTAGTTTTGCAACAAAAGAGCGTTTTACCTGAATATAACTGAGCTACATGAAAGCATTTGGTATAAATCATAGATCTACACACACACACACACACACACACACAACACACACACAACACACACAACACACACACACAAAATGCAACAAGATGATCCCTTAAGTTTTTTGCTAAGTATTTTAATTTTAGTTTCGCTGTAAAAAAAAAGTGTATTAATTGATTAACAAACAATTACCAATTTTTATTATGTTTTGGTTTGAATGAATAATTTGTACGTTTTTAAAATATTAAAAAGGTGACCTGGTGGTCTAGGGGTAAGATGTCAGACTTCTGTGCTGAGGGTCCGGGGTTCAAACCTCGGTCCCGGCACAGATTTATCTGAATGCCAAACCCTTCCTTCACCTCTGACAAGACGTGTATTAATCACAACTTGTGAATGTGAGGAATGTCAGGCCTCCACCGTGGTTCGGATTCCATGTTAAACTGTGGGTCCTCCATTTCATCTCACAATCACCCTACCATTACACATTAACGTAAGTGCGTATAACCCGAACGGGTAGTAAGACGCGGTGCTAATAATAATAATAATAATAATAATAATAATAATAATAATAAAATATTAAAATAAATTTAGGGAGTCTCGTACCTTGCAGTTATATAATATTATATAACTCACCTCGTCACTGAGGTACAGTTGGGGGTTGAAGGTAAGAGGAAACCATTTCCTCTTCTTGCCTCATTAGGCTACGACGGGGGAAGTGGTCACTGTAGAAACTGTGATAGTTCTCTTTCCGAACAGAGACCACGCCAACAAGTTATTAGACCCAAAATGATCCTCATTAGTTTGTGTTGTCCAGCAAGTTATGTCGAATCGTTCTTCTATCTCAAATAAATACTCTTCCCTCTTTTTTATCACGTTCCTCTTGTTCCGACAATTCATGCACAAAGCAAAGATTGAGCCTGCAGCGAGGCAAGTTTTATCTGTATATTAGTTCATAGCACAACACATACACACACATATGTGAGAATGTGTGGTGTTTATAAACTGTTTTGTTTCCCCACCGAGTCTTTCTACACTTCCGGGCGGGCGCACTCGGATTGAGGAATAAGTTATACCTGTCAGCAGACATTCAATTAGGGCCCACTTGAATTGTGGAATAAAGTGTACCTGTCAGCCGGTCCACACGAATTGCGGAACAATCGGTAATCCCATTAAACTCCTAATCACTAACCTAACCTAATCTAACCTAGCCTAACCTAACATAATTTATCCTAACCTAGCCTAGCCTAACCTAACATAATTTAACCTAACCTAACCTAACCTAGCCTAACCTAACATAATTTAACCTAACCTAACCTAACCTAGCCTAGTCCAACCTAACCTGCATATTCCATCTTGAACAAAGTCATTATGAATTTAATTTCACTCCGCAGTTCGTATAAGGGTGTTACCGAGCTCGGATGATCTGTTCCTCGATTCGTGTTCATCGGTCTGGGCTATAAGCCGAAATTACTATAGGTTAGGGGTGAAAAAGGTATAATATGCAGGAATTATACTGGAGAGCTATTTAGGTGGGGGGGAGATACCCTAAAAATATTCGAAAGGGTTTCGAGTACGAACTGGCGAGCCTAACGGGGCGAGACTAACCTTTAGTCCGCGTGACCACCAATGCGTGTTTTTAAATATCCTTTCAGAATTTTAATTTAAAGCGAGATAGAATCCAATAAAACGTGTAAAGCAGATGTGTGGATAAATATATCCAGTGATGTTGGATTGGCTTCGACATACTAACGGCATGACATTTTGACGCTACACTGCGTGATAATGGAAAGGTGATATTCAACATTAATTTTCACTACTATTTTTTTTTTCCGTGGGCGGAACAAATGTATAAGCCAATTTCTTAGATAATATTAATAATATTTAGCACCGCGTCTTACTATCCGTTCGGGTTATACGCTTAAGTACTAATTACGCTAATGGATTAGGAATTGGGAGGGTTGAATTTAGAGGAAGTGAACCCGCATTTGCGTGGAGGGAGAGTGGAAAACCATTTAGGAAAAACCACCCCCAGTTCACCCGACCGAGATTCGAACCTCGATCTCCCCGTCCTCGGCGGTCAAGCTCAACACGACTAGCGCGTTAGCCAACTACGCCACTGAGGCGGGTAATTTCTTAGAGAATATCCCATTTATACGTTGGTCATTCGACATTTTGTATTCTCGGTTTATTTTGGAATCTGTGCCAGACCAAGCGTCCACGTTTTGCCAAGATCATAAATCCGGTAACCTAATTGTCCCGTTGAGCATTTCCCGGGTCAGGGGTAGGGGGGGTAGTAAAACAAGGAAGGACTCAGGTTCGACGTTTAATTTAAAAAAAACCAGCCTCCCCGCTCCCCCCCACACACACACATACACACATACACACATACACCCACATATATGATATATTTACGTGATACGCACCTCACTGCCTAGCCAGGCAATCCACATATTTACAATAATGGGATAAAGATGAGGTAGAGTTGGGAAAAATGTACACGCATTTGCATGTAGAAATAGTGATAAAATATTTATATAAAATTCATTTTAAAAACACCTGGCTGGTATTCAAACCCCGACCTCCTTGCCTTTGACAAACCAGAGAAGATGAGGCTACTAAGTTGGTTTGGATTTCAACGACTTAACTCGAATGAGGAAAGGGATTTTTTGGAGGATTTGTTTACGCAATATCTTGAAATAAAATGGAAAAATATACGATTGATAAGAAACATCTCATTTGTTTGTCACGTATTCCTTGAAACCCTGCACGTATTCCTTAGGCTACGCGTATCAGAGTTTGTAAAATAGACGGCAGTGATAGACCACTTCCAAAGCCGTCGTGTCAAGTAATAAGCTACACTTCTCATCAAGTCACGTCTGCTGCATTCTTTTATTCTTTACTTTGCTGCATCAAATGAAAAATTGATAAGTACAAGGTGGGGCCAAAACAATTAGACGATTAGTAACTTGAAAATTAAACCCTTTAATTGAAAAGTAAATATTCACAAGTTAAATAAAAGGAAACTACAAACTACACTTTTTGAAGATAATGTCCCTCAGGTCAGCTCCATTGGAAGTCAGTCAAACCTCAGCATGTTGTCCATCACTTTCCTCAGCATAGATCGTATAATGATTTCCGCCCCACCCTGTATAGCTATTCTTTTGTTTATCATCCCGTCTTACTACCCGTTCGGGTTGTACGCATATGTACTAATTACACTAATTTTTAGGGATTAGGAAGGTTTTTAATTGAGAGGAAGTGCACCCACATTTGCTTAGAAGGATAACTACCCTCAATGCACCCGACCGGGATTCAACCTCAATTTCCCCGTCTTTGGCAGTATAGTCCAATAAGAGAGTAGCGCGTTAGACCACGCGGCCACCGAAGCGGGTATTGCATTAGTGGTGAGGATGGTTGTATGAAGAGGAAGTGCACCAGAATTCATGTGGGGTGAGGGTGGAAAACCTTTTAGTAAAAAACACCCTCAATATAGCCGACCAGGTTTCTTCCAACTCCAATCTCACCAATATCGCTAGTCCAGTCTATTAGTAGAGTCTATTGGTAGAGCCTATTGGTAGAGCAGAGTGTCCAACTCACGGACCTTATAATGATCCATCTTGCAAAGCTACCCTATTCTTATTTTTATAAACTTCGAGGAAATACAACCTTTTTAAACTGTGATATTTATGAATTTGACACAATTTGGGGAGTTCTGGCGTGTGAGGCTGGTCTACATAAGCGGTGATCTATCTTCGACAGGGATCAAACCCCAAAAATAGTAGAACCTGTGCACCAAATATTCTCAAATATTCGGCAGCTTATCCATAATGTTAACAGTTGTTTTTCACACGTGGAATTAGGTCAAACCCTCGGGGAATCATGGTTTACGGACACAAATTGGTCAACAATTACTATAAAACCCCGCTTCAGTGGCCGCATGGTCTAAGGTGCTACTCTCGCAGTAGTACTAGACTGCCGATGACGGGGAGATCGTAAATACTTGTACACTTCCTCTAAATATAGCCTTAGGGTTCGGCCAGACTGACAAGCGTGCGAGCGAGCGCGTAATTAGCAGATAAGCTTTCTATAGTTGTTGAAGAGGAGGCTCCGAATCTTGGCTCAGTGAAATGAGGGGGGTTTTTGACAAGTGATTTATTGTTGTGGTTTTCTCCTCCTCTCTCCACGCTAATGGTGATTCTTATTTGTAAAGGCCTACTTTGATAATATTGAAGTATTTTAACATATCAGTTTGACATATAAGTATGGTTTATGATCTTACCAATTAAATTAGGCCGTTAGTAGCAAGTGTGCTAAACCTATCGATATTAATAAAAATGTCAAAATGAGAAGTTCTCCTAGCACTCAATGAACCAACACATAATAATATTGCTTAGCGCCTGTAAACTAGACTGTACCGGGTCGAGCGCGCGCATGAAAAATAGAACCAGTTCTATCTTTCAAGCGTGCGCGCTCAGTCGCTCGCTCGCGCGCTTCAGTCTGGCCGCCTCTCATTACAACCAATGTGTTCTATTTTATATTTATTCGCTCGCCCAGTCTGGCCACCCCCTTACTCATCTCTAAAACCATTAACGTAATTAGTACATAAGCGTACAACTAGAAAGTGTAGTAAGTTACGGTGCTAATTTTTTTAAATATAAAAATTACTTTGGAATAGGATTTAAATATCGATATTTACACCATTATACCTCTAGAAGAAGCTAGTACCGGCAGAGTTGTCAAATTGTTTGGTATTTAGATGCGGGACTAACATATTAATAAATCGCTATTACTCGAAATATTATGCATATAAACGTACAGTTATATTTTAACAATACTAAACTAAATATCTTCAACCTCTAAATACTAGTTTATTAAATTTATATGCAATATTTGGTAAGGTTTTGATTATTTGTTATAATTGGCAACGTTGCGAATCTAACTCTTGTCAAGGGATGTGGCAAGACGAGGGCTTTGGGAAGTTTTGGTAGAAAGGGCTGATGATGGGGGGGGGGGGGGGGGAGTTGGGAGAGACGAAGATGTTAATACCGTGACAAAAGATTTCTAAGAAAGATAATCAGGTATGCTGATATTTTCATAAGAAGTCTTGAGATTCATAAGAAAGATAATCAGGTATGCTGATATTTTCATAAGAAGTCTTGAGATTTATAAGAAAGATAATCAGATTTGCTGATATTTTCATAAGAAGTCTTGAGATTTATAAGAAAGATAATCAGATATGCTGATATTTTCATAAGAAGTCTTGAGATTTATAAGAAAGATAATCAGGTATGCTGATATTTTCATAAGAAATCTTGTGGTTTTTTCCGTTTGGGCACTTTGAAACTTTCTAAAAATTATTGTTTTTACTTTAGACTTTGACTCTGAATACAATGTTTTGTAACGTGATTGCTCAAATTATCTAAAAGATATTTAGTTTAGATTTAAGTTTTAGAATGGAAGGAGAAGAGATGATAAATTATTTATTGTTTAGTGTGTCATTGTAAAGCTTACGTGTCATGTGAAAAAAATCGGTAATTTACATAATATTATTAAACCATCGTCTAGAACTAATACAAGATTTAATAGGTCAGACGATTATAACTAACATTTCAGTCTCACCTTCTTCATAATGTTAGCTACGTCACTGCTTATGATATTGACAAGACAGAATTATTTTGAAATGTGGCCTCGTCAGTATTTTTAATGTTCAATGGAGTCCTTAGGATCAAATGAGATTGACATGCCTCGTTCAGAACATTCTAGCACCGACGCGGGTGATAGGTACCAATTTGTATTTTTTTAATTGGTTATGCAATATATATTATTTAGGTGTGCTTAAAAATTAATAATAATGTAACTAGCTCTTTTGAAAATGATGTTTATTCTTGACCTGTTTTTTAAATAACGATAGTCAGTTTACTTTGTCTTTTTTCTACGTATTGTCATAAAAAGAAGAGGTTTTTTACAAGATTATTTAGAAGTATTTAATTTTAAGGTGGGATGGAATAGGACGCGAGGAAAGGCCAGTGATTTTGCAATTTTTACGTCAAAACATTTTTTTGCTCAAAATAAATAAAATATTGCTCCAGTAGAAACATAGAGTTTGATTTCCTTCGCGCGTTGATATCAACAGTTCCTGAATATCTGTCATGAGCATGGTGGCATTAACCAACAAACTTTTTAAATGAAGATAAAAAGTTGTCATTAAATTCCAGAACACCCTTGACAGATATTCAAGAAATTTTGAGGTCACCATATAAAGAAAATTAAATTCTATGTTTGTACTGGAGCAATATTTTATTTATTTTGGCCGAAAAAAATGTTTCGCCATAAAAATTGCAAAAACACTGGCTTTTTCTCGCGTTCCTTTACATCCTTCCTTAAGGGACTATTTTAACGCCTGAGAGGTTAATTAATCTTAAAATGATGATTGTTCATAGTAAAATGTACTATTAAGAATCTGTACGTGGTTAAATGTTATGCTGTAGCGTAAATACCATATAGCTACGGTGGAGTGTTTTGTTGGAAACCACGGATAGTTTTAATTAGGAGTATGCGAAGTCCACTTTTTCAATTCAAAGAGAACTCGAATTAAATATATAAAATATTCTCGAAGCCAAATCGAAGTTCGAAAATTTTCTTTTAATTGTTTTATGCTTGAAAAAAAATATAAAATTGTGGTTATTTATATTACTTTATGCACTAAAATTACTCGGAAAATGTTTTATTGCATAATTGTTTGTAATATTCCGTTTTACTCTGACAAATCACAACATGCAATTCAATGTCTTCAGATTTTTTTCCATATGAACATTTATTTGTAATGTAAAAAAAGTTCAGAATAGCTATAATTGAATATAAAGGGTGGAGTATATTAGCTATCAATATTTTGATTGGCGAAGTTCTGAAGCCAAAATTTGTTTCGAAGCGAAGTCGAATCTGATGTTTGTTTCGAATCCAAGTCGAAGTTTCGAAACTTCGCACTCCCCTAGTTTTAATGTTACTCCAGATACATCAAATAGTGGGTGCTTTGCTATGAAAGAGAACACACAGAGTTGAATGATATGTCAGGAACTTTACGTAAACATAAATACCTCAAAGATAGAAAATAGATACCGGTAGTCAAATTTACTTTGAGTTTTTTATTTCAACTTTGGTGCACGCATCAGTGGCCATGTGATTTGGGATCTAAGACGTTAGACTCACATTGCATAGAGTCACTGTTGACGGAAAAGAGGTCAGGAGGAAAATTCCTGAGTATATTATTTGGCACCTCTAGTACCTCTACCGCTCGAGTTTACAATTTAGTACTCTTCAACGATTAAAAACTCAAACCACTAGAAATTAAATCGAGCGGTATGTCTCGAGGAGGCCAACCCTATCGAAATGTAATATCTCGAAGGGTTTCTGATCAAAATGGCGCGTCGATTATTTGATTGATTCGTAATTCAAGAACCAAATAAAATATATTTACAGTAAATAAGCCACTTACATGAATTTACGACGATAGGGTAATGGCTTTGTTGGTAGAGATAAATCATTACTCAATTTAAATTAAATAAGCGTAGTTCTGACAACTTATTTAAAAGACGTCATGGCGGGACTGTAACCCTCGTTTGCATTATTTTTCTGTGGTATGTACAGTGCAAAGCACCTTATGTTCTTGCCAAGTAGCCTACCTGGCAAGTTAAAATTAATAATTAAATCACAATAAGGCTATGCAATGTAGTTGATTATATAATATAAAAACACAAAAATACTGTTAATGTAATAAATTAAATAATTAATGATGACCACTACCGATTACCAAAATATGTTTTAGTTTGACTACTAACTGATTTTGTACAACGTTAAGTTAGCTTAATTCCATATTGATTAGGTAAATAAATAATAATTTACGGAATAATCAATTATATCTTAAATAAATGCACCTTTTACCAAATATCTTTTTACATGTTCAACATCAATTAAATCTTACCCGCCTCGGTGGCGTAGTTGGCTAACGCGCTAGTCGTGTTGAGCCCGACTGCCGAGGACGGGGAGATCGAGGTTCGAATCTCGGTCGGGTGAACTGGGGTGGTTTTTCCTAAATGGTTTTCCACTCTCCCTCCACGCAAATGCGGGTTCACTTCCTCTATTCAACCTTCCCAATTCCTAGTCCATTAGCGTAATTAGTACTTAAGCGTATAACCCGAACGGGTAGTATGACGCGGTGCTAAATAATAATAATAAAAAAATTAAATCTTTTTACAATAAATTAAAATACTGATTACTGACGATACTAATCAAATAATCGTCAAGAAGGTTATGTTTCGCGTGGGAGAAGGAAATAAATCGTACGGAACTCCGCACGGACTTTCTCGCTCTATTGTTTAAAAATGGATATATTTATTCAAAACTCGTAATATATGTGAAACGAAATAATATACATTAGCAAACCCAAGCTTAAATTGCACTATACTTATGTAAAACATTTTTTGAGTCCCGGTTTTAAATTTTATAATTTTATTTAAAAAAAATTGATGTCTTCATTTGTGTGTTTGAACCGATAAAAAAGATCAATATTGGGTTCACAAGGGTCAACAATTCGTATTAAAATTTCAACTTCCGGATAACATTTTCGACATTTTATTAGGTGTTGCACATCTTCATGTGATCGCATTGCTATTAAATTCCTCATTTATAAATTTTGACCAATAAAAAATGTAAATATTGACTAATGAGTCTAAAATGGAGATATATCATTATTGTAAAAATATTTCTCCTAAGAGGTTTAAGGAAAAATAACACAAACTTTTTGAAAGACATACTTATATTTAATTATTCAATGGCATTAGAGAATTATTGCGTTAAAACTTAAGCAGTATCTCTTTACAACTAAAGCTCACAAAATTGTATTGATATATTTGCCAATATCTCAGAAACTGTTGGTTTTATAAAAATATATTTCATATAAATGTTTTTTTATTTTTAATAGTACTACAATTTTGCAATGATAAGTTATTTAGTATCTCAAATAGTTGCGGGGATACGGAAATTTCAGCTTCTGTAAGGTAGTCTAAAAGTCATTTTCATGGGAAAATGAAAATAACCAATTTATAACCTTAATCAACGCCTAGATACGAATTTTAATCAAAATCGTTAGAGCCGATTTTGAGAAAATCTATTTTTTCTCTTTTCACCCTTTATTATACTAATCTTAATTTTAAGTCTAAACAGACACACGGCATTACAAAGAATACTTTTTAGGGTTAGGGGGGTCATGAGACGTCGACATCCATCAACATTTTGGGTTAGATTATTTTTACGGTCGCAATACTTTTACCTTTAGTGTTCGAAAAGTTAAAAAATATATATATTTACGTATAGATTTAAAGTTATTGGTTTTATAAAAATATGTTTCTTATAAAATATTTGTATTATAGATCTACATATTTGCAATGATAAGTAATTTCATATCTCAAATAGTTTCGGAGATATGATAAAAAAAATTAGAATTTACGCATCAGACCGGAGCCCTTAAAGTCATTTTGCCGAAATATTGAGGGTAGCCATTTTGTTTGTAATATTTATAAATGTTTATAAATGAAATTTAATCAAAATCGTTAAAGCCTATTTTGAGAAAATCGACTTTTTCTCGTTTTGTCCTTCAGTAAACTACCCTTAATTTTAAGGTTGGATATCCAATTCCAAAAAACCCTCGGGGCATCCCTATGAAAACCTTATATGCCAAGTTTGATCCCGATCGATAAAATAGTTTAGCCTCTAGTCGGAGGTACAGACGGACAGAAATTCAAAAACCACTTTTTCGGATTCGGGGGGTCGTGAGTTCGATTTTTTTGACGATCACAATACTTTCTCTTACTGTAAGATAGAAAGAAAGTAAAAAATAGTGATGCTTTATCCGATGTTGCGACTGGTTGAGATTACAGGAAGTTAGTTTCCAGAATGATAAATTACTATACTATGTACAATATAAAACCAACTCAAATGCTACCTAATTCTTTCAAAGACCCATCTAAATTACGACTTTAGCTCATTCTGAAAACACAAAAATGTTTCATCAACATTTTAGATTGTTCAAGTGAGATCTTCCCAGTACAAAACAGGTGATCTCGGGAATCTCGAATTCTGGCAGGATTCACTTGGAAGTAGCTTTTCCCTCCGATTTTCTTATCATGTATTTATTAATGCGGGTGCACTTCCATTAAAACACCCTTTTCATGGCCTAGCTTTTGGATTTAGCCACTAAAAGAGCCTTTCCCATTTGTTTGAAGATGTTTTTGCTTGTTCCGTCTGTATTATAAGAATTTTCAGTAAATCTAGTGGAATAAGAGTGAGGAAGGTTAAATAAAATGTACCCACATTTGCGTGGGGAAACAATGGTGTAAAGGATCACCCTCAGATCTCAGTACATCAAGATGGGATTCAAAACACGACCTCTCCGTCTCTGGCTTTACAATTTATTGAGATAGTAAAGCTTTAGAAAGTGTGACTACACAATGCGGGTGAAAATGCTCCTTATATTCTGAAATATATTGTTTCTACTGATGTAAGTTTTATTTTATCATGTACCCAGTCAGAACTTAGAATACTTATCATTTACCACCGCGTCTTACTACCCGTTCGGGTTATACGCTTTAGTACTAATTACGCTAATGGGCTAGGAATAGGAAAGTTTGAATTTAAACGAAGTGCACCCGCATTTTCGTGGAGGGAGAGTGGAAAACCATTTAGGAAAAAAACCACCCCCAGTTCACCCGAGCAAGATTCGAAACTCGATCTCCCCGTCCTTGACACACTAGCTTAACACGAAACTAGCGCGTTAGCTAACCACGCCACCGAGGCGGGTAACCGGATAGAATTACCAAGGAATCAGACGGGGGCAATGTATTACTTCGCAATGGTTGATGATTTGTGAAACAAACAATGATTTTAGCTGGACGGTCAGTAAAATCAGTTGGGTGGCGCGCCCGTTCGAAAAAGGCCCTGGGGTGAACAACGAAAGATAACTTCGAATAATGTAAAGCTACCTTTATCTTCCTTCACTTCCGGCTTACTGTATCATAATGATAATGACAAGTCATAGTGTTAAAAAATAATTATCTCTCTCTCTTGGAAAACATATTTGACATTTTAATAAGTGTTTCCTTCGCATCAACCCCCTCAAGTAAACTTCTTAATCACCTTATTCCCCGAACTCACGAAAAACGTTCCGAGATTTCGTCATCTTTTGTAGAGTAAGCGTTTCATGCCATCGACGTGGCTATCTCGTGTGTTATCCTTGGAATAATGAAAATATCACATGACTAGTGGATAACTTTACAATAACTGGTTTGGATGGCGATATATTGTCAGTTTGCCAGGAGAGCGGTCTTCCCCTTTTCTCCCTCCATTATACTTCCTCCCCCCTCTCTATACCCAATAAGACAACAATCACACCATGTGACGCGTCGTGCTGAGTTGGCAACAGATGTCGGGGAGTATCTTTGCGACTTGAGCTCTCTGCCTAGTCTGCGTGCATTATCGCGCGCAAAGGAGAAACGCCTTGAAGTTATTTTTTAGTCTCTTTTTTTTTTTGTGTTGACGGCGCATTAGTCATGATAAAGCATTGTTTACAGCAGGCAAACAAAACGTAATAAAGTCAGACTCCGTGAAATCCCTGAGCTTTTGCACGTGAGCTACAGACGGTATCTGTATTCGATTTTGGAACTAGGATAGATATCGAACTTAACTATCGATATTTATTACTGGCAAATATAGGAAGGAACGTGTCAGCACGCCCAATTATATTGTCCGGGAAGCTGATCGCAATTTGAAAGATTTTTATTGTATATCATGTGATGCTTGTGCACTTCTATGAAATTACCCTGCCTCGTCTTGTCCTAAAGATTAAACTGTTAGGATCTCTGATCGCTAGTATTAGTACTAGAGCGTACGATTAATATAATTGCTAGTCACTTTGACTTAATAGTCACGGGTTCGATTCTTAGAAGGTTAAAAATGGTATAAAGGTTAAAATGGGCTATGCCTTTCACGGTGATGAATTGACGACTGGAAATAAGATTATTATTATTATTATTATTATTAGCACCGCGTCTTACTACCCGTTCGGTTATACGCACTTACGCTAATGTGTAATGGTAGGTGATTGTGAGATGAAAATGGAGGACCTACAGTTTAACGTGGAATCCGAACCACGGTGAGGCCTGGCATTCCTCACATTCACAAGTTGTGATTAATACACGTCTTGTCAGGGAAATAAGAGTTCTTGAACTAAGTTAGTTTGTGAGTCGTGAACTTTTAGATTTGTAGTTCCAGAAAATTCATGTTAAAACACCTTGATACTTATTGTGTTCGTCCTAAGTTTGCTAGTCTTGTACTGATATGATTAGTCACTTCAGAAAGTACACATGAATAAAACATTAGATACTTATGTTTATTTTTATGACTACCACTATTCAATGTAAATTCGACGCATATATAAGGTGTACACAAATTAAAGCTATTTCTCTTCAGAGAGCGATTCCATAACTAAGCAAGTTGGTAAAGTAAAACAACGAAAGTCGCCTGAGGCCTAGTTTTCAAGATAAGTGAGACTGTCAAATAGGTGTGGCGAGGTCATTTTGTGGTCTCGTAGCTCCTCAACCAATTAGATTTATTTCTATGAGGAGACTTAAAGGAACATTTGAACGCAGACCTTCTCACGGATATTGTCAATCTTGTGACGAAAATGCACACTGCTTGTACAACCATCAATGCTGGCATGTGTTTTGATAGAATAACGCGAAGCACTATCACGACTAGCCTCGCACACAGTTTCACCAAAATGAGACTATTATTTGGTTCGAGAGACTACCCCCGCGCACAGTTTCACCAAAATGAGACTAGCATATCTGGTTCAAGATACTAGCCTCGCACACAGTTTCACCAAAATGACACTATTATCTGATTCAAGATACTAGCCTCGCACACAGTTTCAGCAAAATGACACTATTATCTGATTCAAGATACTAGCCTCGCACACAGTTTCACCAAAATGACACTATTATCTGGTTCAAGATACTAGCCTCCACCACAGTTTCACCAAAATGACACTATTATCTGATTCAAGATACTAGCCTCGCACACAGTTTCAGCAAAATGACACTATTATCTGGTTCAAGATACTAGCCTCGCACACAGTTTCACCAAAATGACACTATTATCTGGTTCAAGATACTAGCCTCGCACACAGTTTCACCAAAATGACACTATTATCTGATTCAAGATACTAGCCTCGCACACAGTTTCACCAAAATGACACTATTATCTGATTCAAGATACTAGCCTCGCACACAGTCTCAGAAAAATGAGACTAGCATATTTAGCAGGCGCAGTTAAGAAATTCCAGCCTTGTATGAAGCCGTTGTTTTCAAAGCTCAAGACAACCTAGTTTTATTTTGGAAAGGGGTCGGAGGGGGGGGGGGGGCAGGGTTAATTTGGGATCGTGGTGAGGTATCCTCAACAATAAATAGTAATGTATTATAACAAATTTAATATTTATTTTTTAACACAATTATAAATAGAGTTATTATTATTATAAGTTTGTAAAACTCCATTAATTGAGATACATTATTTATAATAGGTACTTTCATCATCAGTAACATTATACAAATATATTCCAAGTCTAGACAGTATCGACAGGTAAGGCAAGAGTAATGCGTTCACTGGTGTATGGGAATAAAATTAGAGCAGCCTTTTTTTTTTACAATAAATCGTAATTTATGTGAACTTTTATCTTGTATAAGGTACTGGAGTTTCTCGTCTCTCTCAGAATTTATTTACCTGACTAGTTGTAACATTTGGACTGACTGGCCATTGTTGACCTTGTAAAGCTACGATTTGCTGTCATTGCTCGTTTTTTGTTTCGAAAATGGCAGCAGAAAAAATATATATAGTGGAACTATGCTAGAGATGAGGATTTAAAGCACTTAAGACCAAATGTTTTTGTTCTCAATAAAGCTAAAATAAATATAATATATATGGTTATTCTTTGTAGCTATTGATTTGCCTAAAATAAAAAATTGCAGGGCATTTGGCTCAGAGTTATCGATTTTCCCATTTACATTTGTTTCAATATTTATAAATGCCAACCATCCGTAGCTAAATGTGAGCTTCAATATACAGTAATTATGTAAAAACGCAACCTTGTATAGTAATAATTAGAAACTGTACACACGGTTGCATAAAGGGCCAACACCGAATCACCGTGTATGTGTTTTTGATTGACTTACCATTCCCTGTGTTGTGTCCCGGTCATTCTCACCAGTTATCTAATTTTTTGGCTCGTCATTAGCGGCTTAAGGTGGGTGATTTATAATAATAATAATAATAATTAATATAATAATAATAATAATAATAATAAAACATTAATAATTTTGGTGAAGTTAAGGCTACCGCCTTTTCTTACACTTAACCAATACAATTAAAATGAAGTTTAATAGAATGATATACATAAAAACACACAAATAGTGAAATAAAAAAACTAGAACTAAAATACACACGAATTACATAATATGAGATAAATTTAACACAAATATGGTGACCATAAATCAATTTAACACAAACATAACCCCCTCGGTGGCGTCGTTAGCTAACGCGCTATCTTGTTGAGCTAGACTGCTGAGGAGGGGAAATCGAGGTTCGAATCTCGGTCGGGTGAACTGGGGGGGGATTCCCTAAATGGTTTTCCACTCTCCCTCCACGCAAATGCGAGTTCACTTCCTCTAAATTCAACCTTCCAATTCCATAATCCATTAGCGTAATTAGTATTTTAGCGTATACTCGAATGGTAGTAATACCGGTTCTAAATAAACACAAACATAAATAACTCACTCGTGCACGCGCACACGCACACTTCCCACCACACACGCACACTCTCACACACTCACAACACACACACACACACACACAGAAGGTGTGATTGTCTCACACTCCTCAATCTCGCGAATGAGCTTCCACACGCAGATTATTTGCGACGTTTTCGCTTGAAACCATTCAATTCTAATTTCTTTACATTGTTTCATATTATGAACGTGAATTTAGGGGACGGGTGAAAAGTTTAAGTATTTCTTCAGTTTTTGTTTTAAAACTTTTTTTTGTAAAATAAATCAAATATTGCTTCAATACAAAAATAAAGTTTAATTAACTTCACACAGTAATATAAAGAGTTTTGAATATCTGTCAAGAGGTGTCCTGGAATTTAATGACAACCTTTTTCTCCTCATTTAAAATAAGTTTCTCATCTAATGCTGCTACATGATGGGTGTTCAAAAACTGTTGATTTCAACATGTGAAGAAAATTAAATCTTTGTTTGTACTGAACAATATTTTATTTATTTTGACCAAAAAAAGTTTTGATATAAAAACTGCAAAAACATTGGCATTTTCTTCGCGTTCCATACATCCTACCTTAATATACGACCTTGATCACTCTCAATATTTGCAGGTCACTTAATGTTCGACGCTAGATTATGTTACCCTGTCTTAAGGGCGCCAGGTAATTTGGTATCTTTCCTGTATAACACATACAAAATGAGGTTTCCTAGGAATTAAGATCCAAATAATCGACGGAAATGGATCATTTTCAGACATTAAAACATGTTAACTTTGAAGCATTTGTACACAGCTCAAAGATACAATGACATATTAAATATAGTATTTTATTTATCTAGAAAAATAATAAATTGAAAAATGACACCTGTACACATGAATCGAACCCAGGATCTTTGGCTTAGTACACCAATGCTCTACCATTGAGTTGCTTTCTTCTATATCTAGAAAACTGTAAACTTTCAAATAAAAATTAGTCAGTCAATATAGTCCTATTAAGTGTCAAATCTAGCACAATGTAACGACCTACTTTTATGATTGTCAAGTATTTATTAAATAGGTACATTTTATTTGATAACAATAATTGCAAAGTAGCGCAAATAGTTGAGATAAAAAAACACTAAACATGATAAGACTTATTTCACATTAATTTGATTGGTAAGTTTGGAAATCAACACATAGAATGGGAAATACATATTTAAAGATTGATGATGGGCTATCACTCGCTGACGAGTATGATAGTCCTCCATGGATACTAAAGATTACACAACTTGATAAGTAGTTATTATAAATTAAATAAAGACGATAGTTATTTTTTTTGAATTTTCCTATTCTCACAGCAACAATATTATTCTAGGCTTAAATTATTATTATTATTATTATTATTATTATTATTATTATTATTATTATTATTATTATTATTATTATTATTATTATTATTATTATTACTATTATTACTTTCATTTTCACTTTAATCAAGAAAAATTAAATTATTGGTTTTATTTAACGTGCCCTTTATGTACCAACTGGTTGTACCAAAGTACGTCTTACAAACTGATATAGTTATTGACCAAACATAACTGTCCCCAAACCGTTAATTAATTAATTGGTCTACCATCGAGATTTGAACTCAGGTACCTCAACTAGTTAGACCAATATTTTTTTTCAACCGTTTAAAGGTTTAGTACCCCCTCACTCAATCAATTTTCTTAAACACACCATGAGCTTAATTTTTAATAAAAAAATATTTAATTAAATCTTTTCTCCATTGTTTGCAGGGTTTGTTTTTAAACTAATCACTTAACTTAGAAAGGAAGTTTGTTAGTTTGATTAAAACACTTATTTAATCATAGATTTAAATGTCGACTGCGAAATTCATTACCGCTTACATATTTTAGTTCAGAAAAAACTTTTACAAACATCGAATACAAAAAATTATGATATGATTGAAAATATATCAAACACAAAACTATTATGGATAGCTAATTAGATTCTTGGAATTATTTCATAGACAACAATTCGTTATATCAAGTTCAAATTAGGTTAACTTGCAACAGAAAATGAAAGGCTGCCGCTACTAAACTATTTTCGATTACTCCTAATAAATATGCGGCGTACCCACAGCAGTCCACGTACCCCAAGCTTAAAACCACTGTTGTTGACCGACACACTACAGAGAGAACTCAAATGTAGGACTTTAGTTTAGAGTACCGTGTTTTATTGTCGAACAGTGCTTCAAGGGATTGTTTTGTAGGACTTTTGTTTAGAGTATTATGGTTTGATGTCGAACAGTGCTTCAAAGGATTGTTTTGTAGGACTTTTGTTTAGAGCACCATAGTTTGATGTAGAACAGTGCTTCAAGGGATTATTTTGTAGGAATTTAGTTTAGAGTACCATAGTTTGATGTCGAACAGTGCTTCAAAGGATTGTTTTGTAGGACTTTAGTTTAGAGTACCATAGTTTGATGTCGAACAGTGCTTCAAGGGATTGTTTTGTAGGAATTTAGTTTAGAGTACCATAGTTTGATGTCGAACAGTGCTTCAAGGGATATTTTGTAGGACTTTTGTTTAGAGCACCATAGTTTGATGTAGAACAGTGCTTCAAAGGATTGTTTTGTAGGACTTTAGTTTAGAGTACCATAGTTTGATGTCGAACAGTGCTTCAAGGGATTTTTTTGTAGGACTTTAGTTTAGAGCACCATAGTTTGATGTAGAACAGTGCTTCAAGGGATTGTTTTGTAGGACTTTAGCTTAGAGCAGTGGTTCCCAACCTTTTGTGGCCCATCTCCCCTTTCTGGAGGTTGACTAACACCTATCACCCCCTTTTCATTTTCATTGTATGCCTAATTTTAATTTGAAGTAAAGTGTAAATAATAAAGCAGATTTATTATTTTAAACAATTTTACTACCGTATATAAAAACAACCAAAGTAGTTTTATCCGGTCACTCTTAAATAAAATAGAAAAAAATTAAAATGTACATTTTTTACAGATTTTTTTAAGAACAAAGAAGTGAAATAATTAACTAAGATCATTGACGTACATTTAAAAAACAGGAGTACATGTTTTCATTTTATAATTGGAATCTGGAAAAAATTACGTTGACAGTAACTTCTACTGTACAGTACTATTTTAATTTTTTTCCCCTTTGAATACTCATCGCCCCCAAATCGCCCCCCACTTATTTATTGCCCCCCTGATAACCCAAATCGCCCACTTGGGGGCGATCGCCCCCAGGTTGGGAACCACTGGTTTAGAGTACCGTGGTATGATGTTGGACAGTGCTTCAAAGGATTGTTTTGTAGGACTTTTGTTTAGAGCACCATAGTTTGATGTAGAACAGTGTTTCAAGGGATTATTATTATTATTATTATTATTATTATTATTATTATTATTATTATTATTATCATCATCACTGCGTCTTACTACCCATTCGGGTTATACGAACTTACGCTAATGTGAAATGGTAGGGTGATTGTGAGATTAAATGGAGGATCTACAGTTTAACGTGGAATCCGAACCACGGTGGAGGCTTGGAATGGTTTTGGAGAGATTTAGCTTAGAGTACCGTGGTTTGATGTCATATAGCTCATTTTTTTTGTAGCTCCCCATCAAAGAAATATTACAGCTCCTATCTTTTTTTAGCTAGTCTATTTAGCTCTGGATTTTCTGTCCTAAGTTAAGTTAGTTTGTGTGTCATATGCCTAAAAGCCATTATTAATATCAATCTAGCACACATCGGTGGGTACTCTAGCCAAATTTGAGGCTCGTCTAGCCTGGTATTCTGGTTTACGTCGATGGGGAGGTCAGAGTTTGAATCCCGGAAAGCTGTAATGACAATGTTTGTTTCTACTAAATGAGTTCCCACTCTTCCTCTACGAAAATGCGGTTAAATTACACCTTCCTCGTCCCTACCAAATTAGAGCAATTAAAGTTTATCTATTCTGAACGGGCAGTAAGACGCGATGGAACAAATAATTGGAAGAGTTGTGGCCCTAAAGTTTATGATAGTTGTTTTATAATATGTTGGAAAATATATCAAACTTGTTTTTTTTTTAACCAGGCCAGCTTGGTAAACACCAAGGGCGTTTAATATTTCGATCTTTCTCTCAATAATATGTTTGTGGATATACATATTAATAAGGACTTGATTATAAGGATATACAGTATTTACTAATAAGGACATGATTGAATGAATATACAGTATATATTAATCAGGACATGATTTATTAATATTAATTAGGGGTGTGCGAAGCTTCGACTCTTCTTCGAAAATTCGAAACAAATGTCAGCTTCGACTTCGATTAAAAAAAATCCGGCTTTGAAGCTTCGTCAATAAAAATACTGACTGCTAAAATACTCGATTGATGGTCAATTATTACCATTTATATATAATATAAAACAATATTTATTTCGAAAAAATCCTAAGTAATTGAATTGTAATTTGTAATATAGCTTGATTTATTAGATTAAAATGAAATATTAGTAACAATAAGTACAATAAAACATTTTCTAAATAATTTCAATACATAAAGTTTAATAAACAGCAATATAATATATTTTTCTAGTTTAAAAACACTAACAAAAAAATACTCTAACTTCGATTCGTCCTCGAGAATATTTAATATATTCGATTTGAGCTTGCTTCGAATTGAAAAAGTGGACTTCGCACACTCCTAATATTAACATATTATTTAATTGTTAAACACACACACCAAACTTTTAATTCTTTATACAATTTTAATTATAAACACATTAGATAGTACTTCTACTTTTAAAATAATCATAATTAGATTTAAGTTAATTTAATTGATTGAAATTCTAATAAATTTGTTTTAAAAGATTTAAAATGTAATTTTAATATAATTATATTGTAACGATGTTGATTTGGACCGCTCTCATATATTTAAAAGGTCATGGATGAAGGTATTTTTCTTTAAAGTATCGTATGTAAATTATCTTTTTAAGACTTCATCCATGGATAATCACGCGCTTTTCAGGAATAATCTAGAAGGACTGCACCATTAAAACTTATTTTTTATTTCAAAATTTCACTCCGTAGTATTTACCAAACAAGCAAGAGACGCCAGCTCTCTATACCCAATAGGAAGCTAGCCTTCAAAACACCTGTCGCAGGGACGCTTTTGATTTGTTGGTTTTGACACTAGTCACGAGAGGTCCAAGGGGCAAGGGGTATGTCATATATAAGCTGTGTGTGCGTATGATTATATAGAGTAATCACAAAAAGAGAGTAGTCACATACATCCAGATAGTGCCGGCGATATAAACTAGAGTACATGTAATATCACGACTGTACATAATTTGTATTTCAAGTAAAATTGTATAAGAAGATATAATCACTCCAATAAATCGTGTGCAACATCAACAGTTGTATTTATTTAAATAAAACAAACAGTAACATAATAATTGGCTCTCGATCACGGGGCTATAAAAACCAGTTATATCCCAAACATTCCGTAACGTTATAATATTTATAACAAGATCTCTCCATATCTGTTGATCTAAGACACACAGTGATATAACTGGTGTCGGTATCGGATACTTTGAATAAACATGTGATATAGTGAATGTGTTTCACAGAGTTGACGACCCGATAAGAATATTTGTCGTACACTCCATTGTAAGTATTACTGTCGGCTGGCCCCTTAGAAACTGGCCGATATTAGGCGAGTTTTCGCGATTGACCTGGTTACGTCCTGGTATCGAGTGTTTACGACCAAGTGGTTCTGACCAAGGTGGAGCGTGAAAACGATTTTGAAATGGTTTTCTTAAACAAAAATGGCGGTTAGGGTAGAATAGATCTGATGACATATCTTTCAAAAATAACCTTAAGAAAACATGAAGTACGTATGTAGTATTAAATAGGCCTAGATCTTATAGTCTTCTCTTTCATTTATCCATAACCAAATGGTTTTTAAGAACCTACTTACTGTCATATATTTCTAGCTAGTAATTTCTGTCCATTTTAATTTACAAAAACTTAAAATCCGTTGACTACGAAGTTATACTCGTTTAAATCTAACATAAGAAATGTGATGTTTTGATATTGGCGCACAAATTCTCAGCTCTTTGGTCGTAACCATATTTTTTAGTCTGGTCAAGGAAAGCGTTACCAAACCGAGCTCTGGTATCGTCTCGGTCATAAACATTTCGTTAACATCGATACCAGGTCAAACGTGAAAGCACGCTTATTATTACAGTCCAACGTTTAGTCAAGAGCTCTTTCACATCCGATTAACCGGGAAAACAGATAAACGATTAAGCTCAAATTGAAATCGTATCGAAGTGTGGTTTTACTCAAATTCATTTTTTCACTTGACACCAGTTAAGTTGGAATCAGTTTGATAGCGTTTTTATTATTAATAATTATTTTTCATAATTGTATCTTTAGTTTCTCATTTAAAGTGAAAGTATCGCAACCGTGAACATTTTTTTTCTACTAAGATTTATGTAACCCGGAACCCCAAAAAGTGGATTTTACAATTATGCCTGTCTGTCTCTCCTTGGCCCCAGATATGAAACCGCATGGATATACCTCGTGATTTTTTAAATTTTTATTTTGACCCTGGTCCATAAACTAAGGATAGTTTACTGACGAGAAATTTTGTTGAGTTCCAAATGTTTTGAAAATGGATATAACGATTTTGTTTAAAATGTATATCTGAGGAGTGTTTGAAATGACTTAATTAAACTATATAGCCTATTTGATTTTCAGGAAAAAATGGTTTAGGGGTTAGATTACTGCCGAAGTGTGTTTTTAATTGACATATGTCTCTAATTATTTAGTTCAAAGTGGGTATCCGGTAAGTTCTTACATTATCTTTATTAAAAAAAAGTATACGTTTGTTTTCTTTTTAAAAATGTTTTATAGTAGCCTAGTAATTTACTGAAGACTAATTTTTGAAAAATAGCCTTAATTCTTTTTCTATCCAGCTTAATCACCAAGGAAAAATATCAACCTCAAATCCAAGGATAAATGCTAAGACTGTATCAACGATAATAACAGAAGGAGTAAGATATACTTTTCACAGAACTACCAGTAAAAATATGTTAGTCAAGTCAGTTGCTAAAAAGTTTAAATATTAAATATGTTAGCACAACACATAATCTATATCTAGCTATGAGTATTTCTCACGCTTTTAGACTTATTTAATAAATTTTGTCTCTAATTCTTCGTAAGTTAGTTCACTACTTTCATTTACCATTCGTTTACCCTGAAAGGTAGAAGTCTTACATTGGATGATTCCACTACGGCTTAAACTATAATTTAGAAATTCAGGGCTATAGTGTAGTTTGTAAAGGTAAGATTTCGACGTTTTAGGGTCAACGAAGTATCCTATCACAGTATATATATTATATGTATATCCATTACTGTTTCCAGCCTGTGGCAGTTTTTTTATTCAAGCCATATATTTTCCACTACCAGTTTTCTAGGCCTGTCGTAGCTTCATATGCCTTATAATATAACTTAAGACTATAATATACACAAAATCCAGTCCCCGGCCGTTAATTCATCGATGTGAAAGGGAAAACGGTATACCCACATTTCACCAACGATACATTTTTCGGCCATGCCGGGAATCGAACCTGGGACCCTTAGCTCAGTAGGCAGACACGCTACCAACTGAGCTAAGCTGTAGGATAGTGTAAATATATATATATATGTATATATTACAATCCAAATCTGACTCCAGGACAAACCGGTTCGGACTAGGCCGAATTGATACATCCTGCCACTTGTAGGATAGACCGAAATATTCTGATGTCTTTAGGCAGTACTAGTTTTCATTCTTCTTAACTCATACGATAAATCGACCTTGGACATGTTTCCTCATGAAAATTTCGCGCGTAAATTTTGTTATCTAATCTAACCTAGCTTAACCTAACCTAAACCTGGTTTGGCCTAGTCAAGTTGCAGGCCATACTAGTGTATCCTATAAGCTAGGCCAAAATTTAAGGATTAACTAATTTAGACTAGGCTAAACTAGTACATCCTGAGGCACTTAGGATTTATCAATTCGGCCTAGTCCGATCTAGTTTGTTCTGGAATCGTGTTTGGACGGTAGCATGTATATATAGGCTTATAAATATATATATATATATTTATATTTGTATATAAACACTTATACATAAATATATTTTTATATATATCTGTGTGTACATATATGTATATATTTATATATATATGTGTATATATAATACATAGAGATAGATGTATCTCTTAATAGCACGACTTTAAGGTGTATTGTGTACCACTTAAATGGAATCTAATTTCTCCAGCTCCAAACAATGATTTCAGGGTGGTTGTCCCAGAAAGTGCCGAGAAAACATGATTCACTTTGCAGTATACATATTTTTGCTCAATCGTTAATAGAAATTATTGGGGCCCTAATATGTTATGGTCGTTCCATTTAATGAATTGAATACTTTCAAGTTGGCTGATAGTGACGTGTTCATGTCTTATCTTATTAATTAAAGGTGCCAACGTGTGAGAGGTTCTTTGTATAGCCTTGCTGCGTGTTGAGACGTGAATGGGGTGTACTGTCTTCTGAGCTGTGTTTACATTCGATAACTTCCTCTTCTATTCTATCCATCTTCCAGCGGCACAAGTGACGAACCTGGCGGCCAGGAGATCACTTAAGTTGATCCCCCTAAACCCTCAAATTTAAAATATAGATATAGCACCCTTAGAGTTCGGCCAGACTGACAAGCGAGCGAGCGAGTGCGTGATTAGCAGATAGTTCTCGATAGTTGTTGACGAGGAGGCTCCGAATCTTGGCTCAGTGAACTGAGGGGGGTTTTTGACCAGTGATTTATTGTTGTGGTTTTATCATCCTCTCTCCACGCTAGTGGTGATTCTTATTTGTAAAGGCCTACTTTGATAATATTGAAGTATTTTAACATATCAGTTTTACATATATATATATATGCATATAGGTATGGTTTATGATCTTACAAATTAAATTAGGCCGTTAGTATACCTCAGTTTTAGCTTATGTGGTGCTGACTGACAGTTCACAGCTGACTTCTGACAGTCAACATTTAGGTATATACCTAAATGTGAAGTGACAACTGCTAAAGACATGTTTTTTGCAGATCTAATGGTTCGGCGTAGGGATACATAATATGGTCTGGTAGCTTTTCAAAGCCGTCAGAAGTCAGCTGTGAGCTGTCAGTCAGCACCACATAAGCTAAAACTGAGGTATAGCAAGTGTGCTAAACCTATCGATAATAATAAAAATGTCAAAATGAGAAGTTTTCCTAGCACTCAATGAACCAAAATATAATAATATTGCCTAGCGCCTGTAAACTAGACTGTACCGGGTCGAGCGCGCGCGCTCAGTCGCTCGCTCCAGTCTGGCCACCTCTCATTACAACCAATGTGTTCTATTTTATGTTTTAGTCGCTCGCCCAGTCTGGCCGCCCCCTTAGTTGAAAAACTAGCGCAGAACAGAAACGTGGTCACGTGACGAGCTCCAAGCCAATCATGTTCTGCTAAACTTCAACTCGTCTCTACCTCGTCCGTTCTGCACGAGATGTTCGGCAGAGAAGAACCAATCCAATTGGAGAACCAACCATCTCAAATCAATGCGCATGCGCATTTGACAACGCATGCGCTCTACAGCCAGAAACTAGCAGATAGCTTCGTTGGCTTTTGTGAGATTTGAAATAACCCGTTAATGTAAAGCGTGTGTATCGATGTATTGGATTGTGCCACGACACAGCGTTATAATTTGAAAACATCCATCGGGAGAGTGATCTAAAATATGTGTGTATCCACAATAAAATATGTTTATAATCAGCTGTTTTAAAGCGTTGCAATGCATCATGGGTCAACTTAAAGTGTACGAATTACTGAGAAGATTCTGCTTTATATTTTCGGTGAATGTGTAAATCAAGCTTTACCGTACGCATTCGATACTACGTCATTGTGCGAGGAAATTTAGCGGGAAAATAGTTCTAGTACAGTACAATTTTCAAAGGAAGAAGACAGATACAAAAAAAAGTTACTAGAAATAATTTCACGTATTCATACGTCAGGGCATGTTATCTTCAGCTACCAATTTTGATAGAAAATATTAATTAACAATTATAATAGCCTATAGTAGAATCAAGGCCGTAGTCGGGGGGAGGTTTTGGGGTTCAAACCCCCCCCCCCCCCAAAATTTTATGAACAAAATATATATATGGCTTTATTTATGGTTCAAACAATATCAAAATTAAGGTACAAGTACAGATTAGGGGGCTGTGTTACCATAAAAAGCACTTCAGAGAGCTTCCAAAGGTTTTATTATTTAGAATTTTTTCTAGCCTTCGGCAGTTATGTTGTCATAAAAAAATTCAGACAGCTTCTAGAGGTGTTTAGTATTTAGAATTGTTCCTATTTTTCGGCGGTTAGGGGGTTATGTTGCCATAAAGAACCACTTTAGAGAGCCTCTAGAGCTGTTTAATATCTGGAATTTGTCCTAGCCTTCGGCAGTTAATGGGTTATGTAACCATAAAAACATTTTAGAAAGCTTCTAGAGCCGTTTAATAATTAGAATTTGTCCTAGCCTCCGATAGTTAGGGGGGTAGTGTTGCCATAAAAAACACTTCAAATAGCTTCTATAACAGTTTTTTATTTATAATTTTTTCTAGCCTCCGTCAATTGGGGGATGGGCCCACCAAACCCCCCCCCCCCCTTGAAATTATTGACTGGCTACGGCCTTGAGTAGAATGTTAGCAATGTCTACTGTAGACATTTTGTTTGTATTTTATAAAAGGGTATTCTTCCTTGTAAATAGAATTGTAGCTGAAGTCTATAGGTAAACCACATTTATGATCAAGCGAGTCCTCAAAACATCCTCCGTCCTTACGACCTTGAGTATTTTAGCGCCAAACTCCTAATCGTGTTAATTGATCGTCCAATGAGATGCATAGTCTCCCACTTGTGTAAGACCCGAGTTTTGGCCACTGCGCAGAGAACGTGCGTAGTGAATGAGTGTGGCGCCCGATCAAGAATCTGATGTAATTCCCCCGTTATCCGAGTGAGGATTTAAGAGGCACTGATTGTCTGTAGTATGCCAGCAAGGTCAACCACAAGACTAGTTTGAAATGTCACTAGAGCCACCACACCTCCATCACCCAGACAATTATTCCCTCTCTTCTGGCCAGACAAACAGCCGATGACGTGGATTGTTAAAACCCTGGTTCATGCTTCATAAAACTAAGAGTTAACGTTTGCGTGGAGGGATATAAAATCAATGCTATCTTATGAACCGGTTTATATTAGAATTTTTACTTGTCTTATGTTTTGTAGCAGTCGAATACAACCATATTTTATAATCTCAAGTATTTATACACTTAACGAGGTCATTTAAAGTAATCAGAAACGTATTTTTCGTTAATTTAAATATTGATTGCTTTTTATTCAATCTTACATCTCTTTACTATTGTATATTTATTTTAAATAACTTAAATAATACGTATAGAGCTTAATTTGAATCACATCGTTTCAACTCTTAATACTATTATTAAAATGACTCTTGACTCTTTTATAGTTTAAACATTTTCCGCCAGAAGAGTCTGCTACCGATATGCGTGATTTATCATGTTTATTATTATTATTATTTAGCACCGCATCTTACTACCCGTTCGGTTATACAATTAAGTACTAATTACGCTAATGGATTAGTAATTGGGAAGGTTGAATTTAGAGGAAGTGAAGCCACATTTGCGTGGAAGGAGAGTGGAAAACCATTTAGGGAAAACCACCCCCAGTTCACCCGACCGAGACTCGAACCTCGATCTCCCCGTCCTCGGCAGTCGGGCTCAACACGACTAGCGCGTTAGCCAACTACGCCACCGAGGCGGGTATTTATCATGTTAATTTTAGATCATGAATCGGATAGTTCAATAACATAATTAATAACGTGATACATGTGCTTAACACACAAAGACCTTTATTAAGTGGGTTTGTTTGATTGAAGTAGCCCGTTACAGGTGAAAAAGCATATAACTCGAACGGGTAGTAAGACGTGGTTCTAAACAATATAATAATAATAATAATATAATAATAATAATATAGGTACCCGCCTCGGTGGCGTAGTTGGCTAACGCGCCAGTCGTGTTGAGTCAGACCACTGAGGACGGGGAGATCGAGGTTCGAATCTCGGTCGGGTGAACTGGGGGTAGTTTTTCCTAAAATGGTTTTCCACTCTCCCTCCACGCAAATGCGGGTTCACTTCCTCTAAATTCAACCTTCCCAATTCCTAATCCATTAGTGTAATTAGTACTTAAGCGTATAACCCGAACGGGTAGTAAGACGCGGTGCTAAAAAAAATATATATATATATATATATAGGTGAAAAAGAACGAACTATAGATTTAAGCAGGGGGGTCACACGAAATACAATGGGGCGCGAAAGGGGGTTAGGTTGAGATAGTGACTTTCTCAACTGTAGGCGTTCTGAAATTATAAAAACATACAGGTGACAAGGTGGCATTGTTGAGAGCCCCCGGGGGGTCAGGAATAACCCCAGTTAAAAGGGGGTTCAGGGGGCTCTCCCCCGGGAGAGTTTTATAATTTTAGGTGATAATTGGGCCTTGAATCGAGGTTTTAAGCAACTGTATTTTTTACGTTATTTGTAGATTAAGGATTTTTGAAGTTACAGTTTTTTTTAACATTGCCTATCATGGCGCGTAAGAAAACTAACAAGTTTCGGCTCGTAAAAACTTTGGGCTTAATCAAGTGATCAACTTTAAAATTACCTAACATTTTTAGGGATACTAGTGTCTAGCAGGCTAGTAGTAGTGACCTTAAAACTAGTAGGCAGTGACAACGGTGCTACTAGCCAACTTGATTAACTCAAATTTCTACACAATCTACTACAGAAGGTATCTCCTTTCAATGTTTGATGAGTTATGAAATTGGGAACTTTTGAAGAATATGGATCGACAGTTGGGAAATTTAAATTTGTCTGTACAAGTCTGCGCTAAATAACTTTCATAATCGAAAGTGCTGAAGTACTAAGTAATTCTAGAATTTCCCCTACTCAAGATCTCGACTTTCCACAGAATTCCAAAATTTCAAACTTTTCCCGACATTGGGAAGGGGGGGCTGACACCCCCTTCCCCCCAGCATGGCACCCCTGGATTTAAGTATCCTGGAACTTCATCTTATTTCCTTATTTGAGGTCACCCATCAGTTGCATTCGTCGTCTTCTGATCCCCTTCATCCTTCAACCTTGCCTTTTATGACGTCAATCAAAAAGACATTTACCCACCTCAGTGCCGAAGTTAGCTAACGCGCTAGTTTCGTGTTGAACTAGACTGCCGAGGACGGGGAAAAACAGAGGTTTTAAATTTTGGTCGGGTGAACTGGGGTGGTTTTTCCTAAATAGTTTTCCATTCTCCCTCCAAGAAAAAGCGGGCTTACTTCATCTAAATTCAACCTTCCAAATCCCTAAAATCATCAGAGTAATTAGTACTTAAGCGTATAACCCGAATGGGTAGTAAGACGCGGTGCTAAATTAAATTAAAAAAAAAAAGACATTTATTATAAAAATGTGACGCATATAGTTGGCCTTTCCTCGTAGAATCACCAGCAGAAGGTTTTCTGGACTCTTTTAACGTCTTCATTATTCACTCGATTTGTCCATTTTATCCTCCTACTCTCCTCCAGCACCACATCTCAGCTTTGAAATATTTATTCTCCTCTTTCCTCTGTGTCCACGTCTCAGCTCTACACTGGATATAAAAGGGAGGTAAAGATGAAAGGAAGTGTGACTGTGATCACATTTTGCGTGAAGGGAGAGTTGGAAAACCATTCACTAAAAATCACCTCAATACACGAGGACAGGATTTGAACCCTAACCTTTCCGTTCCTTGCGAACCAGCCTCGATGAGACTGTTTATTCCCATTACCACCGGCGCGTTCCTAAATGTAAGTGTTGTTGAAGTGTTTACACATGAAAACAACTATTTGTCATAGTTGTATATCGTGAATGTAATCTGAATTACACTTATTGATAGTGTTTTATGCAAGATATATTAATGTGTAAGTGCGGTCACACCCTTTGTAGGACTTTCACACATCAAGTGTACTATTTGCTTCTAAATAGATGTAAATTAGATAACAAGATAGTAAGATATCTATCTGAGCGCTAAACTTAGGTTCTGTGTAAGATTCTTGTAATCAGAAATCCAGATTGTTTTTTTAATCACGAAAGGATGTCATTGTCAAAGTATTGTGACACATTTTAAATATTGTAATATCATCTTATGATTCATTGGTGAAAAATAAAATATTATTTCCTTTTAATTCTTACCTTCAACACAAAAAGTGTATTATTTCCACCGAGTCTTAGTGATTGTTAGGAGTTAAATGTACAAATAACTACAGTAGCCGCATAGCTTCTTTGTGCTGACTGACAGCTCACAGCTGACAATGATGGCTTAAAAGTTACCAGACCAAATATTCCCTAAAGCGAACCATTTGATCTGCAAAAACATGTGTTTAGCAGCTGTCACTTCTGCAGTCAGAAATTAGGTATAACCCAAATGTTGACTGTCAGAAGTCAGCTGTGAACTGTCAGTCAGCACCAAAGATAGTCATGGGGCTACTGTTACGTTAGTGTAGAGGAATAGGAAAGTAACATTTTAGAGGAAGTGTACCTTCATTCTCTTGGAGGAAGAGTGGTAAATCACCCGACCAGGATTCAAACCCCAACTCTCCCCATCAATGGCAATCCAATCGAACATAGGAGCGACGCGTTAGACTCTGCGGCCACCGATGCGGGTAAAAACAGAGAGAGAGCGACTAAATCTAAGGAGTAGGGACGAGGAAAATTGTCTAGAAGAAGTGCACCCAAGTTAGCATGCATATGAGCATGGGAAGCACACAATGATAGATCACAAGGTGAAAATCGCTCCTCGTACATTCAGCCGAGATTCGCACCATAACATCTCTTAACTATATTGCAAGACCAACGCTTTAGACCGTGTACCCACCGGTACAGGAGATTTATATATATTTCAAATTGCCAATGAGAAAAGCTTATCAACAGTTTTAAAGCTTACAAGACCACTTTTGTGAGATGTGTTCCGTAGCTCTAATGCACATTTGACAGGTGGTGTCAATTATTTTGACAGCTTCTGTCAAATAGGCCTACACTAAAGTGAAATTTTGAAATATCAGTTTTTCTCCCAATAATGATAATTGATATTAGAATCGTCATGGTTCCTGTTGCTTTTTTTATCGAGTAGGATTCCTAGACATTCACAACTTTCTTTTTTGATAAAGTCAACCTTACAATAAAAATATATACTTATATACTATGTAGGCCCTATTTACTCACCGTAATGTTATGTATTAGCGAAATAAACACTAAAATGTGTGAAAAGTGAAAAAAACTAAATACAATTATGTTCTATACATGCAAGGTCACTAGAACACAAAATTCATGTTGAGTTCCGGTACTAAAGTGAAACCGAAAAAAACACAAAAAAACTGAATATTGTCATTTCGTTTAAACACCATAACTTAAATTTCCTGAGATTTGAGAGCAATGAATCAAGATATTGAAAATCGTGACATTAAGAACGGTTCTCGATTATTTCGATAACACTAAAAATCGAGAATTTTTCTGGATTAAATTTGACATTACGTATTCTGTATTAAATTATGAATGAAGAATGACCATGAACACAGGACTATTCATTTATAACTCTCTGGTAGAGCATTGGCGTACCAATACCAGGGACCCAGGTTCTGATTCCTGTATCCAGGTGTCATTTTTCGATTTAAGAAATATGAAATTTTGATGTGGCTATAGCCGTAATTATCAAATATATTAGCTTTGATATTTAATCCTTAACAAACATAATAACTTAAAATATTTAATTATATTATGAAACACATGAAAATGTCTTCGTAGTTCTCAACAAGAACAGCAAAAGACTCGTTTCTTCCATGTAGAGTAAACAACAAGCAGTTTCATGATGTAATGGGAGATTACTGGTCTCCGTACAAAGATAGTACGTACAAATATTCTACTAGACAAAAATTGAAACAAACAAAACTTTCCATTAATAAAAGTTCACTTTTAAAAGGTTAAACTAAAAAATATATACTTAAACAAAATTTAAATACACTATACTATATTAACAAATTTTACATTTTAAAATTGTCTAAGAATATTCCAATTAAATAAGCTTGAATCTTAAACGTGACTACAGTAGCCCACGACTTCTTTGGTGCTGACTGACAGCTCACAGCTGACAGCTGACGGCTTTGAAAAGTTACCAGACCAAGTTATGTATCCCTACGCCGAACCATATTATCTGCAAAAACATGTGTTTAGCAACTGTCACTTCTGGCAGTCAAAATTTAGGTATACACCTAAATCTTGACTCTCAGAAGTCAGCTGTGAGCTGTCAGTCAGCACCAAAGAAGTCATGGGGCTACTGTAGAAATAATCAGGTACTTAATAATCATCAGTTGGCTGTAAGTTTTCACTGGCAAATAAACATATATTAAAAAGCATCCAGGCTGGATAAATTAATGCATAAAATAAATAATATTATAATAATGAATATATAATTATAATAATAATTTATCTTTTACACGATACAACTGGCATGCCAATTTTAAGTCTCACCTAGGTGAATGAAACTCTCACGCTTGCCCTGTTGACTCTTTTAAATCAAATAAAGCATAAACAAAGAATAAACAACAGTGACAAAAGGCCATGTTTATATTATATTCGGCAAAATTGACACCATTGGTCAAGTATCAAACACGACAGATGTAGAACATCCCTTTATGTATCATTAAATAATAAGAAAAATATTTATTAAATCTTAGAGCTGTGAGTTAGGTGTCAATAAACTGTGATGTGACGATAGCTGTTTCCTCCTAGGTGCGCCAGTCCTAGGAGTGGCCACTCTCAACCTCTCTAAAAGGTAAAGAAAGGTAGGAGGAGCTGAGTAGGCTAATAGAAGCTGTTGACGAGGAAGAGAGCTGAAAGGAAGACCGGCATATGTGAGAATAGTTGGACGACACTAAAACGAAATACGTGTTCCACGAACTGCCAGCAAGTACGTGTCACACTTGCTGACCACATGTCTTCCGGCCGGAGATTTGAGACATGTCACCTGCTGACTGCATCCCTTTCTGCAGGAGATTGCAGGTAAAGACGTGTCACTCGCCAACTACATGCCTTTTTGCACGAAATTGGAGGTAAATAACTGGATGCACCAGGATGTTATAGTATGCTGTATACATATGTAAATATATTATATTTATGTATAATATATATTATATAATAAATATAAAATAGGCGAATAGCCTAAAGGGGTAGTAAGACGTGGTGTATAAAATAAATATATATAATATATATTTATCAATTCTGGCCTTACCCCATCCTAAAACACAAGTTTGATTCCGTATTGTAACGCCTGGAATATTTAGACCCTTGGTTTTCAACCCAAAAAAGATTTTATTTCATATCTGTTTAATTTATCACTATAAATTAATATAGTAAAAATATTGTTTGTTATTCTATTTTAGCAAAAATCTATTTTTCTTTGTTTTTATTGATGGCCATCTCTTAGATTGGCCAAATTTATAATCAAGTCTGATTGTAAGCCAGGGACTTTCTTTAACCAAGAACAATGTGACCATTTATATATTATTTTCCGGGGTGGTCCTCTAAATAAAATTGATTTTGTACCCAATTCTGTCCCCGTTTAAAAAAAATCAATCAATGCAATGTTACATTTATATGGATTAAATAAAAATGAACTAATTAACACAATTAATAAAAAGCTTTAATTTAAAATCATATGAAATCATCCAGAAAGGAGTATTTCTCACTCATCCCGACTTTTTCCTTAACTCTTGTCTTTAATTGTATTTGCAGTTACTACACAAGACCAGTCACTAGACCATATTAATTGACGGTCGAATAACACAATTATTAAAAAAATATAACTTGGGCGTATTACCATTTGAATATCAAAAACCTTCTCCAGCTTCCATCAGACATTTTTGGGATGGTTTTCCCAGAAAATATCAAAGAAAAAATTGTAACTTTGTTTACTAAGTCTGAGATTATCTGCCAACCCCTTCATTTCCTTTAGCCTACTTATTAGGCTTGAATAGCTGTAATTTCGGCATATTTTCTTGTAAAGTTTTATTTTTAAAATACAATAGTAAGTACATTATCAAAAATCTTACCGGGAGCCTTGGTGGCGTTATTATTATTATATTATTATTATTATTATTATTATTATTATTATTATCACCATGTCTTACTACCCGTTCGGGTTATACATACTTACGCTAATGTGTAATGGTAGGGTGATTGTGAAATGAAATGGAGGACCTACAGTTTAACGTGGAATCCGAACCACGGTGGAGGCCTGGCACTCCACACATTCACAAGTTGTGATTAATACACATCTTGTCATAGGTGAAGGAAGGGTTTGGCAATCAGATAAATTTGTGCTGGTACCGAGGATTGAACCCCGGAGCCCCAGCACAGAAGTCTGACACCTTACCCCTAGACCGCCAGGTCACCGGTAGCTTTATTACTCGTTAGGTTTGTTCTGGGACATTTTTACCTAACGATTCTGCTATGGATATTTTTTTTATGTTTACCTTATCACCAGATATATGCGGGTATATTTATTTTTAGGAGACTATGAAACTCCATTCGAATGACAACAGCTCACTCCCTGCATGTTAATCTCCATGCATTGTCTTGTAATTCGAATGAGCTTTTATAGTCTCGGCCCTAAATGAAAAATGAAAAGCTAGAATATTCGGAATTGTGATAACTATTACTACTATTATTAGTACCGAGTCTTACTACCCTTTCAGATTATAAGCTTAAGTACTAATTACGCTAATGGGCTAGGAATAGGGAAGGTGGAATTTAGAGGACGTGAACCCACATTTGTGTGGAGGGAGAGTGGAAAACCATTGAGGGGAAAAACACCTCTAGTTCACCCAACCAACATTCCAACCTTGACCTCCCCGTCCCCGCCAGTTTTTGCGATAACAGGGAGATTGAGGTTCAAATCCCGTTAAGTTTAATTGAGAGTGGATTTTCTTAAATGTTTTCAAACTCTAGCTTCACGCAAATATGGATACATTTTCTAAAACTATGACGTCCTATTCCTTACCTCATTAGTGTGGTTAAATTTGGGTAGCAAGGCGTGGTGCAAAATAAAAAAAATAATAAGAATTTAACGAACTATTTTCACATGGCATTCCTTCAATTTTCGATATGTTTGGGTGTTAATGCAACAACATTTCTAAAGTTGACTTGATTTCAAGAAACACAATAAGTTTATAAAGAGTGATGATAATTCATTTTTATCGTAGCGGCACGACAGGACAATGCTGACCAACCTACTTAGTTCGGGAAAGTTGGCTTTGTTCCCTAGAGTTATAACTTCTAGGGAGACAAGGTCGAAAAACCAAACAATCTTGAATATTCCCTGTTTGTTTCCAAACGGGCGCCATTGCGATGGTTCCACTTTAAGAACCGTTGACCTGGTGGGAAGTGGTATTGATTAAGTGCCCCACGCCCTCCCCAATTTGACCCATTTCCTCCTCTTGCTCCCCGCAGCTCACACTGCCGCCACTAAGAAGAAAGAGGGCCAAGAGGCTTGCAGAAGTGAACGGCTGGTCCCCACATATGAGTGGTTAGAATAATATTAGAGGTCGATCACATTTTCTGACAAACCTTTATTCGAAATTGCACGGAAAAAAATGCACATTATTTTTCTTACGAACACACATTTCTCGTTCAGGCTATACGCATGTACAGGATGATTACCAAGTATCTGACCAAACTTTGTGGGGAAACAGGGGATGTTAAAGTAGCGATGGGTCGGAAATGTTTCCTTAGAACGTTTCTGGTGGAGTGAGTCATTCGTAGTTCTTTTCTTTTTGCTGAAGTAATCATGAGTCATGTAAGTCTGTTCACCGTAGGAATTGACTTCTAAAGGTCTTTTTCCTACAGAAATCTTTATATAGTAGGATATGGTAGGAAAAACTTTCAGAGTAATCTACCGTGAATGGAGTTAGGTGTATTTGAACGTACACTCATACTCGACCAGTATGGTACTGTTATTATTATTATTAGCACCGCGTCTTACTACCCGTTCGGATTATACGCACTTACCATGTGTAATGGTAGGGTGATTATGAGATGAAATGGAGGACCTACAGTTTAACGTGGAATCCGAACCACGGTGGAGGCCTGACATTCCTCACATTCACAAGTTGTGATAATACACGTCTTGTCAGAGGTGAAGGAAGGGTTTGGCAATCAGATAAATCTGTGCCGGGACCGAGGATTGAACCCCAGACCCCTCAGCACAGAAGTCTGACACCTTACCCCTAGACCACCAGGTCACCCTACTGCTGTTCTTATTGCTGAGGTGAATCATGAGAGATCATGTAGGTGTGTTTGAGTGTACACGGCAGAACATGCTGCTTTGTATTGAGGTTGATAGACGTGATATTGAACATTTAATTTGTACACCAAAATAGTAATAAAACTAAACATAATCTTATTTACACCTCAAAGAAAAAAAAATGTTATCGTTAGCACCTTATGCCCTACAGTATGTAGTAACGTAAGAAAGCATTTCAGCCATGGTTTCTTATTTAAAAAATGTTATTTTGGCATCCACCATAACCCCACAAAGTTTGGTCAGATATTTATTTATTTTGGCCCTGTATATTGACTATGGTAACTTGTAGGAGTGAAGAAGGTAAAATTTAGAGGAAGTGTACCCCCATTTATGTGGAGGGAAATAATTTATGAAAAAACAACTCCTTACACCCAACCAAACTAAAACCCTGATACCGGTTTCAGTGGTTTCATGGTCTAACTAGCTACTCTCGCAGTATATTAGACTGCTGATGACAAGAAGCTCGAGGTTCATAATTTTTGTCGGGTTGTACTAAGGATGATTTTTCCAAAATGGTTTTCTATATACCATCCCCTCAAAAGTGGTACATTTCCTATAAATAATAATTATAACCTTCCTCATCCCTAAAACCATTAGCGTAATCAGTACATAAGCGTGTAACCCGAAAGGGTAGTAAGACGTGGTGCGGTCTTTGGCAATCAAGCCATTTGTGAGAGGGTGGCCTTAGACCATTAGAGCACCAAAGAGAGTCATTATTAGTCATTACTCACAGTGGCGTCAGAAACTTATTTGTGTAAGGGAGGGGGGGGGGGCAAAAAGTCACTGTCTTCCACCCCCTCCCCGCTCCCTCCCCCTAAAATATTTGAAAAATGGATGCCCCTATAGTCTATTTGGAGTGGTACACTAACCCAATTTTTTTTAAGTTATATTTTTTTTATAAGTTATTTGGATTAGTCTTCCCCAGAAATTTTGGAAACTTCAATACTTTTGGAAGCTATTTAAATTTGTATACTTCAGCAAATTTTCGAAAATTGAATGCCTTTATAAGTATTGTCAGCTTAAGCAACTCTTTCAACTTCATATTAGAGAGTATAAGACGGTATAAGATATGTCTAGAGGAGGCTAATTTGTTTAAAATGTATATCTGGGGAATTTTTGAGTTGATGAACAAAACTGAATACCGGTTGTCTAAGGGAAAATTTGTTTAAAGATAGTTTACTGATTTTACTGATGACTTAGTTTTATAATTTGGCGCTAGATATTTGGTTATAAATGGGTATATGTTGAGTTTTCTTACATTATAAACTATTACATATATTATTTTTTTTTTAAATAAATCATTTAAGAGAAGGTAACTAGGAACTAGACAAGGATTTTTAGGTCTAAAAAGTTCAGTTTTAGATGCCAAAATTAAGGTCTTTGAGTGTGTTATTCAGGCTTTATAAAACCAAAAATAGGACATACAAATTAATTATGAAATCACTGAAAACTGAAAGATAACGCTCATTCATATTGGCAATAATTCTAGTTTTAAAAAAAGAAACAGGCACACACACATACACAAAAGTAGATTGTACATTTTACTCATGCTTGGCACAAATTCCAAACATTTTAAACAAATTTTCCATTTTCCTCGCAATAAAAAATTAGCACTTTTTCTAAGTTTTCCACTGTAAAGTTACGCCTAAAAAGAGCGTTCTACATCCAATGAGGTGAGAGGAGAATATTTTAACATGGACATAAAATAAGTTGGGATTCCACATCTCATTTGACTTGACATTCCCGCCCAGAATTTTAGCCTCACAAAGACTTCAACTATGTGTTCTTCTCAAGCACTCTGTCCAATTTTTTTGATCTTTTTTTTTACCAACGTCTTCAGGTGCTTTAGTTTTTTTTCCCTTTGATTTATTGAAAAAGTTTTATTTTGGTCAAATAGAGGTTTCTCTGTACTTTCCAGGACAGTAATAATTCCCACAAGGAATGTGTAGTGGGACCTCATGTACAATAATTCAATAAATCGTTCTGAATCGACAGCTTAGAGGCAGTTATACAAACAATATCCTCCTTCAGACTCGTCACAATTTCTTTACCATTCAGAAAATGGCCATTGTAGTACTCAGTAGCCTCCATTCATGTAACCCATTCGCGTGAGCACAGGTTCTGGGGGCTGAGCAACATTAAGAAGCTCCCCCCCAAAAAAAAGCCTGCACTTGTTGGAGTCTTGAGGAACACTTTCTTCACTGAGAGATAAATTTGATCATCTTCAGGAATTCCTGTCTTATTTGCTCCAATTCTTGGTCCGGGCCATGGGCCAAGCATGTCACGTGTACTAAAGAGGAGTCAATTATTTAGGAAGCAGCATCTGTAAAAGCAGGCTGCACTTTGTCTTCGTCAGAATTTAGAATCTTTAGTCCACATCGCCAAGAAGGGGCTGTTTGTTATCTGTCTTCTGTCCTAAGTCTGATCAACATTCCCAACCCTCGACTAGATGCAGTACAGTTTGGAAAATGATTGTCAACAGTGCCAAACATAAACGCATTTCAATTTTTTTGGTACAAAATGGGCATACGTTAGATGTTTTGTGTAAAATAGGTGCTACGTCCAAATAGGCAATTTTAGGCACTATAGAATCTATAAATGTATGCCTAAATATCCATGAACTTGATATATACAACTTCCTGTACTATTATTTACCCAGGAAAAGAAAAGGTTTTATACCTAAAGTCCGCTTGTTTACTAATAACTGATTTTTTAGTTACTATTTTTTTTAATAGCTCTAATGATTATGATCAACATAGGTATTTGGATACTATTTTACATGATAGTAAATAATGTTAGCTGTTTTTTAAAACAAATTAAATTAAGGGTAGGTGACTTGTGACAGATTTGACCAAATTTTAAATATTTCGTAAATGACCTTTAATATTAAGTTCAAAATGGGAATCCGGGAATAGTTTTTTTATGATAAATAAGTATCTATTTTTTATTTTTACAAAAAACATAAAAAAACAAGATAGTTTACAAATAACTTTATTTCGATCCCCCCCCCCCAGCTTTAATATACTAAATGAGAAAGTTTTTGGCCTTCCATTTATTTTATTTTAGAGTTACGTCAACGAATCAAACAAGTTATACGCATTTACTCCGTCTACGTAACTGTTTATTAGGCTACTAAAATAGTCTGAATGATGCGACAAAGAAGCAAACAATCGAATTTATTACATTTAGGGCCTAACTTTATACAAGCTTTTCAAAAGAATATGACGTACCACAAATAAGCAAACAATATTACTTCATTCTTGAGTTTTTTAAAAGTAATGTTTAGTACAATGAAAGATTTTTATGGCCACCATTAAATCTTAATCCTATCGGATTATGCTTAAGTCTTGGAATGTGTGTGCTAAGGTAATTTGATGGATAATGCGAAGGCTACATTGGGGGTGAGCATAATTTGGTGCAATTTAATCGGCACTATCATGTATTTCATCTGAATCAATTGTAGAACTCTTTCCTTTTTTTTTTTCATTAAAATAGGAAAGCGTTTAGATACTTATACCTCCGAAAACAGCACAGCTCCACGTAGTAAAGTTATGCGATGCGTAAGAATGTTTTTTCCACCGCGTTCTATTACGTATTCGGGATATATGCATTTAATTACGCTAATACCCGCCTCGGTGGCGTAGTTGGCTAACGCGCCAGTCGTGTTGAGCTAGACCACCGAGGACGGGAAGATCGTGTTTCGAATCTCGGTCGGGTAAACTGGGGGTGGTTTTCCCTAGATGGTTCTCCACTCTCCCTCCACGCAAATGCGGGTTCACTTCCTCTAAATTTAACCTTACCAATTTCTAATCCATTAGTGTAATTAGTACTTAAGCGTATAACCAGAATGGATAGTAAGACGCGGTGCTAAATAAAAAAATAAACTACGCTAATAGAGTATATAGAGGGAACGTAACATTAAGAGGAAATGTACTCACATTTGTGTAGAGGAAGAGTAGGAAACCATTTAGTAAGAAGCAACCTCGCTACTTTCTGCCAGTATTAGTACCTCGAGTTCTCCGTTACCGGTAAGCCAGACTAGATGAATCCAACATTTAGTCCGTATGTCAACCGATGTAGATGTGGAAAACATCTTCTCGTGGACACCCCTGTTCTAACAGCGACGTTGTTCAGTATAAAGGTATCACACGACTGTTGCGAGTCGACGTTTCTGACGGCGCAGTGTGGCCAGAGAAGTTCTCGACAGTGTCAGCGACGTGTTGGTTGCGAGAGTCAGTGGTCTTAGTATCAAGAAGGTGATCTCGATGGAGTTGGTCAGAGGAGGTTGCAATAAAGGCAGCGATGTGTTAGTCGCGAGAGTCAGCGGTCTCAAGATCAAGAAGCTGAACACTGTCAGATCCGTTAGATGGCGAACTTCCATCAAGAAAGGTAAAGGTATACTCGTCCCCAAGGGCGTAGTCGGGTGGAGAGGGAGGATTTGGTTTGGGGGTTAACCCCCCTACCACCTTCTTATCCCGAAAGTTACTAAAAAATAAATTAGTATTGCCTTATTACGGTTTAAACAAAACAATAAAATGCGAGTTTTTAGCTTATCGCCACCATTTTAAAGTTAAAGCACATTTAAAAAATAGTTTGCGATTGTGTTCATTAGGCAGGCATAAAATTTGGATGAACTATTAGACAAAATGTAGACAACGTAATTATGACGTATCGGTGAATGCGGGGAGAACTGTGGAAGCGGATATTTCTTTGAGATTAGGAAACCAAACATTTACACTGGGAACTATTCGAACGTCGCAAATGAGTCGGCAAAGAAACAAGAATGAAAGGGCCGCAATAGGTTAATGAGGTGTGGAGGCTGGGGATCATCCAGCAATCAGCCCCCGAGTGTTTGTAGTTTGTGAAAATATAAGCAGCAGCAGTTTTAGAACAGCCTACCTGAAGGTATGTGCGTGTTATAAATACTGTGACGTGTGAATGCTTTCAGTTTTGATAGTTATAGTTAATTGTGCAGTGTTAATCAGTTCGATATTATGTAGGTTGAACTTATATTCAAATTCAAAATGCTAAGTTTGGTTTTCTGTGACATCACGGCGGTGATAGGATTTCCAATGCTAATGATTTTACGTTTTATTCAACGCTTTTTAAAGATATAATTTTGGAACAGAAACCATAAATTCCTAAATAATTCTAAAAATAGTTATATAGTGTCACAAAGTTATTATTTTTATAAATCACCTACAACTTAGGCTTATTGGTTTATTTACGAAAATGTCCTGTAGAAGTCTTCCTGCCAGGATGAAGATTAAAAAATACCACGGTAGCAAATGTCTATCTAAAATAGGAAACAAAGAAATAAAAGGTAAATTTAAAAACACATGGATGTTTTCAAGGAGCAAATAGTATAGTGAATGTTGTCGCGATTCTCTCTCCCGCGTGAACCTCCTGATGATGTTGTTAATTAAATAATGTACATATTAATACATATCTTACAAGTTTTATTTTCACATATTAAGCTGCTACATTCAAGAAATTGCCTTAATAACACTCGCGTTTCTTCATCGTGTCTTTCTCTCAGAACACCTCGTTAACAAGTGCTGCAAATTATTCATACCCCCCACCAGTTTCATGGCTATAACATTAATTTTGATACTGAGAGCTGCTGAACTCTTGCGAGCACAAGCAAAACTACCTTTTAAAAAGAAATCAAAATAAATACAGTTTGCAAATGAAAAATATTGCTCTCTTTCTCGCACTCACACTGCGAGGTTTTTTTTCTTTAATAATTACTAGAGCTAGAAACAAGCAAACCAAATGTTCCTAACCCGTAGCCTGCTCGCACGTGTACGGAAATGAATACACAACAGTACAGTTCGACTAATAGATTTGACACAAACTTAATTTAATTACACCAAAAGCTATGCAACAAAGCAGGATCATTACAATGTTTAAACTCGTCATAGGAATAGGGGAAGTGTTATCACCAGATAAACAAGAGGCCTCACAGGATGAACCGCTCATTTTCTTCCCTCTCTTTCTATTTCGTACAGTGGTGTCTCAGTGTGATGGCGGTTAGAGTAACTAGGTGCGTCAAGTTAAGATGCAACACGCTTCGCAAAATAGCTTCGAAATCTCCAAATAGACGTCGGTAACACTGTAAACTCCAGTAAACGAACAAAACCATCTTATCGACTTTAGTTTTTAGTACGAATAGCCTTTTAGAAAATACAAACATATTTTTTGTGGTCAAAATTGAAAACATTTTACTACTTCATTGGTGTCATTTTATAGTTATTAATGATATTTATCGGACATGAGTGTTGCAGATCATATTACTTGCCTTATGAATTTGTGAAAATTGTTTTAAGTAACTTTGTAACATTCAAAAAAGCTTCTTCCTATCTGAATCTGAATGTAGACGGGTCGTTGGAAGAGCGGGTCGACTACCCAAGGCATCAACAGCCCAATTTCTTCCCTCGGCCATTGGTCACCCTTTTCAATACATAATAATAATAATGGTAATAATATCATCTTTATTTGGATGAAATTAAGGCCAGCGCCTTTTCTTACACTCAACCCAATTAATAATAAAGAACGTACATTTAATACTTATGTGCTAAAAACTAATTATTAATATATATATGTAAACAATATTGTCCACATACATAATTGTACATTTATGGATATATTAAAATAAAATAAATGAGGAAAGTATAACTAAATAAATGAGAGAGAGAGAAAAAACCACTAAGGCACACAGTCATACCACACATACATTCACATGTCAATATACTGAGCATAACATATCTAAACATGATAGAGATAGCAAATAATTTAAAAATAAAACAATGATGATAATATTTAGTAGTTATATGTATGTCTCATAGGTATGAGAACCATTTGGGTCAGTTGTGGTGGAACCTTGTTTGTATAAGGTAAGGGGAGGAGGGGTAATTGACCAAAAAGGGTTTGGGGGACTTGACCTCCCCAAACCCCGAAGACCTAAAGAGATATGAGAGTTCACCCCCCCTTCCCCCGATTAACTTTTGACAATGGGTGTCAGTCATTAAGCTATATGAATGGCGATCAACTGGAATTTATTCGAAAAAAATATTTTTCTAGAATCTATTTAAAGTGAGATTACTCCAGAATTTTTTTGAAATCTTGATACCCCTGGAAGAATTTTAGAGCAGTCCTCGCTTGATTTCATAATTTTTAATTTGATGCCTTTAGAAGAAATTTGGAGTTGGTTTCTAACCGTATTATATTCAAAAATATAAAGAGGCGGGAAATAAACCAAGAGGGGTGCAAAATTATTTGCCGGGCTAAATTGCTATCCCCCCTCTATGTTCATATTTTTATGTTTATTTAAGAAGTGCTCATTGTAGATTTTTGAACTAAATGTTAAACAAACTTACTTGTGAATGTGAGGAATGCCAGGCCTCTACCGTGGTTCGGATTCCACGTTAAACTGTAGGTCCTCCATTTCATCTCACCATCACCCTACCATTGCACATTAGCGTAAGTGCGTATAACCCGAACGGGTAGTAAGACGCGGTGCTAATAATAATAATAATAATAATAATAAACAAACTTATGGGATTAAATTAATTAATCTCTGCCCTTAATTACCATAAAAATGAACTCTAGATAGCTTCTAAAGGGAATTACTTTTCGTAATTTGTATTTGTCACCGGCGGCTGGAGAGCTATACCCTCCAGAAACTTCCACATGAAATTTTGACCTTGCTCATAGAAGCATTTCCATAGTTTCCCCTGGTTCTTCAAAACGGTTACATATCTCATTGCTATCATCATGTCATGTATGAATCTTCTTATCTTGATTCAGATATTATTCTAGGGCACACTTAGTTTTAAACTAATTTCTCCTGTTTGGTGTTATGACAATAACTACAAACTATAATATACATATTAGAAAATATGTAAACATTCAAGTCCTGTGAAGTAGTTACAATATCTGTGTGAGTAATAGGAAAAGGAGGGTGGGGTTGACTTAATGCACCCCCCCCGTATTCCCTGACTTTGGCTATGCTCAAACCATTACCGAAAATTGACTTTAAATGTGGTTCAAATTTGGAAATAATTAAATTGCGAAGAATTGATCAACTCCATTGGTGTGACTATTGATTTAGCTCGTGTAAGACTCAAGGGTATAAAATAATACAATATTTTATTCTCTAACACAGGAAGACTTGATCAGAAATTGGACTTGAGTCGAACTCATAATGATAGTTAATTTGTGTTTTGAAACATGTGAAATATACAAGGCTATAGCCTCCCGAAATTTTATGAACAAAATATATATGGTTTAATTTATGGTTCAAACAATATCGAAATTAAGATACAAATACAAATTAGGGGGCTGTGTTACCATAAAAAGCACTTCAGATAGCTTCTAGAGGTGTTTAGTATTTAGAATTTTTCCTAGCCTTCGGCGGTTAGGAGGTTATGTTGCCATAAAATGCACTTCAGAGAGCTTCTAGAACTGTTTATCATTTATAATTTTCTCTAAATTCCAGCAATTGGAGGATGTGCCCATCAACCCCCCCCCCCCACCCTGAAATTATTGGCTGGTTATTTTATTTATTTAGCACCGCATCTTACTACCCGTTCGGGTTATACGCTTAAGTACTAATTACAATAATGGATTAGGAATTGGGAAGGTTGAATTTTAGAGGAACTGAACTCGCATTTGCGTAGAGTGAGAGTGGAAAACAATTTAGGAAAAACCCGCCCCAGTTCACCCGACCGAGATTCGAGCCTCGATTTCCCGTCCTCTGTGGTCTAGCTCAACATGACTAGCGCGTTAACTAACTAACTACGCCACCAAGGCGGGTGGCTGGCTACGGCCTTGGAAATATATTTATTTAATACACTAGTGTTGATGTGGTTTTACTGGATTAAAAACTGTGTTGGGATATAATTCTTAGACTTAATGTTTGATAGTCTTATTATACGGAGATATGATGCTTTATTATTTTTACGACCCCTCTTCGAAACAACTCGGCTACTGGCATTTATTATTGACTCTACTTAGTAAGTAAATAATCAACTATTGTAAACACAAACATAGCGGCGGCACCATGTATTAAGGAGTTAGACTCGTGTTACACAAAGTCACCCTTGACTGGATGACTAGGGTGTCTATCCACGATAGTTCAAGTGCATTTGCTCTAAAATCATACTTTTCTTCCTCACTCCTTAAATAAAGTCATTAAGAATACATTTCTTAAAACATACACTTTTTATTAAGGTCTGTAACGTCGGAACATACAACTCCCACTTAATTATTACACGTCATACATTGAAATCAATTGTGAACAAAGCTTTAGATGTGTTTTCTGACGGAAAAAACAAACAAGAAAATCAAAAAACAGTATTTTTTGGTTGTTCGTACACTTAAGGTTATCGCCAAATGGAACACTAAAACGCGTTGTAGACATTCAGAAATACTTTATTGTTTTAGAAATGCTATTGTTTTTTTATATGATCTACATCAAAATAAAGGTGAAAAATATAGGTTTAAAAAAACTTAAAATCTAAGGTTTTACGATTTTTAAAATATGAATGAAAACGAGAAATAAGTGTATATTCCACAACGATTCACAGAAAATGTCACAGTTCCAAAATAAAATAAAATAATTATTTTAAAGGTGCCACAGCAAAAAGTACTGAGATAAATGGGAATTATTCAAAGGGTTTTTGAAACTTCATAAACTACCGCTCTCATAAGAAACAGCGCAGTGTATTTCCCTTCAAACAGGCGCGTTGCCCTTAAAGCAGGTCAGAAACAATGCCCGAGCTAGGCCATACGACAAGTGCATTCAACTCTGATTGTCTTCAGCTGCTAGATTTTAAAAAGTTCGCACTATCTCCTCTTTCAAACTGTTAATAATGAATTGTTGAACGTTCAAACAATGGATAGGTATAGATAGCAGGGATACCAACTGTCTTACATTAGTGAGAAAATATACTGACTAATATTAGATAGCACACAGACTCTAAAACTTACAAGACCAACCTACTATCACCTACTGTACACTATTCTCAAATGACATAACGGAAAAAAAAAATTGATCGTATCTAGGGGAGAGGCAGTGTGTATGTACAGTCACATTTTCATATGAAGGTCCTTATATGAGAGCTACTTTCATGCATTCATACGTCAAGGCGTGTTATCTCTAGCGGTCACTCTAGACAGATACTATCAATTACATATAAATTAACAATTTTAATACAGTAAAATATCAACATTGACCACGCAAAAAATATGTTTTTATTTTTAAAAGGCCTTTGTATGAAAATTGGACTGTAGACATGCGTGATATGATACTAGGTTTACGTAGGTGCCATTCGATTATCCTGCAAGCTTACCTCCATGGTTCCACTATGGTGCAGATTATGACATGTGGCCATAGTGTATGTATTTCATCAAGGTGATACTGCTACTTTGCAGGGGAAAATGAGAGTATACAGTATTATTTCAAATAAAGTAGTCGACCCGAAATATTTATCGGTTCCAGTTCTTGTTTCGATTCTCCGATCAAACAGTTTAAGGTAATGGTACTTACTGGATTCTTTGGAGAAAAATAAAAGTTTCTGTTCTTTTTGGTTATTAATTATGTTCCAGTTCTGTTTTTTTTTAATAAATCAGAAATTGATAAGAAAAAAATCCTGAAAAAAAGTAAAAATACGGTATTTCTATATAAAAATAAATAAGATAAGGAAAGAAAATAAATTATATTATAAAAAAGAAATTTAAAATCTTAAAAAACCTATATGAACCTAAAAACGTATATCGATTAGAAATCCGGTTTTGGTTCTTAGTAAATTTATTTTCAAGGTTTCTGTTCTGGTTCTTTATTTAAAAATAACTGTTAATTTCGCTTATCGGTTCATGTCACGGTTCCAGTAAGACTCCCTGTTTCAAATAACGCCACAGACACACAGACATATTGGACGTGTCCAGTGTAGGCAGTGGCTAGCCTAAGCATGCGTGGTCTAAGAGTATTAAGTCTATTAGTGAGACAGAGGTTATTATTTTGCTCATGCTAGAAGAAAGCAAGTTTTATCCGAATGATTTTTATCGAGTGGTGTAATTATTAGTAGCCGAAACGTCAATGTGTTAGCTTATCATTTACAAATATCAGGGGACCAGTTGGTGACAAACTCTGTCATGGTGAACGCTTTCTTCACCACAACGGAGAATGTTATGTCTAAAACCTCTTTCACCCACCTCGGTGGCGTAGTTAGCTAACGCGCTAGTTTTATGTTGAGCTAGATTGCCGAGGACGGGAAGATCGAGGCTCTAATCTCTCTCGGGTGAACAGGGGGGTGGTTTTCCTATATGGTTTTCCACTCTACCTCCAAGTAAATGTGAGTTCACTTCCTCTATATTTAACCTTCCCAACTCCTAGCACATTAGCGTAATTTGTACTTAAGTATAGCCTGAACGGGTAGTAAGACGCGGTGCTAAATATTAAAATTTCTTTCAGATACAACCAGTAAGACTGGCTGTACGGAGTGTGTCGTGGACTTTGAGCTGGAAGGCTGGATTTCAATCCCAACCAAGTGGACTTATGGTGATTTATTCACACTCACAGCTGAACGGTTGTGCATTTTCTTAAAACACTCCCAACTTGTCTAAAAGTATTGATTTGCAGATAGCAATTTGATACATATAAAGGTCTGTGTCATGAACTACAACTTTGAAATCCAAGGTCAAATCACAAAGTTTACCGTGCTTTTCTGAATTAAGGTTGGCGTAGTTACTTAAAATTCATCCACCTCAGCCTGAGATTTAATGAAAATTAAATAATTTTAAGACGTATTAAAATATGTGTTCAAAAACAATACATATCAATTACCTTAGTAAACAGAGAAAATGCGAAGTATTCGATATCACTTACCATAAGTATCTTCTATATTTTGTAAATGACAAGTTCAATACGGATATTTATTTTTGAAGACGCTTGGAGTGAAGGCGTCTGAAATAAATTTCTGACAGCTGTTGTCAAAACCCTCCTTGTGATCTCAAATATCTTCCCAAAAAAAAAAAAGAACCTTTTAGATAGTATAACCATGATTGTAGAGAAGCCAACATGGCTGAATATTCGTATTTTTAGCTCCAATATGTCCTTGTTGACATCATTTGTCTAAAGTGAGCATTCCCAAGCCGAGAATAGTACACATTGGCATAATATGTCTAAATTGAGCGCTCCTCAACCAATGTTGTATAAACTACATGTACAGCAGCAGATCTAAAACTGCGGATCCAATGATGGTGTATGTTTGTACAGCATCAGATCTAAAGTTGCTCATCCAATGGTGTAAACTTGTACAGCATCAGATCTAAATCTATTCATCCAATAGTGTATACATGTACAGCATCAGATTTAAAGCTGCGCATCCAATGGTGTATAATGTACAGCAGCAGATCTAAAACTGCGGATCCAATGATGGTGTATGTTTGTACATCATCAGATCTAAAGCTGCGCATCAATGGTGTATACATGTACAACATCAGATCTAAAGCTGCGCATCCAATGGTGTATACATGTACAGCATCAGATCTAAAGCTGCGCATCCATGGTGTATACATGTACAGCAGCAGATCTAAAACTGCGGATCCAATGATGGTGTATGTTTGTACATCATCAGATCTAAAGCTGCGCATCCAATGGTGTATACATGTACAACATCAGATCTAAAGCTGCACATACAATGGTTTATACATGTACAGCATCAGATCTAAAGCTGCTCATCCAATGGTGTATACATGTACAGCATCAGCTCTAGTGGCTCTCTGAACTGTCATAAAAGGTAGATGAACCAACGTATCAAGGGAGGGGGTCTAATAGATTGTTGGGTAGCAAACAGTTCATCGTACCTGAAAGTCAAGAGAGAAACTACTGTCATGACGGCCAGGAACCGTCTACCTGATAATAGAGGAGGTACACTACAATTTTCATAGGAAGGGCCTTTTACAACATACAAACACACATTTTTCTGTCAGAATGAAGAACATGTCATTACTTCAGTAACATTTAGGAATAGATAGTTTGCGTGAAATAAAAACGAGTTAAAATACTTTAAAGAAATTGACTACTTTACCTTTAAAATGTGAATTATATTAGATTGTGTTGGTTTAAATGCGAACTAATGATAAAATTACAATAACTATAAAAAGGTTCCCTTAGTCTGAGAAATGTTTTCACCTCAAACAAAACAAATTGGTAAAATATGTGTTTGAATCAGATTCTATATCAGCCTTATTGTGACTAAAGACAAATATTTAAAGATACAGACGAAGAGCAAGATAAAAGTTCAAGCAATCAAAATTATATATTTTTCAACCTACTATATTTGGTTTGTTTGGCATATATACATTTTAGTCGTAGGTTTTTTATTTGTTGCATCATATCATATGAGAGTTAATTTGTTAACCATTTCTAACCAAAGGCAAATATTTTATTTACAGACATTTGATACTGAAATCCAACTTTGTATTCACCACATATCAAGAGTATTTGTTATTACTCATTAGTGTTATTTTATAGGTATGAATGTATGAAAGTAGATCTAGTATATTTTAAACGTCAGATTAGGCCCTGTCTATGAAAATTGGACTGTATATGTAGCAGTAACATTTGGGGAATGTTTTCTTTCTGCCTTATTTGTACAGGAGATAAGGAAGACTTCGAGCTATCATTAGTTCAACAAGCAACCTCTCTCGGTATTGATCAAAACAGCCCTTCAGGAAAATATCCTTTCACCTAAGGTTGTGACTTCCCCCAACATCAAATAATTGGCATTTTCCGTGGTGGCAGCAAGGGGTATATGATCGGGATTATTTTACAATTAATGCTTTTTTATCCTCATGGATGCTCACGTGAGCAAAATCTTTAATAATAATAATAATAATAATAATAATAATAATAATAATAATAATAATAATAATAATAATAATAATAATAATAATAATAATAATCTGGTTTGGCTTTACGGCACATTTAAAACTCCATCCAAATGTACTGAGGATAGTTTTCCCCATACTTTCTCAAAGAAAACGCGGGTACATTTCCTTTAAGTTATACCATACTCATCTCAGCTCCATGTAGATAGCTCGGGGTAGTAATACGCGTTGAAAAAAAAAAGTTGTATATTTCAGAAGTATTTTGGGGTTTGGTTATTTAAAAAAGAAGGAAGGGGTTTTAAGGAATTTAATTACTATAAACTGTCAATAAAGTTACGAACTAGATTTAAATAAAATTAATCTTAATTTTTTGGAGTGTTTAAAATATACTATTATTACTGCTAAATCTCATAAACTCATGCAACTTCATCTCCCAATTCCAGAGTTGCCTAAAATCAACTCCTGCGCAACACAGATAGTAGAATTTATGTTTTAAATCTTAAAACAGAATAATAATATAGATATAATAATTATCTTCAAAAAAACGAGATTTTTGAGTCTTTTACTCAACCTATCCAGAGGCGTAACTAGGGAGTAATGGACCCGTTGCAAAACTTTCAAGGTGGGCCCCCCCTCCAATAAAATAAAGCCTCCCTCGCCCCCCAAAAAATAATCTTATATGTAATTGTAGATTATAATAAATTACATTAGCATTTATTATTGGAATTGTTTTATAAATTTCGTAATACAGGTCTACATTTGTCTAGTAAAATTGCTACTGAAAAGAGGAAACTAACCATATAATATAAAAAAAATGATCTAAATTGAATAAGACTATATCAATGAATATTATAAACAAAACTATAAACAATAATTATAAACACTTACAGAAGCTAAACAAACATCAACGTTTAAAACTCTTTTCTTCCTGCTTTGATCTCTGCGAAATTGTGCTCCAAGTTTTTTTTGGAGATTTATTTATATCTAGTTAAATATTAATTTTACAAAAAAATATGTACAGAGCTTTTTTTTTGTTGTAGAGCATGAAATTATGCAAAATAAATTGACTATTGAGTAGTTTTTATTGAATAATATATTTTTTATGAGACAAAAACAACAATTTCATCTCGTACAAAATTAATTTTGGGCTGGTGGGGGGCCCCATTTTGTTCGCGGTCCTGCGTCATTTTCCACCCACACTACCCTATAGTTACGCCACTAATATATCAAGCTTACCTTGACATGTACGCTATAGTGCAGCTTGTAATATAAGGCCATGCATAGTGTAATTGGACGTGGTAAGACTTCATCCTCTCTCTACCCAAGATGGAGTAAACATATCTACAAATACAAAATATATATTTCTACAGCACGAAATGATGATATTCTCGAACCAGGTCCGTACACACAGCACTAAAATAAATATTGTAACTAAAATGTTTCCTATTTACACATGTTCCACAAACAACTTTTTCTTGAGTATGACCCTCTAGCGGACTCATATAATATTGTTCCTCGTCTACAAACTTGTGGAAAGCTACAACGTTCACTTCAGCATTAAGAGCGTTCATCATAGCAAGCACAACATGACGGCTCCAAGCTCGCATCTGCGTTTGTATGCACGCACGAGCTATGAGAGTTAATAAAATAATAATAATAATAATAATAATAATAATAATAATAATAATAATATAATATCATCATCATCATCTCATCATCATCATCATCTCATCATCATTAGCACCACGTCTTACTACCCGTTCGGTTAATCGCACTTACGCTAATGTGTAATGGTAGTGTGATTGTGAGATGAAATGGAGGACCTACAGTTTAACGTGAGATCCGAACCACGGTGGAGGCTTATTATTATTATTACTATCATCATCATCATCATCATTAGCACCACGTCTTACTACCCGTTCGGGTTATACGCACTTACGCTCATGTGTAATGGTAGGGTCATTGTGAGATGAAATGGAGGACCTACAGTTTAACGTGGGATCCGAACCACGGTGGAGGCCTGGCATTCCACACATTCACAAGTTGTGATTAATACACGTCTTGTCAGAGGTGAAGGAAGGGTTTGGTAATCTAATAAATCTGTGCCGGGACCGAGGATTGAATCCCGGACCCTCAGCACAGAAGTCTGACACCTTACACCTAGACCACCAGGCCACCGTATGTGAGTTAAAGGGAAAAGAAAAACCTACGATATGACAGAAATGTGCTCAGTGCATTCGTATTTGAATGATTACTCGAAATTTTCCGCGGTGACGATGGGGGACAAAGCGACAAAGTTTCTTGTTAGTAACCACAGTATGTCCCTATTATGACAGAATGAAGATTTGTGCTCAATGTGAAATTTTGAGGTATATATTATGTAAAAGTTTATTTACATATAAAACCTCAAAATTTCACAAACTTTCCGATAGTATGTATTTAAATAAATCATCTTTATAATAAATAAGACCTCCTGATGATGGTGTAACATCTATATAACAGCGAAACATGTCGTCATAAACCTGTCCCATGGTGTAGTGGTATGTGCAGATTTAGGAGTCCCGGGTTTGATTCCCGGCTGGTATCTTTGGTATTTTTCCCTTTAGGTGAATAATCCCAATGGTCACCAGGGTTTAGTTAGTTAGGTTTAAGTTATGACCCACCCCAGCTCCACAACATCATAATACCTACCATCACATCATCTCATTGCGGGTATTTGTAGACACCCTCCTGTGGTGTACCCTGGGCAATGCTCTGTGCCACCAGTAGTCTACATACAGGCGACCGAACCTGGACGTCGAAGTATATTCCGGTCAAATGTACCATAAGATAAATAAAAAGTCGTCATAGACTACTAGGAGACTAAGGCTAATATCAAATAAGAAGGGAATAAATATAGTAACAAAGAAAATATAATATTAACATTTAAATTAGTTGTTATTTAATTTTTTTTTTTAAAGTTACCAGGTTTTGTAAATTTGCTATTAAGTTTTACAAGTTCGATGGTTCAATCAAGCTCAGCGGTGTTTGGTAATGTTGGTCAAAGAGAGTGAAAAGTTATTTAAGCTCGTTTAGGTTCGGCTAGTTGTGGTAGGTTCGGATAAAGTCATGTAAGACTAGGTATAAGGTTCAATGAGACCAGTTTTATTTGGCTAGCTTAACAATTTCCATCCTGAATGAACATTTAGACAAGGCGTGTCAAACTCTTTTGATATAAGGGCCTCATTAAAAATAACAAATATTGAGGGAGCTTCTTTTTGCCTGTGAGTCGTTGTGCAGCATGCACTTTTAGAAGATCCTTCGCCAGATTTTAATATAACACACATCTTAATGTTATCAATATCCTTTCCGAGACTCCGACTGCTTCAAGGTAAGTGGTATCCTTCTTATTAGTGGTTAGACCTACGAGTCATTCAAGCTCTTCAAAACTTTCCCTGCTCATCTATACGTTTATTTAAACTTTACAGGATCACTTGATATCAATTTCAATTATTTTAAGTCCCCTCCCAATTTTTTAAGCTCAGAGAGAACTCAAAAATGTTTCCGGGTCTTTTTTCATGAACTTTTAGGTGGCTGTTTCCCACATTGAGCTCCTCCTCAGACGATGACGTTCTCGCAAATGATCAAAAGTAGGTTTCTTGTGTGAAAACGGAAAACAGGCAACTTATCTTAAGTGACCAGTCGGCCACGATTTATTGCTTTGGTTTTCTTGATGGACGCAGGGCCTAAGGCGTCACTCTCGTTGGTATGGTCTGCCAGTGACGAGAAGGAGGAGGTTCGAGTCCCGGTCGTGTTTATTGAGGAATATTTCCCTAAATGTTTTCTCATATCCACACAACTAAGGAAAAATGTAATCTACATTCTACCTTTCTCATCCCTACCTCATTAGTGTAAATATGCATGTCACCCCGATGCTAAAAAAAAATCGTTTGGACAGGTAAAACCAATATAGGCTCTTGTATTATTTGAAGTTTTAAGTTACCAGTAAAAAAATATTTTTAAAAAGTCGGATCTAAAGCCCAATAGTTTGACCTCCAGTGATTTACTGGGAGTCTAGGTAAATCAATTGAAATATTACAACTTTCCAAATTAGACTTGTGGAACAAGTGGTATCTAGAAAGAAAGTAGGGCCCAGAGTTTTAATCGTTGTTTTTAATTGCTTATTAAGAATTTTAAGATTTTCTATTGTATGAGACCAACATTTTGAATAATTGACACGATTGTCCGTCAAATTATGATCGAGACCAAGGAAAGTTTAAGCGCTTTCTGCTACCCCTGATAGGCTACCACATAGGAGTTACATAACATGAATGACTCATGTAGTGTACATACAACCACGGCATGCTGTTTTGTATCGGAAAGATAATATTTAAAACAAACATTACTGTTGGTGGAAACTATACAAAAGATAGCTGGACAAGACATACAGAGTGAGGCGAAAATAATTAAACGATCTATGCTGTGGAAAGTGTTGGTAAACGCGATAAGGTTTGCCTGACATCCGGTGGAGCTCACCTGAGTGACATTTTCTCCAAAAAGTGAAAAAAATGTAGGATGTAATTTGCTTTTATTTAGCTAGTGAATCTTTCATTTTCAACTAAAGTGTTAATTTTCAAACTAGTAATCGTTTAGTTGTTTCGGACCAAGCCTATATTTTTGTGTTCGGCTTATCCAAAAGCTTTCACAAAGCCTTGTGAGTATCCCCAGCCCACAGACAAGTAAGAAATAGACTCTCAACCTTACGGGGGTTTCGCTGTGATCCTTTTGCCAGCTTGAGTCCTTCAAAACTGGTCTTCGCTAGTGTCACTGCTGGGTGATGATATGACTAAACCGCAGCGATCCTAGTGGTGAAGGACTCAAGCTGTCAAAAGGAGCGCAAACCATTTTAGCCTGGAGTTCGAGTGTCTGGGTATATTATTTGTCTCTGCCCCGGCCTGACAACATATGTCCATTTAGAAAGTTATATGGACTATTAAAGTCTTAGTTGATAAGAGTTAAGTGAACTGTCAGCCATAAAACATGGTGAGTTTTTTCAACTGGGAAAGAAGGTTTGCATACGTTGTTGATTAGTTCTCGAGTCCTGGGACCTACTGAATACCCATACTCTGCTAACTTTAACCAGCGAACATTTCACAGGTTTATAACCAGAGAGAGGAAGAAGTCTAGTGTCTTCCTTAACTTAAGAAGTCTATGTTAAAATAGTAATAAAAATACACAAATTCAATTTCAAATTAAGATTTAGCCTACACTGACATTATTATAACACTTCTTGAAATTAACAACGAAAATGATTTTCTTTCTTGTATATTAGTATCAGCTACCACTTTCTATAAACACTTTTATTTTGCATCACGTTTTACTTTCTTTCTTTTTTTTATCACCAAGTATTACTACGAGTTATCCGCTATCGCGTCTTACTACCCCTTTGGTTTCAACATTGGGGTTGCGGGGTTGCAATGCTTGTAGAAGTTGTAACTTTTTCATTAATTTTTAAATGACCATAATGAATTTAGGAAGGACAAAATTGAAATGTAAGCGGCTATAACTATAACTGTTAAGTTTCTGCTTAGGTACCTTTTAGATAGTCAATTCTGACGCCTGCTTGCTGACTCAGTAACTGTAACAGTCTTGTTTTTTTTTGTTTGTTTTGTTTTTAGCACCACGTATTACTACCCGTTTGGTTTATACGCTCTTATACAGTAATTACGGTATTGGTTTTAAGGATTAGGAGGGTTATATTTAGAGGAAAAGTACTCGCATTTGCGTGGAGGCCGAGTGTAAAACCATTTTAGAAGAAACTCAGTATATCTGACCGAGATTCGAACTTCGATACCCCCGTCGTTGGTGATCTAGTCCACTGAGAGAGTAGCGCGTTAGACCACGCGGCCCTTGAAACGGGTAACAGTCTTGTGTTTGAGCGATATAGCTTTCAAAATACGTACCGAGAGGGTTGATTCTCTTTCATGACATCTTAGGTAATGTACTAAGGTAATATACTAATGATAATCAAAACAAACATAGGTGTGCTCACAGGTAAAGCTTCACTCCCGTTTGGTTTGGTTTGTCACTCATGGGGGTCACGATATGAAATCCAACAGGGTGCACTGTTGGTGATTTCTTTCTAAACTGTTTCCCCCTCTCTCTCCACGTACTCTAAATTCTACCTGAAACTAAATACGGATGGCCCATACGGGTAGTAGGATGGGATGTAAAATAAAGCATGTTAATATAAGGGAGATAGTTCAAAGGGATGGTAACCCACTCCCCATCGCAACATACTGGCATTCAGCTGCCAACCTCATTATCAGTCGCGACACCTCAAACCTCATGGCCATACGTGTACTTACGAAAACAAATGTTTATACACACACTTTTGATCCAAATTACTGATTTTTACTCAATTTTACAACGAGCTAACCTATCTCGGGTTCGATCCCAGCGTGGCCTAAAATCAATAGTTGGTGAAATTGAGGCATCACCTTCCACATTGATGAATTGAGAGGATCGAGTGGAATGAGAGCTGTGTCGGTTCAATTGAGAGAGAGCCTCACCTCCTGGAGTGGAGATAATTATGAATTATTTATAATCTGACCTCGTATTGATGCTAATCGCGTTTGGTCTACTGTCCAGAGATTACATTGGTACAGTCCTGAGTGCCATGTTCAACGGTGTTTCATGTGCATGTGGTATAGTGTACAAAGGTGACCTGGCGGTCTAGGGGTAAAGTGTCAGATTTCTGTGCTGAGGGTCTGGGGTTCAATCCTCGGTCATGACACAGACTTATCTGATTGCCAAACCCTTCCTTCTACCTCTGATAAGACGTGTATTAATCACAACATGTGAATGTGAGGAATGCCAGACCTCCACCGTGGTTCGGACTCCACGTTAAACTGTAGGTCCTCCATTTCATCTCACAATCACCCTACCATTGCACATTAGCGTAAGTGCGTATAACCCGAACAGGGTAGTAAGACGTGGTGTTAATAATAATAATAATAATATAATAATAATAATTAATAATAATAATACATTTAGCCACGTCTTACATTGCCCTACCCTTCATTTTGATCCATACACTCTACCTTCATTTTGATCCATACACTCTACCTTCATTTTGATCCATGCACTCTACTTTCATCCTTGATCCATACACTCTAACTTCATCTTGATCCATACACTCTACCTTTATCCTTGATCCATACACTCTACCTTCATATTTGATCCATACACTCTACCTTCATACTTGATCCATACACTCTACCTTCATTCTCGTCCTTAATCCACACTCATCCCCTCAACATTCCCAAACCATCGTAAGACGCTTCTTTTCCATTGAACTATGGGATTTCCTTTCAAAAATGTGAATAAAATATAGAATAAAACATTTTAGTTCCAATAAAACACTAAAAAACACGATGGTCGGATATAATGAACGATAGACGCTATCGATTTTTAATTCGATACCTGAAATGAGTGGAGTATATTTTGTTACCTCATCGCTAGCCCGGTCAGCTCAACGAAAGAAGGTGGGTGTGCCAAAAGGTGCGACGTTATAGTGCGCAGCAGCTCGGGTACGAATTCAAGAGCGCGCCATTCTTCAAGGTCAACACGTGGCGCTTCTTTTCTCTGTTTCTCTCTAACTTTTATCGACTTTCAAACCAAACCTTGTCAACTGCTGCGTTTTAGCGACCGGTACGGCTTGTCCCATGCCTGAAAGGTCGAGGGAGGAGGTTCAACAGAGAATATATTAATATAAAGGGGCTCATTATCATTATAAATTATTGTTATGTTGTTGTTCAGGTATTTTGCAACGCAATTATCTGGATTGTTTGTGAGGTGATTTGAATTCTTGACTTATAAATTAGGACAGTGGAGTGCGATTCTGAACGGGCTAATGAAGTGTGGATTTCCTTCTTCTTTCCAGGAATATGATGTGCAATTCTTAAAAAGTGACCCATCTTATTTCCTCTTTCAATCATTTAATTGGTCAACACAATGTTTGAGAATATTCCTAGCTCTATGGAGTACCAATCAATTACCTTGCCATTTTTATTTATTTTTACTTTCTCTCTATCTTACAGGTAGAGAAAGTATTGTGATCGTCAAAAAAATCGAACTCGAGATTTTGATGAATTTTGACGTTTCATGACTTCCTGAATCCGAAAAAGTGGTTTTTGAATTTCCGTCTGTCTGTCTGTCTGTCTGTCTGTCTGTCTGTCTGTACCTCCAACTAGAGCCTAAACTATTTTACCGATTGAGCTGAAACTTGATATCTAGGGTTTTCATAGGGTTGCCCCGAGGGGTTTTTGGAATTGGATATCTACCCCTAAAACTAAGGGTAGTTTACTGAAGGGCAAAAAGAGAAAAAGTCGATTTTCTCAAAATCGGCTCTAACGATTTTGATTAAATTTCATTTATGAACATAAATAAATATTCCAAACAAAATGGCTACTCTCAATATTTCGGCAAAATCGTTTTAAGGGCTCCGGTCTGATGCGTAAATTAACATTTTTTATAATAGCTCCGAAACTATTTGAGATATGAAATTACTTAGCATTACAAATATGTATATATATTTATAATACAAATATTTTATTCGAAACATATTTTTATAAAATCAATAACTTTCAATATATACGCAATTATATATATATTTTTAACTTTTTGGGCATTAAAGCTTAAGTATTGCGACCGTAAGAAAAACTAACCTGAAATGTTGATGGATGTCGACGTCTCATGACCCCCCGAACCCTTAAAAATAGTCTTTGCAATGCCGTCTGTCTGTGTGTCTATTAAAACTTAAAATTAAGGGTAGTTTACTGAAGGGCAAAAAGAGAAAAAGTCGATTTTCTCAAAATCGGCTCAAACGATTTTGATTAAATTTCATTTATGAACATTAATAAATATTCCAAACAAAATGGCTACTCTCAATATTTCGGCAAAATCGTTTTAAGGGCTCCGGTCTGATGCGTAAATTAACATTTTTTATAATAGCTCCGAAACTATTTGAGATATGAAATTACTTAGCATTACAAATATGTATATATATTTATAATACAAATATTTTATTCGAAACATATTTTTATAAAATTAATAACTTTCAATATATACGCAATTATATATATATTTTTAACTTTTTGGGCATTAAAGCTTAAGTATTGCGACCGTAAGAAAAACTAACCTGAAATGTTGATGGATGTCGACGTCTCATGACCCCCCGAACCCTTAAAAATAGTCTTTGCAATGCCGTCTGTCTGTGTGTCTATTAAAACTTAAAATTAAGGGTAGTTTACTGAAGGACGAAAAGAGAAAAAGTCGATTTTCTCAAAATCGGCTCAAACGATTTTGATTAAATTTCATTTATAAACATTAATAAATATTCCAAACAAAATGGCTACCCTCAATATTTCGACAAAATGGCTTTAAGGGCTCCGGTCTGACGCGTAAATTAACATTTTTTTAAATAGCTCCGAAACTATTTGAGATATGAAATTACTTAGCATTACAAATATGTATATATATTTATAATACAGATATTTTATCCGAAACATATTTTTATAAAATCAATAACTTTCAATATATACGCAATTATATGAATTTTTTTAACTTTTTGGACATTAAAGTTTAAGTATTGCGACCGGTTAAAAAAAAACTAACCTGAAATGTTGATGGATGTCGACGTCTCATGACCCCCCAAACCCTAAAAAATAGTCTTTGCAATGCCGTCTCTCTGTGTGTCTATAAAAACTTAAAATTAAGGGTAGTTTACTGAAGGACGAAAAGAGAAAAATTTGGTTTTCTCAAAATATGCTTAAACGATTTTGATTAAAATTCGTATCTAGTCGTTGATTAAGATTATAAATAAACTGGCTATTTTCATTTTCCTATGAAAATGATTTTTAGGGTACATTACAGAAGCGTTAATTTCCGTATCTCCACAACTATTGGAGAAACTAAACAACTTATCATTGCAAAATTGTAGGACTATTATAAATAAAAAACTTTTATTTGACATATATTTTTATAAAAACAGCAGTTTCTGAGATATTTGCAAATATATTAATACAATTTTGTGAGCTTTAGTTGTAAACATATACTACTTAAGTCTTAACGCAATAATACTCCAATGCCATAGAGTAATTAAATATAAGTAAGTATCTAAAAAAAGTATGTTATTTTTCCTTAAATCTCTTAGGAGAAATGTTTGCATAGCAATGATCTATCTCCATTTTAGACTCAATAGTCAATATTTACATTTTTTATTAGTCAAAATGTATAAATGAATAATTAAATATCAATGCGATGACTTGAAGATCTGCAACACCTTTTAAAATGTTAAAATTTTAACCAGAAATCGAAATTTTAATACGAAGTGTTGACCCTTGTGGAAGACATTAAACTGTTTGAAATGTTCTTAGGTGGACAAAGATGCGCCTCTTTTCTCATTGATTATATATCATTGTATATTATTTTATGCGTGTTCTTATGTGGAGTGGTGATGATACAATGTACATTATTCCGTTCAGAAATCTTACGAGTTTATAGAAAGAGAGAGAAAGTCTGTGCGGTGTGCCGTACCATTTATTTTAAGCTGTTTTAATAATTAAAATGGAACTTGTAAAATAATTAATTTTAAAAAAATGTCAGGGGGTCAAATCGCCCACCGAGACGCGTCACAGACGTCCATAAATCCCAAGTGATTTAAGAAGTCGTTTGCTATTTTTTTAAATGGTTCACACCAAAATGTAGTAGAAAGTTATACGCCTGTCCCTGTAGGAATAAAAATCTTGTATTTTAGGTTTTATAACTAAAAACATAAATAAAATGCTAAAAGAGCAAAATGTCGCAGTTTTGGGACCAAAGTAAATGGTTTTAAAAGTAGATTTAGCTTTCCTCAGACACATACAATCATTTGTAACGGGGTAATAACCAATAACAGAGAGTTCTAGAATAATTGAGGATTGTTCTAGTGGTTTCAGAGCTTCAGAACTTTCATTGCCTTCATAAATACCACAGCAGAAGAATATGTCCCTACAAATAGGCATCTCCCTCTAAGTCCATTGTATAGTAAGTAACACTATAACTTTTATTTTTGCGAACATGTAAATAAATGTTTGTTTAATGATCACGTCACACAGCATTTTGTTTAATGATCACGTCACACAGCATTTTGTTTAATGATCACGTCACACAGCATTTTGTTTAATGATCACGTCACACAGTATTTTGTTTTTCTTAATTTATTGACGAATAGAAAGCAAATATCGCATAAACACATTGTACTAAATTTGTTTTACATCCTTAAATCCTGTTCGAGTTATACTCATTTGTACTAATTAAGTTAATGTGCTAGAGATGTAGAAGGACCGATTTAGAGGAAATGCACTAGCACTTGCGTGGAGAGAAGGTGGTAAACCATATGAAAACCACCGTTAGTACATGCGACCGGGATTTGAAACCCAATCATCATCGGAATTCTAGTAGCCTATATTGCGAAAGCCTTAGAGCTAACATCTGGGCAACTGGTCTATCTCACGGCAATATTCATTCGATCTCGTGGCAATAATGCTCGCAAAGTGCAATGAAGCTTTCCCGTGAGATATTTGTCGATGTATGCAGAGTGCAATGAAGCTTTCCCGTGAGAAATTTGTCAATGTTAGCAGAGTGCAATGAAGCTTTCCCGTGAGATATTTGTCGATGTATGCAGAGTGCAATGAAGCTTTCCCGTGAGATATTTGTCAATGTTAGCAGAGTGCAATGAAGCTTTCCCGTGAGAAATTTGTCGATGTATGCAGAGTGCAATGAAGCTTTCCCGTGAGATATTTGTCGATGTATGCAGAGTGCAATGAAGCTTTCCCGTGAGAAATTTGTCAATGTTAGCAGAGTGCAATGAAGCTTTCCCGTGAGATATTTGTCGATGTATGCAGAGTGCAATGAAGCTTTCCCGTGAGATATTTGTCGATGTATGCAGGGTGCAATGAAGCTTTCCCGTGAGATATTTGTCGATGTATGCAGAGTGCAATGAAGCTTTCCCTTGAGATATTTGTCGATGTATGCAGAGTGCAATGAAGCTTTCCCGTGAGATATTTGTCGATATATGCAGAGTACAATGAAGCTATCCCGTGAGATATTTGTCGATCTATGCAGGGTGCAATGAAGCTTTCCCATGAGATATTTGTCAATGTATGCAAAGTGCAATGAAGCTTTCCCGTGAGATATTTGTCGATGTATGCAGAGTGCAATGAAGCTTTGCCTTGAGCTATCTGTCGATGTTTGTAGTCCAAGTAGCTCCAAGTGAGGATCAATCGATCGAGGACAATGCACTTCTTGGGTTTCTATGGCGCGATACAACTCTTCTGATGCAATCTTTGTCACAACAAGATAATCTTGACGTGACAATCTACAACAAAGTCATTTTATTTTGGTATTTTTTTCAACATTGTATTACTACCCTTGCTAATATGGTAGGGATGAGGAAGGTAAAACTTAGAGGAAATGTACCAGTATTCACAGGGAAGGTGAACAGGAAACCATCTGGGGAAAATCACCCCAGTTACAACCGACGGTGAATAAAGCCACGACCTCCCTGTCACCGGAAAACCAGACTTAGTTGGCTTTAAATTTGGAATGTGTATTCACCATTGCGAGAAAAGGGGCAAAGTTTTAGGTGATTGGACAAAGCCACGAGCTATTCCTTTAATCTTTCTTAGTTCACTACAGGTCGAGGCTGACCAACCATAGCACGCGTTTCTAAAGTGGCACGCAGTATTCGCTGCAGTCCAATTATTTTAATTTTGCTTGACCAAGTAGAATAAAGAATATTTTTAAATTCTTCACAAACTTATCAAGTGCCCTGACAAATATGATAACAAAATACTCTATCAGTTATTTTTTCTAATAAAAATTTCATATGAGCATGTGGGAACATTTCTCATAAAATTATCGCTTTATTGGGCAAACGCTTTCAAAATGTTTCGACAGCCTTGGTTTAGTTGCTATGCGTTCCTCTAGCTGTGAGTCCTTTTAGTTGATATGAGTTCATCTAGTGGTGAGTTCCTTTAGTTGATATGAGTTCCTCTAGTTGTGAGTTCCTTTAGTTGATTTGAGTTCCTATAGTTGTGAGTTTCTTTAGTTGATATGAGTTCCTCTAGCTGTAAGTTCCTTACGAGTTGATCTAGTTGTGAGTTACTTATATTGCTACGAGTGGATCTAGTTGACACTTGTTGAATTAAGTCTCACTGTACTTTCCTTGCCCTAATGTGATCAAGCCAAGACTAGGATTGTGAGATAGAGATACTGACGTGTTAGTAGTAAATAATTGACTGGATTGCTTCAAACAGAAGAAATAAACCAGTTATTCGTGTTGCTCTAAATGACGACGTTGTATTTTAAACTCTTGGTATTACTAGGATGACGCAATGTTGTGTCGTGGGACGTAATTTTATAGTTTTTGACATCGAGCAAGGTGAGCAAAACCCTCCCCTCATTCCCGCCTACCTTTTCAACATTGACATTCTATTACTAGTGCAGTGTTTCTCAGGGTTTTGATGACGGAGGGCAAAAAATGGAAGTTATCAATAGTGGGGAAGAACCGGAGCCCTGAGAAAAGGGGAGGAGGTTGAAAATAAGGCTAGAAACACAATTTTTAAGCATTTTTATATCGTTTGTTATGTTATTTAATAGTGAAGAGATGTAAGTTGGTCGTGGTAGGGATAGAGAAGAGATGTAAGCTGGTTGTGGTAGGGCTAGTGAAGATATGTAAGTTGGTTGTGGTAGGGCTAGTGAAGATATGTAAGTTGGTTGTGGTAGGGCTAGTGAAGAGATGTAAGTTGGTTGTGGTAGGACTAGTGAAGAGATGTAAGTTGGTTGTGGTAGGACTAGTGAAGAGATGTAAGTTGGTTGTGGTAGGACTAGTGAAGAGATGTAAGTTTGTTGTGGTAGGACTAGTGAAGAGATGTAAGCTGGTTGTGGTAGGGCTAGTGAAGAGATGTAAGTTGGTTGTGGTAGGGCTAGTGAAGAGATGTAAGTTGGTTGTGGTAGGGCTAGTGAAGATATGTAAGTTGGTTGTGGTAGGGCTAATGAAGATATGTAAGCTGGTTGTGGTAGGGCTAGTGAAGAGATGTAAGTAGGTTGTGGTAGGGCTAGTGAAGAGATGTAAGTTGGTTGTGGTAGGGCTAGTGAAGAGATGTAAGTTGGTTGTGGTAGGGCTAGTGAAGATATGTAAGCTGGTTGTGGTAGGGCTAGTGAAGATATGTAAGTTGGTTGTGGTAGGGCTAGTGAAGAGATGTAAGCTGGTTGTGGTAGGGCTACTGAAGAGATTTAAGTTGGTTGTGGTAGGGCTAGTGAAGATATGTAAGTTGGTTGTGGTAGGGCTAGTGAAGATATGTAGGTTGGTTGTGGTAGGGCTAATGAAGAGATGTAAGTTGGTTGTGGTAGGGCTAGTGAAGAGATGTAAGTTGGTTGTGGTAGGGCTAGTGAAGAGATGTAAGTTGGTTGTGGTAGGGCTAGTGAAGAGATGTAAGTTGGTCGTGGTAGGGCTAGTGAAGAGATGTAGGTTGGTTGTGGTAGGGCTAGTAAAGAGATGTAAGTTGCTGTGGTAGGGCTAGTGAAGAGATGTAAGTTGGTTGTGGTAGGGCTAGTGAAGAGATTTAAGCTGGTCGTGGTAGGGCTAGTGAAGAGATGTAAGTTGGTTGTGGTAGTGAAGAGATGTAGGCTGGTTGTGGTAGGGCTAGTGAAGATATGTAAGCTGGTTGTGGTAGGGCTAGTTAAGAGATGTAGGCTGGTTGTGGTAGGGCTAGTGAAGATATGTAAGTTGGTTGTGGTAGGGCTAGTTAAGAGATGTAAGTTGGTTGTGGTAGGGATAGTAAAATGTTGGAAGTTGTATCAGTATAAACCACAATATGCAGACAGACACACCACTAGAAATATATCAATATAAGCCATGCACTCTAAATCAAACAAGTAAACTTGCAATGTTGCCCTATCCATGGTTATATGTGGCCCGCAGATCTTTTGATGAACCAACATTAAATGTGCCCCAAGTCATCTTATTATGAACGTTGTAGAAATATATTTAAAATTATGATAGTTGGTTATTATTGTAGAAATCATAGAAAGTGAGACTATAGAGCACCAAATTTTATTCTTTGCTTACCAACAATAGATTCTAAAAAAAAAAAAAAAATTTGAAAACTGTAATACTGTGCAAGTGTGTGAACAGTTATTTTCTCTTGTGAAAAGGATTAAAGGAATGCACTTGAGAGATCAAGCCTTATATTGATTTTGTCGTCAAATTATAAAAGTGTCTTTAACACAAGATTTCAAACCTAATCCACAACATGGCATATATATTTTTTTATGTTTTAAAAATTTCCGGGTTGAATAGAGATTAAGTCTCGACACTTTAAACAATTTTCTTTTTTTTGTAATAGTAAGGATTCTAAAATTGATTTTTGTTTTTTACTAAAAATTGTGAGAATACTTTATATTTTGAAATGTGACCTTTAAGAGTAGCTACGTATTTTCAGTTTTCTATGTGACACTTTCGAGCAAACGAGTTTGACACGCCCTTTTCTAAATGATTCCCTCGTCCGTAATGACCAATCAGACGCAGTCAACATGAAATAAACTGCGCGGGCACTGGATCACGTTTCTTATTAGCAGACCGACCAACTTTGATACGATAACGAGACAGAGGATGCTGTTGCCGGAAACCACGGGTGGTCACGCGCGTTAAATAATCGCCGCAGTAGTCCAACCTTTTTAACAAATAACATCGCTTCAAGTCAATGGCCCGCGTGGTACTATCCCCAACCTCTCAAATTCGCAAACAAATTAAATGACTTAAATAATATTAAATATAATTTAAACTAATATATAAATAGCTAAAGATTTGCAAAATGTTTAGAAGATAATTCAGACGCATTACAGTTGGGCTAAGGTCACTGTCCAGAAGGATTATCGTCATGGCTTAGTTGGACTAAGGTCACTGTCCAGAAGGATTATCGTCATGGCTTAGTTGGGCTAAGGTTACTGGTCAGAAGGATTATCGTCATGGCTTAGTTGAACTAAGGTTACTGGCCAGAATGATTATCGCCATAGCTTAGTTGAACTAAGGTTACTGGCTAGAAGGATTATCGTCATGGCTTAGTTGAACTAAGGTTACTGGCCAGAATGATTATCGCCATAGCTTAGTTGAACTAAGGTTACTGGCTAGAAGGATTATCGTCATGGCTTAGTTGGACTAAGGTTACTGGCTAGAAGGATTATCGTCATGGCTTAGTTGAACTAAGGTTACTGGCTAGAAGGATTATCGTCATGGCTTAGTTGGGCTAATGTTACTGACTATAATAGAAGGATTATCGTCATGGCTTAGTTGGACTAAGGTTACTGGCTAGAAGGATTATCGTCATGGCTTAGTTGAACTAAGGTTACTGGCTAGAAGGATTATCGTCATGGCTTAGTTGGGCTAAGGTAACTGACTATAATAGAAGGATTATCGTCATGGCTTAGTTGGACTAAGGTTACTGGCTAGAAGGATTATCGTCATGGCATAGTTGGGCTAAGGTTACTGACTATAATAGAAGGATTATCGTCATGGCTTAGTTGGACTAAGGTTACTGGCTAGAAGGATTATCGTCATGGCTTAGTTGAACTAAGATTACTGACTAGAAGGATTATCGTCATGGCTTAGTTGAACTAAGGTTACTGGCTAGAAGGATTATCGTCATGGCTTAGTTGGGCTAATGTTACTGACTATAATAGAAGGATTATCGTCATGGCTTAGTTGGACTAAGGTTACTGGCTAGAAGGATTATCGTCATGGCATAGTTGGGCTAAGGTTACTGACTATAATAGAAGGATTATCGTCATGGCATAGTTGGGCTAAGGTTACTGACTATAATAGAAGGATTATCGTCATGGCTTAGTTGGACTAAGGTTACTGGCTAGAAGGATTATCGTCATGGCTTAGTTGAACTAAGGTTACTGACTAGAAGGATTATCGTCATGGCTTAGTTGAACTAAGGTTACTGACTATAATAGAAGGATTATCGTCATGGCTTAGTTGGACTAAGGTTACTGGCTAGAAGGATTATCGTCATGGCTTAGTTGGGCTAAGTTCACTGACTAGAAGGATTATCGTCATGGCTTAGTTGGACTAAGGTTACTGTCTAGAAGGATTATCGTCATGGCTTAGTTGGGCTAAGGTTACTGACTATAATAGAAGGATTATCGTCATGGCTTAGTTGGACTAAGGTTACTGGCTAGAAGGATTATCGTCATGGCTTAGTTGGACTAAGGTTACTGACTATAATAGAGGGATTATCGTCATGGCTTAGTTGAACTAAGGTTACTGTCTAGAAGGATTATCGTCATGGCTTAGTTGGGCTAAGGTTACTGACTATAATAGAAGGATTATCGTCATGGCTTAGTTGAATTAAGGTTACTGTCTAGAAGGATTATCGTCATGGCTTAGTTGGGCTAAGTTCACTGACTATAATAGAGGGATTATCGTCATGGCTTAGTTGGACTAAGGTTACTGGACAGAAGGATTATCGTCATGGCTTAGTTGGGCTAAGGTCACTGACTAGAAGGATTAAAAAAAATAGTATGATCTACGGGTAGATACAAATTAGACCCCACCATGTAACCTCCCATCTAGTACACTCAAATATTCAGGCGTTAGTAAGTAAACCTTATTTTTGTTTGTCTCATCTCATGTATTGAACAGAAAAAAGAGCCTCTTACGATTTTGAATCGCTAGCGACTTTTCTACTAGCGACTTTTTCACCCTTTTTGAAGTGGGAACAACCTCCATTACGCATATTTTCAAATTAACTAACAAATTAACTAGGTTAGGTTAGGTTAGGTTAGGTTAGGCTAGATGTGGTCTTGATTAAAGGAGGGTAAGAGGGGTTTAAGATAACACAGTGACGTGGAACTAGCCTAGTGCACTCTAGAAGAGGGGAAGAGGGAGTGAAAAAGTAGCGAGCGATTCAAAGTCGTGAGCTATTCTTTCATTCTTCTTCAATACACGAGATGGGGAAAACAAGTGGATGAGATGGGACAAATTTATTTAGAAATTTGCTAGTACACTAGATGGGCATAAACCCCCAACCAATCCTTTTGCCTTGTAGTGACATTATCTTCAAAAAGGGAGAAAGTGTATTATGTAATTTGATTTTATTTGACTAGTGAATATTTACCTTTCAATTAAAGTGTCAATTTTTAAGTTACTAATCGTCTAATGATTTCATACCCACCCTGTATTAGTTTTGTTTAGGCTATGATCGTGTTGTTCCATAGGTTAGGCTGGGTTAGGTTGTTATTATACACTATTCTTTTATACGCAGGTCACAACAAGTCCTCGTGGCCCAACTGAAATGTGCCCATATTTTGGTATTCAAAAAGTAGACCTACACCTTTGCACATATTAAATGTGCCCTATCAAATTTCTAACTGTACAAAGTACAGAAATACATGGGTTGTGGGCACTTGTTGTTGGGGCAAGAAAATTGTGGGTGGGCAAAGATTTACTTAATTTTTTTAAATAGAAGTGAGTGTTGGCATGTTTATTTTTTCCCGGAGCAGCGTATTCACATTTTTGTTATTTTTTTTATTTATTTATTTAGCACCGCGTCTTACAACCCGTTCGGGTTATACGCTTAAGTACTAATTACACTAATGGATTAGGATTTGGGAGGGTTGAATTTAGAGGAAGTGAACCCGCATTTGCGTGGAGGGAGAGTGGAAAACCATTTAGGAACCCCCCCCCCCCCCCAGTTCACCCGACCGAGATTCGAACCTCGATCTCCCCGTCCTCGGCGGTCGAGCTCAACACGACTAGCGCGTTAGCCAACTACGCCACCGAGGCGGGTTTTTGTTTACAATTCCGGCCTATGGTGACCTGGTGGTCTAGGGGTAAGGTGTCAGACTTCTGTGATGGGGGTCGGGGTTCAATCCTCGGTACCGGCACAGATTTATCTGATTGCCAAACCCTTCCTTCACCTCTGACAAGATGTGTATTAATCACAACTTGTGAATTGAGGAATGCCAGGCCTCCACCGTGGTTCGGATTCCACGTTAAACTGTAGGTCCTCCATTTCATCTCGCAATCCCCCTACCATTACACATTAGCGTAAGTGCGTATAACCCGAACGGGTAGTAAGACGCGGTGCTAATAATAATAATAATAATTCCGGCTTAGGTCCAACAGAGCAGACTATACATTTTAAGACCATAGCCCTTAGTGAGTGTTTTATATATATATATATATATATATATATGGTATTTTTAAAAATAGAAATAAAAATATATTTATGTTTAAATTGATCCAAGATTAATTTTTTTTTAAATATTTGAGGTATTTAACGTGTACTTTCTGAAATGAATGATTATATCATCACACGAGAATTTCTATGAATGAGCGCGAAAGGGCCTACCAATCTTTCCGGGAAAGTTATTTTCACAAATCTTCCAGGGCTCTTTTATATGTCACAATCGACATGGAAGATGGGGACCGACATCTTTACTTCCCCTCTGAAGGAAGTTGTACTACTAATTGTTATCGCTCAAGAAAAATCCGTCAACACTGTCTGGGTTTGAACCCAAGAGTATCGGGTTCTTAAGGCGAGCACTTTACCCCAAGACCACCGAGGTCAACTCTTTAAGATTAAAATTAGTATTGTTTGATCAAAACATAGTTTCACCATCTGAATACAAGTAAAATTATTCGAATCGTTTATACTGTCCAGATTGTGTTTTTACACAAATTAACACTTATAAATTCTCAATAGCTATTGTCTTTAAAATGCTTATCTTATTTTTTACTAAAACTGTCAACATTTTGTTCGAGAAAATACAATAATACAAATCCAGTTTTTTCTAACAAAACCATTATAACCTTTTTTTTTTTAGCACCGCGTCTTACTACCCATTCCAATTATACACCTGTGTATTTTTACTAATTGCATTAATCTGTTACGGATTAGGAAGGTTTAATTTAGAGGAAGTGCACCCACACTTGTGTGGAGGTAGAGTGGAAAAAATCACCCCCCCCATACACCCAACCGGGATCGAATCCCGATCTTCCCGTCCCCTGCAGTCTAGTCTAACAGGAGAGTAGCGCGTTAGATCACGCGGCCACCGAAACGGTTCATTACAGTTAATGACACACTGTACAAGAAGGAATAGTCCACATCGTATAAATCTTCGTGAGTCACTAAACATGTAGGTATATGAATTTAAGTGGGTTGTAAGTCAACTAATTTTGGAACCACTGTTAATAGGCATTCTATATTCATAAATATTCTAAGTCTCAGGCCGGGAGAGTGCTGCGCCCCCATAGACGCTAACACCTGCTTTCCCGGAATCTCATTCTGGCTACAACCTTGACCGTATGCCTTCTTACCCTTACGTGTCAGAACACTTCTGGTTTGCCTTCTTACCCTTACGTGTCAGAACACTTCTGGTTTGCCTTCTTACCCTTACGTGTCAGAACATTTCTGGTTGACCCCCCCTGGTCCAAGCGGTCTTGAACAACTGGGCGCTTGTGAACTGTGTAAAAACGTAATAATTGTTTTTTACTTAAATATTGATTTTTGGAGTAATTTAAAAAAAAAATGCATGACAGAGGAAACTTAATTTGTGTATATTAAATAAAGTTAGACTACTTGATATTATAAAATTCTGAAATTTTTCAAACTAACCTAACTTAACCTAACCTAATCTTTTTTTGCTAACATTTAAATAATTGACACTGGCGCCCAGTTGTTTGTTTTAATTTTTGGCAATTATAACTTTTTTTTTTAAAGAATTGCCCCTGGTGCCCCCCTGTCTTCCCAGTGCCCAGTTCGCAAGCGCCCAGTTGGCCGCGCCGGTTTAGTGGTGCCCAGATGGCGGTGCCCAGTTTTCCGGATCCGTGGCCCAAGTGCCCTAAGTTTACCAGAATATTGGTCCCTCTCGTCCAGTTTTACATACTATCCCGCATACCTAGACATATGACAATATAATATTCTCACAACAACCACAGTATATATATATGTAGTTTTCCACTATTTGATTTGGAACATAGTTGTATATTATTATTATTATTATTATTATTATTATTATTATTATTATTTAGCACCACGTCTTACTACCCGTTCAGGTTATACTCTTAAGTACTAATTACGCTAATGGATTAGGAAATGGTAAGGTTGAATTTAGAGGAAGTGAACCCGCATTTGCGTGGAGTGAGAGTGGAAAGCCATTTAGGAAAAACCTCCACCAGTTCACCCGACCGAGATTCGAACCTCGATCTCCTCGTCCTTGACAGTAGAGCTCAACACGACAACTACGCCACCGAGGCGGGTATATATTTATAGATATTCCTTTTGCAGATAAGTTGAATTTTTTGTGAAACTAGCGTTCAGGGCAAGATATGCAAGCATTTATGATCGTGTAAAATTTAGTAATAATAATAATATATTATAACGCTTAGAAAAAGTAAAATTATTTGTATATATTATGCTTAGTTCGTAAAATGTTCTTAACAAATGTATAACAAGTTCAGACCAAAATTACACGAAAATGACTCTAGTTCAAAGATAAATAGCTTTTATCTTGTGCCTCCAGGCCAGTAAAGAAATTGTAACAATGTCCAAAATTGACACACAGTCTTTGGAGTAACGTGAAACATATAGCAATTAGAAATTCAAAGCAGTTTGGTTGCTACAGTTGTTTGGCTAACGTGTACATTTTAATAAATGGACCTAAAATGGTTTTGGGACCGAGCTCTTCTACTATATTATTTATACACACACATCTTTCTTCTAAAGGGACCATAAATTACACCATCAAAAATAATGTTTTTTGAAGGCATACTATGTTCAGTGGCCATATACAAAACCTATAAATGGTTTATGAAGCTTTCCAACCTTCAGTGGCCTTTAGAAAACCTCCCAATAGTTTATGTCATCCAATAATCAGTGTCTATAAATAAGTCCTCCAAATAGTTTCTGAAGGCTTCCAATGTTCATTTGTCTTAAATAAATCCTTCGAATAGTTTCTGAAGGCTTTCAATGGTCTGTGGCCATATTAAAAACCTCCAGATAATTTCTGAAGGCTTTCCATGTTCAGTGGCCATATATGATACTTCCAAATGCTTTACGAAGGCATCCAATTCTCAGTGGCAATAAATAATCCCTCCAAATAGTTACTAAAGTCATCCAACGTTGAGTAACCTTAAGTAAAACCTCTAAATAGTGCATTAAGATATCCAATAATCAGTGCCCACAAATAAAACTTCCAAATACTGCAGTTTCTGAAGGAATCCAATGTTTGTCAAACATTACTGCCATCATTGAAAAGGCCCCTTATTTTATTTTTGAATAGTTGGCAATTCTATTCCTATCACTTGAAAGAATCGATGAGATAGGCTAAATAATTACTTCCTTCCCAGCACATCTATATTCCTCAAAAAGTCACTTTTGTTTTGTATGCGTCTCATTACCTGTTCGTATCATCGGTACATTTGAACGAATAGGTTTGCGATGAGGAATCATAAAGAATTTAGTGGAGTGTACCAGCATTCGCATGCAGGGAGGGTAAGAAACTATTTAGGAAAGAAAATGGTTCAGAACATTCTGCTCAAACAAACCAGAGAAGTCTAGACTGTTGCCGGTACAGGTTGTTCCCGTCGAATTGTGTCACCCTCGTGTGACACAACATCATGAGCAGTGCAATACTTGAAACAACATCGCTGTGAGTCATAAACACAGGTGGTAATGATAGTTCATATGTCACTTTTAGAGCGGAAGCCTCATTTCCTGCTTTACGCGAGTGGGTAAAAAGGTTGGGGTGTTATTCTTCGACGTTGTCTACTGACCTAAATGCGTATTCGAGATATATTAAGAGCATATTTGAGCGAACATCTGTCCTATTGTGTGGAGCTTTTGGGGGCTTATTTACGATTGTATCGCTTCGACAAGGAAATCCACTTTCAAATTGTATAACCCAATTTACTTACGAATTTGACATCTAGTAAAGTTGATAGATCTACGTTTACGTATTCATATGATCTACAGCTGTCACATTAAATAGAGTTTATTAATATCTATAAACTAACATTACTAATCAAGGCCGTAGCCAGCCAATAATTTCAGGGGGGGTTTGTTGGGTCCATCCCCCAATTGACGGAGGCTAGAAAAAAATTCTAAAAAAAAAACACCTCTAGAAGCTCTCTGAAGTGCTTTTTATGGTAACACAGCCCCCTAATTTGTACTTGTACCTTAATTTTGATATTGTTTGAACCATAAATAAAGCCATATATATTTTGTTCATAAAATTTCGGGGGGAGGGGTTAAACCCCGAAACCCCCCCCCCCCCCAACTACGGCCTTGTTACTAATATAGTTAAATGTTATCGATTGCAAATAAATATTTTTGCGTGACGGACAGTTCGAGGTTCGAATTTAATCTGGGTGCACTGAAGAGATTTTCCTACATTTGTTTTCTCTCACCAATCTTCTCTTTGCCAAATAGTGAGTGGCTAATATCATTGACAATGAACGTATTACTAATAATAGACTAATGGCTTGAATCGAACCTAGGTTCTCTCAGAGCTGGGAGACGACGGGTTGGGCTATTGTTAGCAACACTAAGGAGAACATAAAGAAGTATTCTGAACTTTCCCTCTAGGTAAAACAAAGAAAGATTCCACTTTTGAAACGTTTGTGTGTTCATTTTGTAATAGCCTCAGTGCCATGCTGCAACTTGATTTTGTCAATTTTTCATGCTGCAACTTAATTTTTCAGTTTGTCATGCAACATTTTGTTTATGTCACTTTTTCATGTTGCAATTGGTTTTGTCAGTTTTTCATAATGATTTTTTTTTTCAGTTTGTCACGCTACAATTACTTTTGTAAGTTCGTCATGATGAAATTGATTTTGTGAGTCTGTCATGCTGCAATTGGTTTTATCAATTTGTCACGATTCATTTGGTTTTGTCTGTTTATCATGCTGCCATTGGTTTTGTCAGTTTGTCATGATTATATTGATTTTGGGAGTTGGTCACGCCACAATAGGTTTTGTCAGTATGTCATGAAACTATTGATTTTGTCAGTTTGTGCTGATGCAATTGATTTTGTGAGTTTGTCATGATGCAATTGATTTGATCAGTTTGTCTGGATGCAATTAGTTTATACAGTTTGTCATGATGCAATTTGCTCGATTTGTAATGCTGCAATTAGCTTTTATTAGTTTGTCCTGATGATTTTTTGTTTGTCATGCTGCAGTTTATTTTGTCAGTGTGTCATGCTGCAATTGGTTTTGTCAGTTTTTCATGATGCAATTTATTTTGTGAGTTTGTCATGCTCATATTGGTTTTGTCAATTTGCCCAGATGCAAATAGTTTTGTCAGTTTGTCCTGTTGCAATTGATTTTGTCAGTTTGTCCCATCAGTTTTATCAATTTGTCCTTATTCAACTAGTTTGTAAATTTGTCATTATGCAATTCATTTTGTCATTTTGTCAATATATACTTGATTTTGTCAGGTTGTTCTGATACAATTAGTTTTGTCAGTTTGTCGTGATTCTATTGGTTTTGTCAGTTTGTCCTGCTACAATAGATTTTGTCCTGATGTAATTTGTTTTGACACTTTGTCATGCATGATTCAATTGATTTTATTAGTTTGTCCTAATGTAATTGGTTTCGTCACTCTGTAAACATGTTGCGATAACTTACTATCTCGCAAACTAAGTCATTGTTATAGTTCCTTATAAAGTGTTGTGTGTTCCATATACTCTTCATATTGTCTCTCGCTTCCACTAGACAGAAGGAAATGATGTAAAATTGTTTCTCACTGACGTGGAACCCCTCTGTTTAGCCTAGTCATCGCGCATGCGCAGTGACATAAACAAGGGGAGCTTGGAAGAACATTCGAGGCGACCAACCCTCCTAACAAAAGGGGCCGCTTTGTTATGATGTAATGATCGGTAGGAAAGGCATCAGCTGCCTCAACTTTGGGGTAGGGTAAGGTTAGGTTCGCCAGAGACCTGTGCGGCAGGGTGAACGTGAAAGGTTGTAGATCATGCAACATAGCAGACACAGTAACATTAAAATGGAGCCACTGCACGTCTTTTGTTCTGTCCCAGACTAGTTTACAAAGAAAAGTGTTTGCAAAAACAAACCGTATTTAATATTGAACAAAACATACAAATGAATGAGAATGTGACTAAAATGCAAACAAAATTTTACAAACCCTTTTTTAAATGTATGAAAAATAAATGAATTGTGACAATTTTCTTGAGTTTTGCTTTTTAAAACTAAGTACTAATTAAAGATTTAGTTTGTATTAAAATAATGTACATTCTCTAGTCTATTGTGGTCTTAAAAGTCTTAATTATATACAAGGCCGTAGCCAGCCAATAATTTCAGGGAGGGGGGGTTTGGTGGGCCCATCCCCCAATTGACGGAGGCTAGAAAAAATTCTAAATAAAAAACTGTTATAGAAACTATCTGAAGTGTTTTTTTTATGGCAACATCGGAGGCTAGGACAAATTCTAATTATTAAACGGCTCTAGAAGCTTTCTAAAGTGTTTTTTATGGTAACATAACCCATTAACTATAGAAGGTTAGGACAAATTCCAGATATTAAACAGCTCTAGAAGTTCTCTAAAGTGTTTCTTTATGGCAACATAACCCCCTAACAGCCGAAAAATAGGAACAATTCTAAATATTAAACACCTCTAGAAGCTATCTGAAAATTTTTTTATGACAACATAACACCATAATTGCCGAAGGCTAGAAAAAATTCTAAATAATAAACACCTCTGGAAGCTCTCTGAAGTACTTTTTATGGTAACACAGCCTCCTAATCTGTACTTGTACCTTAATTTTGATATTGTTTAACCATAAATAAAGCCATATATATTATGTTCATAAAATTTCGGGGGGGGGGGTTGAACCCCGAAAACACCCCCCCCCCTGACTACGGCCTTGATTATATATTATTTCTCTAACCACTGATATAAAACAAAAATCGGCAGACCTTTTGTTAACTACAGTTAACACTTTCTAAACGGTAGAAGTTAGCTTGACACTGACCTTGGTCTCCCACTCCTACCTTGTTAATTCCCTCACTCCCCCCTGCCCCCCAGGCAAGTTCTGCCTCATTATGTATTTATATCAGTTAATCCAAGTTGCGGATAGCCCGAAAGGGCAGTAAGAGGCGGAGTATTTGTTTAAAAAACGTGTTAATAATTTCATTAGATGACTGTGTACAACAATTTGAACATGTCACAAGAGAAAGTAGCGTTGAAGCTTAGAACACTTTTGAGATACTCGATTATTATGTAGGTGACCTGGTGGTCTAGGGTAAGGTGTCAGACTTCTGTGCTAGGGGTCCGGGGTTCAATCCTCGGTCCCGGCACAGATTTATCTGATTGCCAAACCCTTCCTTCACCTCTGACAAGATGTGTATTAATCCAACTTGTGAATGTGAGGAATGCCAGGCCTCCACCGTGGTTCGGATTCCACGTTAAACTGTAGGTCCTCCATTTCATCTCACAATCACCCTACCATTACACATTAGCGTAAGTGCGTATAACCCGAACGGGTAGTAAGACGCGGTGCTAATAATAATAATAATAATGATTATTATGTACGCTAATGAATAGTTCAATTTTCATAGGAAGGGTCTTATCTGACAGCTACACCCAATATCACCTCTGAGAAATGTGCAGCTCTTATGAAGAAAAGTTTTATCTTTGCTCTCTCTTTCTATCTCTCTCGGCTAACTTCTCTTTTCCACTTATTCGGTAAGGTGGTGGGTGTGTTGTGGTAAGGAGTAACTACTAGCAGTATCGACGAACCGGCGTTGCCAAACTTGTCATATATTTAAGTGAAGATTGTCCACACGTAAACAAGAGAGTGACAACACTGTTTTCCAATAGTAACCATACAGAGACGATAGCCTATGTAGAAAAGTAACAAGATCTACTTTCACGTATTCATACGTCAAGTAATGTTATATGTAGCTCTCATTTTAGCATGGCATTAATAGGTCTACCTTTAGAATAATAAAATGTTATCAATATTGACCGTACAATATATGTTTGAATTTTCTTAAAGTCCCTTTCTATGAAAATTGTATTGTAGAAGAGGTGAGACTGGGGAATACAAGATGACATTGTTGTTCAGCTATTTAGATGTTTGATGGACCCTACTAAGAAGGTGAAAAGGAAAGGAACTTCTCCCAATACATATATTAACAAAGGGTGTGCAGCTATTTACACGTATAAGGTATCTGATCATTTTGTCATAGCTAAAATAGAGTGGTTTTTATTTCAAAGTTAACAATATACTTCTAAATACAATTCATAAAAATGTATAATCTTATATTTTTGAATTTGGGTGTCTGCATAGGCCCGGCGACATATATTTTGGGGCCCGATACACAGATGGTTTGGGGGCTTCTCTCCCTAGACAAATACAGAGCTACAATTAAGAAAATAATATGAAAAATAAAACAAATTATTATTATTTCTGAAACAAATTAATTATTTGTGTTCGTGTTGTGAATTATTCGTGTAAGAAATTATTATTCGTATATCGATCAGGTTTTTAGATTTTTATCAACACTAAAATAAGAACACGACTTACACACTGCACATTAATAATTACGAATCTTCCAACTTTCACGGTAACAAAAAAAATTTTTTTTACGCCATCATTGAAGCCAATTCTGTATTTTAGAAATATGTGGAAATGTTAACCTAATATTTTTAGGACTTACTCTATGCTACCAGTAATTCGAAAGTTCATTGCTGCACTTGACAAAATTCCTATTATTTTTTAATACTAATAGTTAGCACCGCGTCTTTCTACCCGTTCGGTTTATACGCTTATGTACTATTTACACTAATGAGTTAGGAATTGGGAAGGTTAAATATAGAGGAAGTGAACTCGCATTTGTGTGGAGGGAGGGTGGAAAACCATTTAGGAAAAACCACCCCCAGTTCACCTGAGCGAGATTCAAACCTCGATCTCCCCGTCCTCCCCCTTTTTTTTGTTAGTGCGAATATTGGGGCCCGGCTTGCTGACACATTATTACACTATGTATCTCTGAATACAAATTTGAATGGGTGCAGTGAAAAATGTAGCTGTCCAAGGAATTTGTTTAGGAGGTGGATGCGGCTCATGGTGATGTCCACGGACAAGATAGGTCCAATTAAAAAAACCATTTAATACCTCTTAAAGCAATTTGAACCCAATTTGGTTCAACCTGATGAAATAAAAATGGGACTGCGAAAGAAATTTTACAAATTTATGAAAGATAAAAGGTTAATGTTTGACATGTTTCATTTACCAAGGTTTTTAAAAGATTTAAAATAGGACAAAAATGATGCCTAGCTCTTTAAAATGTTCCAACACTTTTTAAAACCGTAAAAGTGTAAACAAAAACTTCATTCACACTCGATGAAACCAAAGGTAGACGTGCGCCATTGGTTGAGGATCTGACGACGTTGGCAACTTCGCAAAGTTCGCAATTTATCTGTTCACTAGGTAATTTTAAAGCTTACTATACCTTGATTCTATATCTCCTGTTGGCCGGCTGACGTGGAAGTCTTTCGATTCCCCTCCATTCCCCTTAATTTCAGGAAAAGTGTAGTATCTTCGGGAGTGAAATGCTTTGCCTCTGCGGCTGTTATTACTGTGTGGTGTAAATGTAGGGGAAGCGCAGTCGGAGATTCAACATCGAAGAAGTGGGAACGGTTGAACCGGATGGGTTAGAGAGTGTGTGTTGAGTTTAATTATCATTAAGGAAGGTGTTTGTGTGCCGTTCTTCGGGTCTTGAAAGCTCTAGGATTTCATTCTTGTAGCTCCACTAAAATGGTTGAGAAGATATTAGAAGAAGTGCAAGGATCTGAGGTTGAAAATTGTAAGTGGTTTTTTTGTGTGCGTCGTATACAATCCTTTGTTCTTGAAATATATTTTTATTTGAAATATCTTACTTAATTAGAAATTAAATCCATGTATTTTCGCTGTAGAAAGCTTTATTTACCTTATTTTTGTAATATGAGATAGAGGTCGGTAAATCTTTTTAGCTCCTTAGCGTCCCCCCTTTGTTCCTATGATCCAGCCGGGTCCACATTAGAGAGTGCCAGGGGAAATTCATTTTGTTGGAGTCGAAAGTCAGTCTAACCGGCTATACAATAAAGATTGAGCGATGTAATTAGATAAATACTAGAACCAATACTATGGTTTATAATATGTAAGCATACTATAGTATATTATTAAATAAAAAATGTATGGATTTTTGATGTTTAGTTAAATAATGACCGTCATAGATTAGCACCGAAATTTGTATATTAGCTTTTCTGGTTAGGTATGGAATTAATGTATACCATTCATTGTTGATACAATTTGTCGATTTCACCGTAATATCTTAAATTACTATTACCTACGATTACATTATTTCTTTGCTATTGA